>OX638139.1:81084961-81472461 GCA_951805005.1 Othius punctulatus
GTTTTTGTTACAATCCGCGGCCTTTTAATGTTGGACAGGTGAACTTTGTCTACCGTGTTATGATGCTTAGTAATAATTTTTGCCGTTTTTAATTTCGGGTTCAACTTTAACTATTGTTTCTGGTTTGTACTTATTTTTAGTTTTGGATTACTTTTGCTTATTTTTAATAAATATTCTTTCGGGTACTTCGGGTAGATCTTCCCGGGTTAGGTTCTGTTTTTCTATTTTATTTGTTTTATTTTCCTGAATTCGTTCATTGATTTTACTATAGAGTAATTTAATTTTATCTCTGTGGTTAATGACGTAATTATTTATAAGTTGAGTGTCAACGTTAATATTAAATGGGCATTCAGAATCGATATGTCCAGAAGTTATTTCTACCGGTTTTAGTTTCGTTACTGAATGTATAGAGTTATTATATGCAAGAAGGGCATAGTTTATTTTAATATCTATTGGCTCTTTTTTGTATAAATTTTGATTCTTTAATAGTCGTACGATTATTGTTGAATGGGCGCGCTCGACCATCCCATTAGAATCCGGGTGTTGGGAGCTTATAAACTGGAGTTTTATTTTATGAAGTTCTAAAAGCTCACTTATCACGCTATTTTTGAATTCTAAGTGGTTGTCAGCGATAATTTGGTTGGGAATCCCATGGTGTGTGAAAAATATAATTATGTTATTTGCGACCTCAATCGCTTGATGAGAACTAAGTCTGTACATTTGGACATACTTGGAAAAGGAGTCTATTATCGTAAGGAATGTTGCTCCTTCTAATGCGACGCTATCAATATGGATTATATCGAATGGTTTTACAGGTGTCGGCGTTAGATTAAATTTGAGTTTCATGGGATTTCTTTCATATTTACAAGCTAAACAAATCTCGCATTGATTAATATAATCTCGAACTGTGCGCCGAATGTCGGGCCAATAGAATTGTCGTTTGATTTGTGCTTCAGTTTCATCAATACCTCGGTGGTTTGATTTCCCTTCATAATAACTTTTTATTGTATTAATAATTTCGGCTTCCTCCTCTATGTCAATTACTATTGATGTGCATTTCACAAGGTTAATATTAAAGTTCGTGAAATATTTTTGGAGGATCCTACAAAATTTTTCATAAATAGAACTTTCGAAGTATAGGTGATATTTTATTTTTGGGACTACGAATTCCTTAATGAAGTTAACAATTTCTTCTTCAAAGTTCGTCTTTGAGAACTGTACAATTAAACGCATTTTTTTTATTGTTAAATAATTTTATAAGTTTGTGTTTTGCGGGAGCATAATTAACCTCTGAGATTATAATTTGGTTGTCTCCTATATTTACGGGTTTGTCGATAGTAGGGATATTAAATATAGGGTTTTCAATACTTGAGTGTATTGTTATAGCGTCACTCTCACTTTCATGTCCAGTTTCGACAATTAAAGATTGGGTGTCGCGATTCTGCTTATCTGTGTTAATTATGGTCTCGTCAAAGTTTTCTACGTAAAACTTGCTTGGGTCGTCGTACACATTATGTACGTTAAGTTCTATGCGCGAGAGTGCATCGGCATTTTTATTTAATGCGCCCTTTTTGTAAACGATTGTATAATCGTATTCCGATAGCTTTAGACGCCATCTGACAAGTTTGGAGTTAGGCTCTTTTATTGACATAAGCCATTCTAGTGGCTTGTGATCAGTTACAATTTGGAATTGCCGTCCAAATAAATACGGTCTAAAATATTTGACACTCCAGACGATTGCGAGGAGTTCCTTCTCAATCGTCGAGTAATTTGTTTCAGAATCGTTTAGGGTTCTGCTGGCGTACGCGATAGGAGGGTCGGATCCAATTTTTCCCTGTGATAAGACAGCGCCAATTGCATGATTGCTAGCGTCTGTCGTAAGTATAAATGGTTTTGTGAAGTCTGGATATTGCAATAAAGGCTCGTTTGTTAATAAATCTTTACACAATTTAAAACAGTTTTGATATTCGTGGTTATTGATATCTATAATCGCGTCCTTTTTTAGGCATTTTGTTAATGGTTTAGTTAAACTCGCGAGATTTTTAACAAACTTCCTATAATATCCAAGCAATCCCAGGAAACCTTTTATTTGTTTCGTGGTTTTTGGTATGGGGAAATTTTGTATTGCTCTTATCTTATCAGGGTTTGGTCTTACTCCATCGGGTGTTACTATGTGTCCCAAATAAGCGACCTCCTTGCGCAAAAATTCTGACTTATCAATTTGTATTTTAAAATTTGATTCTCTCAAACGTTCAAAGACCTCTCTCCAGCGCGAAATATGTTCCTTTAGACTAGTGCTAAATATTATGATGTCGTCCATGTAAACAAGGCACTTTTCATTCTGAATACCTCGTAGATGTTGTCCATTACGCGCTGGAACGTTGCGGGGGCGTTTCTTAGACCAAATGGCATTCTAAGGAATTCATAGTGGCCATTTTGTGTATTGAACGCCGTTTTTGGGATGTCTTTGCCTTCGATTTCAATTTGATGGAAACCCGATGCGAGGTCTAATGTTGAGAAATACTGACAACGACCGAGTTTGTCTAATAATTCGTTAATATTGGGCAATGGGTAACGATCACCTATTGTCTTGTCATTTAACTTGCGGTAATCGATAACGATCCGCCATTTTCTTTTACCGGATGCGTCCAGTTTTTTTGGGACTACCCAAATTGGCGAAGACCACGGGCTGTACGATGGTCTGATTATTTTTTGCTGGAGCATTTCCTTAACTTGCTATTCTGCTTCTGTTCTATGTACCTCAGGGTAACGATACGATTTCGTATACACTGGGACGTCGTCGTTAGTAATTATATTATGTTTTATTTTATTAGTAAACGTTAAATCGTTACTATTTACATGGAAAATATCCTTATATTCACCGATTAATTTTATAATCGCATTTTCTTCTTCGTTATTCATGTGTTCTGACCGAACCTGTGAAGGGGAGAACACACATACGCGATCACGACCACGATCGCGATAGCGATGGCGTTGGCGTTCGCGATCGCGATAAGCTACGAACACACCTACGCGATCACAACCACGATCGCGATAGCGATGGTAGTACTCAAAATAGACCAAAATGGAAATAGGAGTCAAACGTAATTTGGAATTTATCGTCTAAAAGTTGGATATTTACTTTTTTATGTGTTTATTGTGTGATAATTATTGAGATTAAAATATGGTTGGAAAATAATCGCTTTTTTTAAAAATTTTTGCCTCCCCCCCCCCTTATGAAATGCATATGAACGCGCCTGCTCCTTACAGCATAGTAATAATAATATGCCTGTTGATGGAAGAAGAGCAGTAAACTTGGCTTTCACTATACGTGAAAAATTTGTTTCTTATTTTGATCATTTGTAAAGTAATTTTATAATAAAAAATTATTAAAACAATACATTACTTAGCACCAGTGCTTTCTAATTTCAATTCTTTGGCAATTTCGTCCCATATTTTATTTTTAATGCGCACGTTTCTGTAGTCGGGGTGTGCCAAATTGAACAATGCATCATGCTTCTTTATATGTTCAATAATCTTTTCAGTGAAATTGTCCATATTTTCTCCGCGATCAGCGATTAAAGGGGAGAACACACATACGCGATCACGACCACGATCGCGATAGCGATGGCGTTGGCGATCGCGATCGCGATAAGTTACGAACACACCTACGCGATCACAACCACGATCGCGATAGCGATTGTAGTACTCAAAATAGACCAACATAGGAGAAACAGTAAAATACGTTTAGAAATGTGTAGTCTACAAGTAGAAGAAGCTCTGCTCCTTGCAGCATTGGATGATGAAAACAGCAATGCTCTAATACGAGGGTAAGCACTGTATATATTTTTTAGTTTTATTAGTTAATTAATTATGTATTTTGTAGGAAACGGAGAAGGGAAGTCTGGGTCCATGAAATAAACCAAAAACGCAAAGAAGAAGGCGAGTTTCATAAATTATACCCCGAACTTCGTAAAGATGAAAGTCGCTTCTGTACATATTTTCGAATGAATTTTGAAAGTTTTGATCAAATCCTAAATTTTGTTCTAAATCTTGTCCTAAATCTTGTTGTTCTTTGGTAATTTCGTCCCATATTTTACTTTTTATGCGCACATTTTTGTAGTCGGGGTGTGCCAAATTGAACAATGCATCATGCTTTTTTACATTTTCAATCATCTTCTCGGTGAAGTTGTCCATGTTGTCTTCGCGATCAGCGATTAACTTAACCTGCAGCGTTTGGTCGCTAACGCAATTATATCGCCAACGTTCACGCGAACGATCGCTGCACAGGTCGCTTCTATCGCCAATAGGTCGCATCCAGTGTGTGCTGGTACATTTGAATACACAGGACGCGTTAGATCGCCAACGCCATCGCTATCGCGATCGTGGTCGTGATCGCGTATGTGTGTTCTCCCCTTAACGTAACCTGCAGCGTTTGATCGCAAACGCAACTATATCGCCGACGATCACGCGAACGATCGCTGCACGAGTCGCTTCTATCGCCAATAGGTCGCATCATGTGTGTGCTGGTACATTTGATTACACTGGACGCATTAGATCGCCAACGCCATCGCTATCGCGATCGCGGTCGTGATCGCGTATGTATGTTCTCCCCTTGAGGGATCGAACTCAGTACTATTTGAATTAAGATTATTTAAATTGGGTGACGTACCCTGATCGTATTCATCGATCAACTCGGCCACCAAGGGTCTCTTAGTAACTTCCATATTTATTTATAACGGATTAATTATTGTACATAGTGCTTTGCCATTAACTACGCGCGTTGCGCACTCTGGAACTTCCAGTTTATTTACCCTCGTATAATGTATAATTATATCGCCATTTAATACGTTTTTAACGTCAATTTGAATAACTTGTTGCGATCTAGCGGGTATTACTATACGCTTCATATCCGTTTGATTCGCAACACATTCACTTGCATTTACTTCATAATGTGACTCGTTGTCTCCTCGATGGAGGTCAACTTCACAATTTGGCGTGGTTAAAATATTTTTCTTTAAATCTATTATGGCTTCCATAGACACTAAATTATCAAGTCCTAGTAAAATGTCGAATGCCGAATGGAATTCGAACAGATAAAATTTCAGCTTCGATGCTGACTGAGATTTAAATAATCTCTGCAAAGGCACTATTGTGCTAAAATGTCCATGTGACGTGCCATGTGCACTGGCTACATTAAATGAATCATTTTTTATATTTTTCTTAAATAAATTATTTGCGACGTTGGGAATTATGAACGATCGCGAGCTTCCAGTATCGATTAAGATTTTAATATTATGGACTGGGTCCACAATGTATGGTAAAATACTGGCATTATTTACTAATGAATTTAATTCAATAGTTGGCTTGTCGAAGCACCTGCGTCTAAAAAATTGACGGGTTGGTCATCGATATTATGTGTATTTGTACAAACCGACATAGGCGTTGGTTTAGGGAAATTTTGTGAGGAAGTGTGCTGCTTATTATTATAATTGTTGGGACGCGTATAATTGTTTCTACCAAAATTATTATTATTATTGGGTCGATAGTTTGGTTGTGCGAAGTTCCTGTTAGGATTAAATCGCGGTGCATTGTAATAATGATTTGCATTTTGTGCAAACGGCTGAGGAATGCGCTGAGGTTGTGGAAGATTATGTTTGGCCTTGTTAAGGTTACCAGCCGCGCTAGTTTCAACTTGGAAGTCGTTGGTTAGCATATTCAAGGCTGCGTTTAGATCAGCTGGGTTTTTAACCCGCATTTGGGAACCGATTGGGTCTTTTAAACCGCGTAGGAGTACGCGTAGCGCATTATCTCTGAAAAATTTGGAAAGGTAATGCCTTTCCACTGCGTCAACAATATGATTTGTGAGATACGAAATTTGTAAATTCAACAGATTTTGAATTTTATTATAAAAGTCAAACGCGGAATCGTGTGATCCTTGTTTTAAATTTGTTATCTCGTGATTTAAATTTAGATAATCCCTTTTATCGCTATAGGAATTTAGAAGGGCATTTTTTAAATCTTGCCAGCACGTGATAATGCTGGACGAAATATTTATCGCAGCTTCGCCTTTAATTTTTGCGAGTATACCGGACATAAGATGGTCGTTTTGAAAGTCAGTTGGATCGGCGGCATTGTAGAACTTATTTACTAATTTCTCGCAGATCGAGATGAATCTTTAAATTATTTCTATCTCACCTTTGAATTCTGGCACCATTTGCAAATATTCTGCCTTGAGTACTGCCATTGTAGGAATTCTTATTTTTATTATTGGGGATCTCGATCGACTTCGGCTACTTATTGATGGGGTATTGGGATTAGGATTGGGAATGAGTCTGAATCTGTGTTTACGTCAAGAGTGTTGTTCTCGACTTCGCTCATTTATAATAAAACCTCTGAATAATACGTGCACTTACAGTTTCAGTATTATGTCCATCCGTAGATCTTCGGACTCCGGGGACCGTCAGCGGGTGCTCAATGTATGGAGAACGTTGCGGGCTCGGGTCTAGACGTGGGAGGACGTTGTGTGGCTTCTGCGATGTTCAGGTGTCGTGGCGGGTGCTCGATGCTCGGAGATCGTCACGGCCTGGTGTTGAGAAGTCCACGGTTCGTTATTCGGTAAATTCGTTGAAACGAAACGGTACGGTTTCCGAAATTTTCGAAAATCGACTGCCGAAAAATCCACAAGACTGCGCCAAATACGTTATGCAAGGCACGGACCTAGTTTAAAAAAAAGGATTTATTAATTCAAACAAAATAGTTGCTATTATTTTGTGGAACCTTAGCGTATAAGCGTACAAACTAGACTGACTTATTCTAGATCTTAATTCTATACATTGGAATATGCTGAACAATAAATGATAAGAGTATAATGAACAATAAGATGTGGGTGGCATTGCTTCCGTTCGGTACTGCGTAGTTCACTATACAGGGTCCGTCATTTCACCTCCCGTCTTTTGTAGCTCAGTTACTAATTGAGTTAGGATTTTGATATTTTGCATACTTTACTTGCATTCCGTGACGTATTTTTGGAAATTATTTTTGATTATACAGGGTGTCCCAAAAAAGTGTGACGTCATGATGATGTGTATTTTTAAATGGCATGGTATATTTTTTGTTGTTAATTTGTTTTTCACAGTCACCTTCAAATTTTATTCATTAAAATGGCTATTGGAATAGTTGATAAATCGAGTTTTCTGCACATAACTTTCAATGTGTTAGGAATTGCGATAGAGTTGTAATTAGGAAAAATGTTTGTCTTTTAATTCCACATAGAATAACATAAAAATATACAGGGGCTCCAATTTAAAATAAGGAAAATAAAGTGCTTTAAAGTTTGAAAAGTTTGACACTAAATTGTGGGCACTCTGTATAAAGCATATCAAAAAAACTTGGTTAACGCAACTATCAGACCTTATTTAATGAGTACCTTGTATGGTTTTATTAACAAGGCATATTTTTATCTCTTATTAATTTTCTTAACCAATGGTGCAAAACTGATTTTTTTCAGTTTTTATTTTTTTGTGCTAAAATCACTGAACCGATTTTAATAAAATTTCATAGTTATGTAGGCAGACATAAACGGCACCCAAATAAGTGACAAAAAATATACCATGCAATCTAAAAATATATATCATGATGACGTCACACTTTTTTGGGACACCTTGTATAATCAAAAATATTTTCCTGAAATACACCCTAGAAAGCAACTGAAGTCTGCGAAATATCAAAATCCTAACTCAATTAGTAACTGAGCTATAGAAGACGGGAGGTGAAATGACGGACCCTGTATATATTAATACACAACACCTTCCTTTGTTGTCTGTCTATGGCATAATACAATGGCGTCAGGTAACTTATATATATATATATATATATATATATATATATATATATATATATATATATATATATATATATATATCCTATATATACAGGAGAAACCTGCAGAGCCATAAAAATTAGAATAAAAGAACACCTATGCTTCTAAAACAGCTCAAATTTTGCTTGCCATTTACCACAGCCACATTTTCGGCCATAACACTATTAGAAGCGTACAAAGTTGATAAAATGCTAAATATAGATCTTAATGGCTAAACGAACAAACATAATTAAATTCCAGCTGATAACACGGGAGTAATATGATACGCGTTGTGAGCGCACATTATAAACATGACACTTTTCATCATTATGAATATAATAAACTAGTCAGCTCATCGGTATGTCAGATGTGCCATAAAAAATAGTCGGTGAGCCTGGAAATTAAGCCAGACATGATAAATATGGCAATTTTATCATTGCGAGGGTCATAAATTCAATACTAATAGGCAGATGCAGCAGGAAATTAAGGATTAGGTATCGGGCAAATATGTCTGGCGGTAAACGGCGCAGAGCGATTTATGGATGGCAGATGCTAACCAGACATGGCCGCGGTAATTTAATTGGAGTGGAAACCATCCATCATCTGACACATATGGGCAATAAAAACTGTACCCTTCACCGATAATTTAATCAGCCCAGGAAGATATTGTGACGTGCCTGAAGGGCAATCAGCGCGTTAGGCCGTGGAGCGAGTGGAGGGTCCCTTCGAAGCAGTGACGAGGGCCAGGCTCTCGGTGTCAGAGAGTGGGGGGGTTAAAAAAGGCTCCACGTAATTTTAACCTCGTCCCTACTTCGTCGCAAAGGGAGGCTCCACCCTACCTGCGTGGGTGGACGGCAGACAGTCAGCGAAGTTCAGAAATCTCTGTCGCAACGGCTGACCATATGGCGCCAACACCACCAGATTTAAATCTCGCAGTGAGAATAAGAACTGAAAACTGAAAAGAATGCCCGATCGAGAAAACGTGGGGGGAACAAAAAATAACAGGTGTGAATTTTGTGGTGTAAAATATCTGCGTTTATTCATACAAAAGACAGGACACCGTGCCAACGCTTCCTGAAATAAATTCCTCCGCCCGCGAACTTATTACGCATCGCGCGATTCAAAGGGCCGTCGGAGCGACATTTTCTTACACAAGCGCAAAACACGTACGGCACGAAACACGTAACGCAAATTTTACACAAAAGAAATAAACGATATATCAAATGACATTAAATTCAAATGAGAACAACAAAAAAAATATATAAAGATCTGGCCTGTGTTCCTGGTCTGCGTCTTCGCTGGCGGGCTGGACTTGACTCCTGAGCGTGCGGCGGCCGATAAGCGTCGGGAACGCCGTCGCTGGATTCCAAACCTCAGAGCAACTCTGGCAGGATGGTCGCTTCCCCTAGCCAAGACCTGGCTGGCTGAGCTACTTAGCCCTTACCTCGTAAAATAACGCTCGGATGTTGTGAGCGTATGGATAGTACCTTGCCTTGTACTCGGTGCCTCAATCCCCTCAAGGGTGGTTAAATGAGTCCCCGTTTATTATCCCGGAAACCGGATGGTGGTATACCAATTAAAACGGGACCTCTGGCACTTCTGCACTACACGGAAGGCAACTGGTTTCTGCACTCATGCCGGCGTTTCGCTCGCCGGATTTTTAAAAATCACACACATATAGGAAACACGTCACCACAACAAAAACGTGTGAGTACGGTCGCCTACAGTGGAGATCGGTGCGCCAAATTAATTACTAAAAGGCAGTTTTTGTCGGTGGCAAAACCAGACCGTTACAATATAAATACGTCAAAAAGCCATTAACATGCCATTTGCCCATAGTGTAATTCGAGCAGCCATAACGACGCATAAAAACTATACCCTTAGCCGGTAAAATAATCGGCCCAGGAAGCTATAATTTAGATAAGACATCGTAAAAATATGAATTCCACCTCGTTCACTGACATATTTATGTCCGTTACATATGGGCACCTGATATGCTCCCAGACAGGCCCAGCAAGTCGAGACGTGTTTACTCCCCACCACCTCCACCACCGATGCTTATTTAAACGCGAGGATGCTAGACAACGCTCCATTTCCAACAACACCGTTTCGTCGAGTACAGCTATCTCACAGCCCACGAGTGTGCAAGAACAAGGTGATCTTTAATTTAAGCTCACCGTCCAACATACAGCTATAATCCAGTGCCCGTCCAGTTTCGAATAGGTAAGTGGCCATTTATATTAAAATAAATATACGCGGACCCCAATTTTAATAAAATTATTCATGTAGCGGTATAAACTTAATCGATTTAAATAAATTATCCTGGATATATAGCAAATGCCTCACATAGTAATTTAGTGCAGCTTTTGAATCAGCATGAATTAATAGATTGTATTTTATTGCTCACAGATATGAAGTTCGTAAGTAGCCTGAATAAGATTGGAGAGCTAAAAGCTTTCATCAAAATCGGTGAGCTGCAGCAGGACATTCACTATCGCATCATCGAAGGCAGGAAAATAACCACCAAATTTGGCGAGAAGCAAACGGTCGAGCTTGAGCAGGGAATACTATTCCTACCGAAGCGCTTCAACAACATCAGCACCGATGAGTTTGGGGAGGCGGTCGCACGAGGCCTCTGCATCAGCAGGGGATCGAACAATGGACTGTCGTTTGAGAGTGATGAAGTGAGATCTGCGAGCTAGGATGCTGTTGCTAAAACATAAAATCGAGGAGGTTAAAAGGATGGTCGTGATGCTCGAACTCACGAAACAAATGGCAGCGCTAAAATTTTGTGATTAACATAAAATATTTCTGTATATATCTAACTAACCATCACAATAAATAAAGAAATAATAAGAATAATATATACTTATTTCAACACTAAATTATCTATCCTAAATTGCAAGAGAGAGAGAGAGAGAGAGCGCGAGAGAGCTAGGAGGTTAAGAGGAAAACACATGACAACACAGTAAAAGTATTAAAAAATAAGTCCTGCATTTATCGAATGCGTTAGCCTATTAGCGGCAGTGTAAAGACAGGGGCTATTATAATGATGTGAAAAAATGAGCACGCCCGATGTGGTGGATAATAGGTTCGCATAAACAAGCACTTCGAGTACAAATAATGTTAGAGGGCATTTACATGTATAGTGATGCTGTATTGTCAACATTTGAATGTTTCAAACAAATGACTCTAATGAAGTGTTTTATCAACCTACAATAAATAGAGAAATAATACGATTTATTACTCATGCATATCCTCGAGTAGCTAGGAAACTGGATCTGTAATTCGCGCCTGCTTAATTACAGTATTAACTCTAATCGTCCGCTAGGTCATAGGTGCATTGATTTGTACACCTGTCAGAACTTGTAGCTGGCAGGGCGCTCCTCCCCACCACATGAGTTTCGGGGGGCTATTTTTAAGCTTGATTTCTGCATACATTAGGGTAGTTCTCAGGCAGCAACGACGAAGCATGCATCCACCCAAGAGCACTAACACTAGCAGTCCCCCGCATATTAAGAGAAGTAAGTACACCGCTTCTAGCCAAATAATTATGAATCAATCATATATTTTACCGGCGGAAGGGCTGGTTGTGTTGGTGGAGGAGCGGAGGGGCTTCGGGACGGTACGGAGGGTATGTATATATATATATATATATATAAGAGAGACTGGCACAGAGGCTGTCACAGAGATAGAGTTGCATTCGATCCATCAGCATGTAAAAGTATAATAGATGTGAGTCTTCTTTCCGTTGGCTGCGTGGATTGAAAAGACACAAGACTACTAATTCTGCCAGATTATTGAAGTGTTTGCACTGTGAGAGAACATTTACAAGAAGCGATAATCTCAAACGGCATCAAACTAAACATGAAACAAATGCCACGATGAGACAACTTAAGACCGAAAAGCATGCTTTGAATGGATCAGGGAGAACCTGTAATGACCAGCAAATGTTAAAAGGAGGTGGTGAGCTAGAGTCTCATCCGCGGTGTGAGAGGTTTGGTACGATGAAGGTCGTCAAGCAGCAACAATCGCTAGAGGTGATCAATATGGATCAATGGACAGGGGTGCTGGATTCGAGCCGAGCTTCACTAGACACAGCAAATTGCTACCCAATACAATCAGGGCGCTAGTATGCGGACCCTACCGAAGCCCCTCCGTACACTCCATGCGAGAGAAATGAATTTTAAACACCCAACAACAACGTCCCTCTTACCAGCATAAATATACAAACAATCTTACCAACATGAAAATGGAGGCATGCTAACGTGCTGATAACAAATAAATACCGATAGATTAAACATCGTCTAATTTCTATTGATAACTTTGTAAGCGGTTATAACATCTGTAAATTATACAAGTAGTTAATTATTTATTGAACTCTGGTATTGTTATCACATGTTAAATATCTCTTATTTTAAATTAAGCACAACACAATCAAATCAACCCTTTTTAAAACAAACAAAAAATATATATATATATATATATATATATATATATATATATATATATATATATATATATATATATATACAGGGTGTCCGGAAAATACGTGTACAACGTTTGACGACAGACTCCTGACGTCAAAATAGGTCGATCTAAGCCGACTTAGTTATATCCAAAATTGTCTCGTTTAGCCGGTAGAGGGCGTCAAAAATTAATATCAATGACGTTTAATAATTTGACAATTAATCAAGTATAATATTTACTCAAGTATACGATCAACATTATTGAATTACAAGTTCATTTTACCATTAAAAATGGAAAATTATACAAACTCTCAGAAAGTTGACATGCTCCTGGTATACGGGTTTTGTCGAGGAAATGGGCGTCAGAGTGTTAGGGTTTACATGGAGAGGTTTCCTAACCGTCGAATACCAAACCACCAAACATTTGCCAATATTGAGCGTCATCTTCGGGAAACGGGCAGTTTTGAGAAAAAGTTTGAAGGCAGGGGTCGTATGCGAACAACTCGAACTGTGGAAACAGAAGAGATGATTCTGGAAAGAGTTGAAGAAGAACCAAGTACCAGTATCCGTCTCTTAGAACGTGAGTTAAATGTTCCTAAAACGATTGTCAATGAGGTTTTAAGAGAACAGTTGTTACATCCTTACCACATACAAAAAGTCCAGGAACTTTTACCGACTGATCCCCCCATGCGGCTTACATTTTGTCAATTTATTAGAAACAAAAGAATCCTTGTTCCAAATTTTTGTAGAAAAATTATGTTTACTGACGAGGCATGCTTTACAAGATCTGGGGTAACCAATCTGCACAACGAACATATTTATTCCGATGAAAATCCACATGCCATTAAAGTTGCACATCATCAGCATCAATTTAAAATTAATATTTGGGCAGGTATTATTGATCACTACCTTATTGGTCCCATTGTTATTCCAGACAGGTTAGATGGAAATATTTATTTAAATTTTTTGCAAGACACATTACCAATTCTTCTGGAGAATTTGCCCATTTTACTTCGGAGGGAAATGTGGTATATGCATGATGGTGCCCCGCCCCATTTTTCCGTTGCCGTTCGGCAATACTTACATCATCAGTATCCCAACCGATGGATTGGAAGAGGCAATGATGCACCAGTAAAATGGCCACCACGTTCTCCTGAGTTAAATATGTGTGACTTCTTTTCGTGGGGCGCTATTAAAACAGAAGTTTACAAGACTCCGGTAAACACACGCGATGATTTATTGCAGCGGATTTTAAATGCAGGCAACCATTTTAATAATCCCGAGACATTAGATAGGGTCCAATATCATTTTTTAAAGAGTGTTAATAAGTGTATTCAGCAAGATGGCGGTCATTTTACACATTTGCTTAAGTAATGTTTTTGTTTTACTTAGTTTCTTACAATAGATACTTTCAACTTTGTTATACTTTTGTTTTTTTTGACGCCCTCTACCGGCTAAACGAGACAATTTTGGATATAACTAAGTCGGCTTAGATCGACCTATTTTGACGTCAGGAGTCTGTCGTCAAACGTTGTACACGTATTTTCCGGACACCCTGTATATGTATAAGAGCGAAAAATTCGATAACAGATTCCACAAACGCAGCACCTGATCAAAACACAAATGAGTATTGAGTAACCACAAACACACGACGGTATGTTCCGACTTTTGGTTGACATTTGAAGTAACATAACCTCAATATCATTTTACATTAGTCTTCAACCAAATGATTTTCAGTGTTGCCATGTGTAAATTACAGTGTTGGCGATTTGTTATTTTATTAATCAATCGAGTATAAATTAAATTGATTACGCCTGTTCATATCAAATAAATTATACTATCGTAACATAACTGTATTTTAAATTAATTAACCCTGAGCCGTGCATCAAGTGTGAGTGCGATGGACACCCAGCCAATGTCAGCATCAAACGAGGACAACGTACCTATAAACAGCAAGGAACCTAAAAAACGCCCCAGACACCGACCGCGGAAAAACATCGAAACGAGTAAGAAATTAAAAACCACACCAAATCTAACAGAGACACAGGCATCTGAAATACCGACATACACAACCGCACTCACGCACGCACACACAGCCCTCTAAAGCACATACACAAGCGCACATAGAACGATCGACTGACCTTCATTTACGCAAACATCAACTGCTACAGTAACAAACGGACACCAATAAATAATTACATAGAGAATAACAACATTCAAGGTTGCCTATTCGTAGAAACAAAGACCAAAACCGACACAAACGTGACACACAAGAACTGGGAAATCATACAAAAAACAAGGACACATCAACATCAACGCACGAGGAGGATCCCTGGGATAGGTATCCTCCACACCGCACGTAGAGCCAACCCGCCAGTACCGAACAACCCACAAAATGATGCCTCTACTTTACGATCCCATTTGACAATGACAAACTTCACATCTTTCTGATATACATTCAACCACACTCACCAATCAAACAGAACATCGCCATAAAAGCACCCCATGAATAGATATTCGATTATCATTGGTGACTTTAATCTAAACCCCTAGAAGAGACGTCAACTACAAACGTTCATAAATAATTCTGACTTCAGAAGACAATACACACTCAACCATCACTCATCATGCCCAACAATAATGACAGCACCCCAGGTATACTACATGCATACTGACAATCTAACAAATAATATAACATACTGTGACGTGCCTGAAGGGCAATCAGCGCGTTAGGCCGTGGAGCGAGTGGAGGGTCCCTTCGAAGCAGTGACGAGGGCCAGGCTCTCGGTGTCAGAGAGTGGGGGGGGTTAAAAAGGCTCCACATAATTTTAACCTCGTCCCTACTTCGTCGCAAAGGGAGGCTCCACCCTACCTGCGTGGGTGGACGGCAGACAGTCAGCGAAGTTCAGAAATCACGAACTGTCGCAACGGCTGACCATATGGCGCCAACACCACCAGATTTAAATCTCACAGTGAGAATAGGAACTGAAAACTGAAAAGAATGCCCGATCGAGAAAACGTGGGGGGAACAAAAAATAACAGGTGTGAATTTTGTGATGTAAAATATCGGCGTTTATTCACACAAACGACAGGACACCGTGCCTACGCTTCCTGAAATAAATACCTCCGTCCGCAACCCTATCACGCAGAGTTCACCATATTCGGCCGAATATCGCGAACTTCTAATCGCGCGATTCAAAGGGCACGAAACACGTAACGCAAATTTTACACAAAAGAAATAAACGATATATCAAATGGAATTAAATTCAAATGAGAACAAAAAAATAAATATAAGGATCTGGCCTGTGTTCCTGGTCTGCGACTTTGCTGGCGGGCTGAGCTCGGCTCCTGGGCGGGCGGCGGCCGATAAGCGTCGGGAACGCCGATCACTTGATTCCAGACCTCAGAGCAGGATGGTCGCTGCCTCTAGCCAAGAACTGGCTGGCTGAGCTACTTAGCCCTTACCCCGTAAAAAAAACGCCTGCAAAGCACGTGGCCTTAGTAACAATGGCCGGACACGTGGCTTTACGAAAAGGAAAAAAAAATGTCGGTTTAATTACTTACTCGGATGTTGTGAGCGTATGGATAGTACCTTGCCTTGTGCTCGGTGCCTCAATCCCCTCAAGGGTGGTTAAATGAGTCGCCGTTTATTATCCCGGAAACCGGATGGTGGTATACCAATTAAAACGGGACCTCTGGCACGTCTGCACTATCAGGAAGGCAACTCGTTTCTCCTCATGGTGGCGTCTCGCCAACGATTTTAAAACTCACACACATATAGGGAACACGTCACCACAACAAAAAAAGTGTAAGTACGGTCGCCTACAGTGGAGGTCTGTGCGCCAAATTAATTATTAAAAGGCAGTTTCTGTCGAAGGCGTTCCCGGACCGTTACAAATTCCCCCCCAACAAAATTTAAAACTCCGGGAAGCGGAGGTTTTTTTCAAACCCCAAAAAAAAAATGAAAAATAAACTTATAAAAATGACAAAAAGAAAGATAGTAATAGTGGGAGTAACAATGTGTCGACACACTCGATGCGTAACCACAATCATATTTATTAAATCCCCCAAAGTAAATAGCTAAACTAGGAAGTCGTCGAAAAATTCCGCAACGCGGCATGTCACTCAAGGACAAAACACGAACGATCCCATAGAATATAAAAGTTTAGTTACACCGTATGATTTCAGACAAGTGACAGCCACTAAATACCATTAATCAAAACTAATAAAACTAACACAACTCATAGCTTGTCACAACTATCCAAATACTAAACTGAATAACAATAAAAATTATCAACCAAAAATTCGACCTACTCAAAACACTCAATACGTAGTGGACATAAGCCTCCTAACGAGATATGGTTGTCGCCATAATACCACCCCCATTTCGGTGGCAGGACCTATCCGAACATACGACGACAACACCCAAAACACACTGAGACGTAGGTGTTCGAGCGTCGACTCAACTAACTACCACTATTCCAACAATAATTATTACTTGACTGGTCAATGTGCATGGCACCCTACAGTCATGCACCAAAAAAATAAATACCCAAAGGCTTCGAGATTGCCATTCTAATCCCGCTATGCGGCTGGTCCCAAAAATCCAACTAACCACTATGACCCAACATATGGCGAATCCCCTGATACAAGCAGAAACTAGGTCCATCAACCATTGACCCACAAATCAAATAAAGTTTTCCAAAAATAAAAATCACAAAAACCCAATCGAGAAGCGATGAAAATTTTTCGAAAGTCCGACGCACCTTGAACTCTGTTGGTGTGTCTCAGAAGATTGTCGCAAAAATCCCGCAAGCGGATGGTTACAAAGAACCAACACGACTGATCTCCCGATGCACGATCCCACAGGTTCTAGCATCGATACCATCACTACCAAATAACAAAGTTTGGGCTACAAGATTGTACTACAAAGTTTGTGACAGCTAATGAGCGTTAGCAAATTACAAAAAAAAGTCATAAGGACATGAATTTAAGACTACAATTACTATTAATTAGAAAAAGTTACAATATTAACGCCAGAAGGGCTGAACGCGACACGAAAATGATACAAAAAAAAGTTAAAGCAACGTATCCGTAAGACAAACTAACTAACTAAATCGTCGACTCACCGCTACAGGTAGTCGGAACCAACAATAAGTCAAAACGGCATACGCGCCAACTATAGTAAAGTAAAATCATCGACTCACCGCTATGGGTAGCCGGAACAAAAATAACTAACTCACGTTATACAAATACGCAAAACAAAACAGTACGCGATAACTAACAAGTTACAAAACCTACAAAATAAACTGATTAAAAGGACGAGCCGAGTGCGAACAAATAATGGCCGTCGTCAGGATCTCGAATCGTTTGATCCGAATCCACACAACTACGAAAAAAATTAAATCACCCACGCGCTACTGCGAGCTCTCTAACGAAATGAAGAAGAAGAAAAGATATCGAATCGCAACGCACCATGAACATACTAATGGTCGTGGTCTCTAAGGAATCGTCATCAAAAAATCCCGTAACTAGACGGATAGACTACGACTGACAACAATCGATTCCCGCACCCACGAGCAATCGCAAAGCTCGGTGGTTTGAAACGAATCGACACCAAGGACATGACTAGATAGTCAACAAAAGAAAAGTGAAAAGATGGTTACCTAGGAAAATAATCGAACACCAGAAGGAACACATTAAAATCGCGTCATCGCTACGTCACGACGCGATACGCCAGATTCTCGCTAGAGTAAGGAAGTCGCAAAGCATTTCTAACTGCGTTGGTTATATTCAATTTATTTATAAAAAAACAGCTACTAATAGCACCAAAAATAGAAATACTAGCCGTAGTAAGCTCGAACCCACAAAATCATACCCAAATATCTAACTACCTATCAACCAAATATGTATGATCCGTGGTCGCCCGTTCACTATCTCACTAGTTTCCACAAAAACCAACAATAAATCTATAACCAACGAATATTAAAATAATTTCTACACTATAGTAGAAATTATGCCAGAAAAAATAACTAGACACAGGCCAGAAAATTCTCAAAATTCAAAATATTTAAATCTAAGTTCAAGTCAAAATATCAAAATTTCCAAATAAAAATATTTCCAAATCACAATATTTAAAATAAAAGTTAACGTTAAAGTTAAAGTCAAAATATTTTCTTTTGTGTACACTATATTACACACAAAACTCTCAATTTTCTCAATATACTCAATATACTAAAAAAATTTGAAATACTGTCAAATTTTCCAACTCCCAGTTCAGTTTCCTTGGCGCAAACTCAAGGCCTACCACAAAAATGTATTCCCCATCAAAAGGGCACAAAAATAAACCAAAGGGCCAAAAAGTTTTCGCGAAGGGCTGAAGGGTCAAAATGAAAATTAGTGCCAAAACTACTAAAACGCATAAAATTGAAAAAGGGCACTAAAATTTTCTAAAGGGCAAAAAGGGCCAAAACAAAAATTGAAAAAGGGCTGCAAAATTATTATATGAGGTCTATTTAAAATGAAAAATAAAATCCTGAAGGTATAGAAAAATTTACAAAGGGATGACAAAATCCTTAAGCCTCAAAAGATGTTAATGAGCTAAATAAATAAAGATACCAACGATAGCTATTGTTGCTATTGCCCCACATTGGGCTCCAAAAACGTGTGACGTGCCTGAAGGGCAATCAGCGCGTTAGGCCGTGGAGCGAGTGGAGGGTCCCTTCGAAGCAGTGAGGAGGGCCAGGCTCTCGGTGTCAGAGAGTGGGGGGGGTTAAAAAGGCTCCACGTAATTTTAACCTCGTCCCTACTTCGTCGCAAAGGGAGGCTCCACCTTACCTGCGTGGGTGGACGGCAGACAGTCAGCGAAGTTCAGAAATCGCGAACTGTCGCAACGGCTGACCATATGGCGCCAACACCACCAGATTTAAATCTCACAGTGAGAATAGGAACTGAAAACTGAAAAGAATGCCCGATCGAGAAAACGTGGGGGGAACAAAAAATAACAAGTGTGAATTTTGTGGTGTAAAATATCGGCGTTTATTCACACAAACGACAGGACACCGTGCCTACGCTTCCTGAAATAAATACCTCCGTCCGCAACCCTATCACGCAGGGTTCACCATATTCGGCCGAATATCGCGAACTTCTAATCGCGCGATTCAAAGGGCCGTCGGAGCGACTTTTTCTTACACAAGCGCAAAACACGTACGGCACGAAACACGTAACGCAAATTTTACACAAAAGAAATAAACGATATATCAAATGGAATTAAATTCAGATGAGAACAAAAAAATAAATATAAAGATCTGGCCTGTGTTCCTGGTCTGCGACTTTGCTGGCGGGCTGAGCTCGGCTCCTGGGCGGGCGGCGGCCGATAAGCGTCGGGAACGCCGATCACTTGATTCCAGACCTCAGAGCAGGATGGTCGCTGCCTCTAGCCAAGGACTGGCTGGCTGAGCTACTTAGCCCTTACCCCGTAAAAAAACGCCTGCAAAGCACATGGCCTTAGTAACAATGGCCGGACACGTGGCTTTACGAAAAGGAAAAAAAAAGTCGGTTTAATTACTTACTCGGATGTTGTGAGCGTATGGATAGTACCTTGCCTTGTACTCGGTGCCCCGGATTTTAAAACTCACACACATATAGGGAACACGTAACCACAACAAAAAAAGTGTGAGTACGGTCGCCTACAGTGGAGGTCTGTGCGCCAAATTAATTATTAAAAGGCAGTAACACCAGACCTTTGCTCAGATAACTTGGCTATTAAATTTACATTTCAACTAGACCGACCACGAACTGCCGAAACAATCAAGACAAAATTCATTCCCAAACTCACAAATACAAAAGCAGTAAATACATTCATGCTGACATACCTGAACGAAATCGAAAGAGAAGACATAGAACTACAGCACCTAACGGAATTTTAGACAAAATTCACCAGCTCTATAATAAAACATAGCCCCTAAACAAAACGAAACATTTTACAAACACAAAGTAACTAAGTACATACTTACACTAATCAAGTACGAGTGACAAACGTGCTGAAAATACACTGTGACAGGGGGCAGAAACACAAAAACAATAATGAATAGACTAAACAAAACCATACAGATAATGACACGACAATAAAAGGCACATACATGGTTCGAAGTATGCAAAGAAATTGAGAGAGACCGAGGAATAACCTATTGGACTAAAATTAAACGACAGACAAAATACAAAATGACGTCACGTACAGCTACACTCCAACAAGATATTAAAAAAACATACGACAGACGAACATAAGGCATACGCCTTCGCAAACCACTTCACATCTGCTTTCACCCCCATCGACGACCCTACATATAACAACGAAAACTCCACAAACGTGAACGACTGGTACGACAGACATTTTAACCAAAACACAGACAATAAGGAACCGCCAAACATAACAGAAGACGAATACTATGACATACTAGATACAGGTAAAAACACCGCCCCGGACAAGATCTTACCACAAAACACCTTCTTCGAAGCCTATCATACGAAATACATAAACCATAATATCTATTATTTCATGATAAAATAGCTTAATATTTAAACAGACTTAAATCATACTAGTAGCTGATTAAAATATTCTTAAAATGTAGTAACGTGTAAGACGCTGTGATACACATGTGAGACGCTGTGAGACAGCTATAAGACACCTCTGAGACAGCTGTATTACACCTCTGAGACAGCTGTGAGCAGGGGCGGATGGGATTAGCAAAACCGGCGCAGGAAATATAGTCACCGGCGCAATACATAAAATGTGGACAAAAGTTAAAAGAATCAGAAAGAATCAGTGCTCAAATGTCAGTTTTAAGAGGTTATAATGAAAAGAAGTAAAAGCGTCTGCAAATTTTTTCTACAGTTAAAAACCAAATGTAATACAGAAGTAAATAAGCAAGAAATAAAAAAATATATAATATTTTTACTTTAAAACAATAACTTTTTTGATAGTAGAGAACTGGAATTACCTAACGCGGTTACAATTTCTTTATTATTTAGTTCATTTAAATTCTCTTTCTCATAACTCATGAACATAAGAGCTTGAAGGCGAGTGTAAGATATCGTCGATCATAATCTATTTCTACATATTTTAGCGTTAAGAAATATCTTTTGCAGGAAACTTGAGATATCGGAAGAGATAAATACGCTAGACTAGAGTATAAGTATTGGGTATAAGGTGGAGTACACTTCTCGAAATAAATTGTATTTAAAAATAACGTAGTTACAACTAGTAGCACAGTTTTGCAACTTCTACATGTTAGTATTTCTTCATTTGTTTTGCCACATGCTCACACATGCTTGCTTGATTATTCTATATGTTCTTCTATAAAGTCTATCTGCAGTTGAAGATGTTGGTCTACTATTAACATATAACAAATATTTTGTTCCAATAAATCACAAATTTCAAATCAAAAGTTCTTCTATTAAATTTTCTAATGTTACATTACAATTTTTGTTTGTAATTTATTAGTTAAAGTCTTCAATATAGAGAGAAGTCGATCTTTTTTGGAATATTTGGTTAAATTTCATCCAAATTTTGTAGATCTAATACAGATAGATCTTTACAAACATCAAAGGTATTTTGGAATCGTTTTATCATAGACTTGATTACGGTATCTATTATTACATTGAATGTTTCAAACATACATTTGTCATGTTCATCGTCTAATGTTTCATCTCCACATTTTTCTCCATTCTTTCGGCATACGAATTACTTTTTTCTTCGCAGTTCATTCAATATTCTCTCAAATGTCATTTCAGAATTATGTACTGTATGTTTTTTTCTGTATGTTTTTTCATTGTGTACTAATTTTTCTTCCGCCCATACTGCGAATTAGTCTGAAATATATTTTACTGATTCCTAATTCTTTGAAACTTCTGTACTTTTGTACATTTGCACTTTGCGCCATCTGTGTAGATTTGTAGCAATGGTATTTGTAAATCAAGGGCTACACGGGAAAAACGAGTCCAATTTGGTCGTTTTCCAGAAAACAAAATTGAGAGTTTCAAGTCTAATAAAGTACAGAAAGGATGAATGAAAAAACTAACTGATTATAATTGATCTACTTTGACAAGATGTGAATTAGAATATTGAGCAAAAACATAAAATACACATAAGTAAAACTATTAAAACAATTTATTTTTATTAAGAAGTCTTGGACTCTGATCGTTTTTAACCGTATTTTTTGATTTTTTTATGTAGGGTACAGTACAGTATAGGTATGTACATACAAACAATATATTTTCAAATGAAATACAAATTTTTGAATAAATATTATTATGATTACCGATTATTGTCCATTAGGGGGGTCGTCTATTAATTATTATTCTTCTTCATCTAGATCTCTGAACATTTTAAGCCAACATCATAATCTATTTCTTCGTTTTTGAAACGAATGGTGATCGTTTTTCATTGTTTTACTTCAGGTGTCGAAACTACTTTTCCCATACTACAACATGGCTCGATTTCAATAAAAATTGAATCAAAATAGAATCAAAATGAAGAAATAGAAATCATTCCTCCCCGTAGCCCTTCAAATATTTTGATCATGGTCCAGTAATGCGGAATCTTTTGAAAAATGTAGTTGCTGTTAAAATTACTTCGTATTTTAAATATTGTCGGTGAAACTTTTTGCTATTGCCCTCACATTACTGTTCGTCTTTTTGGGTTTCTCTATTGTTTCTAACACCAATTTTACTTCTACATACAAAGGTGACTCAACATTCCGTATTTGCCGAATATTTTTTAAAGTGCCACTCTTCAGCCCACCAACTACATTATCTCTTGTTTCTCAAAAGGAGATTAACCTTTTCTTCGTTTGGTTTTGAAAAACATATTTAAAAATGGACGAACGTTGGCCTATTGTACACATTTTGAGTTGTACTAGTCTAGTCTACTGCTATTGAATAAATTTCAGCAGTATTTATTTTTTCTGCTATTTTTATTTTTTTAATATTTTTTTTTTTAAATCTTATTATTAGATTTTGTAATAATTTAATTAACTGTAGTATCTGACAGAAACGAAACAAATGCACCAGATCTAATTTAAATATTTGATGTAAGGCCCATTAAAATTTGCCCAAATTTTTGCTATCTAGATTTCTAGTAGCACGATTCAAACTCTTGACCCGTATCACGTCTTTTAAGAAGTTTAATAATGTTTATTATTTTATCAATCATTTGTCTATTATATAACATTTTTCTCTTTGACTTTTAACTGTTCAGACCACTATAATTTATCAATACGATTTGAACTATAAAATATTTTAAATCAAATATAATACATATTTGTTGTCGCGTTTGTGTAAATTGCGTATAGTGGTAGTAGTGACAAGATTCAACAGAAAAAAATGAGTTTGTTGGGCCGGCGCCTTACAACTATTTGCGACCGGCGCACCGGGAAATTTCCCGGCTTCCCGCCGGCCCCATCCGCCTCTGGCTGTGAGACACCTGTGAGATACCCGGCGGAGTGGCTTCGGGAGGGGCGGAGGGGCTGGTGATGTTGGTGGTAGCGGAGGGGCTTCAGGAGGGGCTGGTGGAGGGTGCAGAGGGGCTGGTGGTGTTGGAGATGGCGGTGGGGCTTCAGGAGGGGCGTAGGGGCTGGTGGAGTGTACGGAGGGGCTTCGGGAGGGTCCGCATACTAGCGCCCTGATTGTATTAGGTAGCAATTTGCTGTGTCTAGTGAAGCTCGGCTCGAATCCAGCACCCCTGTCCATTGATCCATATTGATCACCTCTAGCGATTGTTGCTGCTTGACGACCTTCATCGTACCAAACCTCTCACACCGCGGATGAGACTCTAGCTCACCACCTCCTTTTAACTTTTGCTGGTCATTACAGGTTCTCCCTGATCCATTCAAAGCATCCTTTTCGGTCTTAGGTTGTCTCATCGTGGCATTTGTTTGATGTTTAGTTTCATGCCGTTTGAGATTATCGCTTCTTATAAATGTTCTCTCACAGGGCAAACACTTCAATAATCTGGCAGAATTAGTAGTCTTGTGTCTTTTCAATCCACGCAGCCAGCGGAAAGAAGACTCACATCTATTACACTTATACATGCTGATGGATCGAATGCAACCGATATATCTGTGACAGCCTCTGTGCCAGTCTCTCTTAGATATATATATATATATATATATATATATATATATATATATATATATATATATATATATATATATATATATATATACCCTCCGTACCGTCCCGAAGCCCCTCCGCTCCTCCACCAACACAACCAGCCCTTCCGCCGGTAAAATATATGATTGATTCATAATTATTTGGCTAGAAGCGGTGTACTTACTTCTCTTAATATGCGGAGGACTGCGAGTGTTAGTGCTCTTGGGTGGATGCATGCTTCGTCGTTGCTGCCTGAGAACTACCCTAATGTATGCAGAAATCAAGCTTAAAAATAGCCCCCCGAAACTCATGTGGTGGGGTGGAGCGCCCTGCCAGCTACAAGTTCTGACAGGTGTACAAATCAATGCACCTATGACCTAGCGGACGATTAGAGTTAATACTGTAATTAAGCAGGCGCGAATTACAGATCCAGTTTCCTAGCTACTCGAGGATATGCATGAGTAATAAATCGTATTATTTCTCTATTTATTGTAGGTTGATAAAACACTTCATTAGAGTCATTTGTTTGAAACATTCAAATGTTGACAATACAGCATCACTATACATGTAAATGCCCTCTAACATTATTTGTACTCGAAGTGCTTGTTTATGCGAACCTATTATCCATCACATCGGGCCTGCTCATTTTTTCACATCATTATAATAGAAATAAGTATATATTATTTCTTTATTTATTGTGTTGGTTAGTTAGATATATACAGAAATATTTTATTTTAATCACAAAATTTTAGCGCTGCCATTTGTTTCGTGAGTTCGCGCATCTCGACCATCCTTTTAACCTCCTCGATATTATGCTTTAGCAACAGCGTCCTAGCTCGCATATCTCTCTTCATCACTCTCGAACGACAGTCCATTGTTCGATCCCCTGCTGATGTAGAGGCCTCGTGCGACCGCCTCCCCAAACTCATTGCTGCTGATGTTGTTGAAGCGCTTCGGTAGGAATAGTATTCCCTGCTCAAGCTCGACCGTTTGCTTCTCGCCAAATTTGGTGGTTATTTTCCTGCCTTCGATGATGCGATAGTGAACGTCCTGCTGCAGCTCACCGATTTTGATGAAAGCTTTTAGCTCTCCAATCTTATTCAGGATACTTACGAACTCCATATCTGCGAGCAATAAAATATAATCTATTAATTCATGCTGATTCAAAAGCTGCACTAAATTACGATGTGAGGCATTTGCTATATATCCAGGATAATTCATATAAATCGATTAAGTTTATACCGCTACATGAATAATTTTATTTAAGTTGGGGTCCGCGTATATTTATTTTAATATAAATGGTCACTTACCTATTCGAAACTGGACGGGCACTGGATTATAGCTGTATGTTGGACGGTGAGCTTAAATTAAAGATCACCTTGTTCTTGCACACTCGTGGGCTGTGAGATAGCTGTACTCGACGAAACTATGTTGTTGGAAATGGAGCGTTGTCTAGCATCCTCGCGATTAAATAAGCATCGGTGGAGGTGGTGGTGGGGAGTAAACACGTCTCGACTTGCTGGGCCTGTCTGGGAGCATGTCAGGTGCCCATATATAATGGACATAAATATGTCAGTGAACGAGGTGGAATTCATATTTTTACGATGTCTTATCTAAATTATAGCTTCCTGGGCCGATTATTTTACCTGCTAAGAGTATAGTTTTTATGCGTCGTTATGGCTGCTCGAATTACACTATGGGCAAATGACATGTTAATGGCTTTTTGACGTATTTATATCTTCCTGGGCTAATTAAATTATCGGTGAAGGGTACAGTTTTTATTTCCCATATGTGTCAGGTGATGGATGGTTTCCACTCCAATTAAATTACCGCGGCCATGTCTGGTTAGCATCTGCCATCCATAAATCGCTCTGCGCCGTTTACCGCCAGACATATTTGCCCGATACCTAATCCTTAATTTCCGGCTGCATCTGCCTATTAGTATTGAATTTATGACCCTCGCAATGATAAAATTGCCATATTTATCATGTCTGGCTTAATTTCCAGGCTCACCGACTATTTTTTATGGCACATCTGACATACCGATAAGCTGACTCGTTTATTATATTCATAATGATGAAAAGTGTCATGTTTATAATCTGCGCTCACAACGCGTATCACATTACTCCCGTGTTATCAGCTGGAATTTAATTATGTTTGATCGTTTAGCCATTAAGATCTATATTTAGCATTTTATCAATTTTGTACGCTTCTAATAGTGTTTGTTATGTAAGAGTTTTGTAACTGCGTTATGGCCGAAAATGTGGCTGTGGTAAGTGGCAAGCAAAATTTGAGCTGTTTTAGAAGCATAGGTGTTCTTTTATTCTAATTTTTATGGCTCTGCAGGTTTCTCCTATATATATATAATAATCCTACTTCTGCACCAAAAATACAATTAAATCACAATTACCTAGCGCTAAAACGTCTGATAAAACGGACTAACTGCAAATATTTTGCTCCACAATATTTGGTAATTGTGATTTAATTGTATTGTTGGTGCAGAAGTAGGATTATTTGTAGCGTATGTACTCCGTATGTTGTTTATTGTGTTCATATTGAATTTAATATTTTTATTTGAATTTTATTGAGTTTATTTCTATTCTTTTGCTCTTTTGGATGAGGGGTGTCGTTAGCATTCTGTGTTGCATTAGTTTCCTTTTAATTCGTTTTAATTAATTGTAAATAAATTTATGTTGCGATAGTATAATTTATAGGGTATGAACAGGTGTAATCAATTTAATTTATGCTCTTGAAACTAAAATCCTTCTACTGCTCCATTGGTGTTTCGCTCATGTAGGTATTTTTCATTTGGCCCTTGAAGTATTGCATGTAATTTCTGTTCCGTTCCCGGAAGATTTACTGTAGAGGCTATCGCCCTTCGTTATCGCGCCATTGCGCGGGCAGCGTGGTTTTATAACCGAACCGTTACCAGAGGCCGAGATCTGCCGCATCTTCGCGTAAGAGAAAGCTGCACGGAGAGAAATTTATTCCAGATGTGGACACCCCCGCAAGGGGCTAGACGAAAAGGGTGCAAGGCAGCCTCTTTTTCGGGAGGGAAAAGGGACATTTCGCAAAAAAGACCTACGGGCGAAAACATTAAAGCATTTTCAAAATTTATAAACCGTGTGTGTAATTCTTATGGTGAATAAAATAGAAAATATGCACTTTGGCTTTCATTTCACCTGCAACAGAAAAGCGGTTAGGGATCGGCAGAACCAGCAGAGTGACGACTGCAACCATTTCAATGTAAAAATATATGCTCGAATTTCAATCATTATAAGTTTACCCCTAATTATTTAATATGTATACACATAAATCCTACAATGTGTCTGTCCCCTGTCTTGCATATTCCTTATCTATATTGCATACGTATAAAACCTAATTATTGGCGGATAAATATGGTGTTTTTTACCTCCCAGCACAGAAAAGCTGTTTGTGTACCTTAGCGGTACAGTGTGTGGCGGTCCTCAGCCCTGCGATCTATGATATCAATTTGATCTGCGGTGATTAGACTGCCAATTAAATTCGCAGATCGCCAATTAGCCTGTAGTTAAAGTACCTACAATTGATGTAATTATTCCATTGTTATCCTGCAATTGTGATTAAATTACTCGCAATCAATCTATTGTTACTGCTCGCGGTGATTAGACTGCCAATTAAATTCGCGGATCGTCAATTAACCTGCAATTAAAGTACATGTAATTGCAGTAATGCACCTGCAATTATTCCATTGTTATCCTGCAATTGTGATTAAATTACTCGCAATCAATCTATTGTTACTGCTCGCGGTGATTAGACTGCCAATTAAATTCGCGGATCGTCAATTAACCTGCAATTAAAGTACATGTAATTGCAGTAATGCACCTGCAATTATTCCATTGTTATCCTGCAATTGTGATTAAATTACTCGCAATATCCACAATCAACCCGCTGTTACCGCCCGCGGTAATTGATTGATCCGCGAATCAACCGCGGATTAAATTAATCGAAAACTAACCTGACCTGGGTTGGAATCGGTGTTGCCTAACTACTTGTTTCAAAAATGAGTTCTATTAATAATTATTCTAACCACCATTAAACGGCATGGCGGGTGGCGTTCGAGTATGGTCGCGGAAACATATATAGAAGATTGTATACAAAATAAAATTTCAATTGCAAATAAATTGTTACCGTCTTCAGCAGACCCTACGGAAGTTGCCAATAATACGTGTGCAGTAAACTTGAACAATTACAGCATTGAACATCCAGAACTGAACGCTACGATAACGGACAGCATTGGATCTGGCATACATTCGACTCACTGCAATATCGGTACTTTCAATTACATGTAGTAGGTACAAACTAGTTTTCGTATGTTAGGTATTTAATTAATAAACTTAAGTTGAATAATTGACAAATTATTTTGACATATGTTTAATGTTCTAGAACGAAAAAGACTTTGACATTCTAGAACATAAAATTACTTCGCAGCTAGGTGACAAAAAAGACTCACTTTGTCAACTGAAAATTCAACGTAAACGTCAACTTTTGATGACAGTTTTCGAAAAAAAAGTCTTTTTGGCGTACTTTAATCGTCTTTCTGAGATGTGAAAACCGTCTTCACTCTGGAGTTACTATTCCATGTTAAACCCTACGCTGAAAATTAACCATTAACTCAAAGTTATGAGTAGACAATGTTGAAACTTTATTGTACAAAGCCCCGGATTAGACTTATTTGATGATAACGGTAAACATTACTCAGTGCTAATTGAAAATTGTTTTGGTATTTATAAAAGTAGAATGCACCAATTTCAACAAATACATATGCAGACGGTTGATAAAATATCAAAATTTGTTATTGCATGCAGTGTTTTACATAATTTATGTATTAAAAGAAGACAACCTCGATGACATGAATTGTTGAAGTTTGCAAACATCATTCCAGAAACACCACGTGATGTCCCTGAATCTGAAATAAACTTAAGGAAGCGAGGTGAAACTAAAAAAAAGCCTTAAAACAAAGATTTGTAAATATACACTGATATTTATTCTATAAACAATGTTTATTATTTACTTAAAATGGGTTAATGTTTTTCAAATAGGTTTTTTAAAAGATCCATTTTCAGTTTTAGCCTTCTGTCTTTACTCTTTATTCTCTTCCTTCTCCTTATGCAGCCGAATCAGTAATATATTCAGTGGCGGAACTACAATGCATAAAAACCTTGCAATGCGGCGGGGTGGGGGGGCAGAATTATAGGGGGCCCAAATCCTTTTCGTTTGAATTCGAGCAGGGAGCCGGTAGGACCCAGGGGCCCTAGTCTCGAGATCACTCGACATTATCGCATGCGAAATTGACATCATGTCGGGCGGTTTCGGCTATTTTGATTGGGGACTGCGACTGCGTCGAGTAGCTCGAGACTCGAGAACAGGGCCCCAGGCCCGGCCACTGGGGAATTCACCTGGCTTGAATTGGCCCAGAATTGACCCAGGCCTCGGGCCCCATGGGGCCCTCAAAACTATGGCCTAATCTGGTATCCGCTAAAAACCCAAGAGTAGTAAAATTAATTTGTTTAACAGCATGTACGATTGTTTGATTGAGTTATAGGTACTCGTATGTAAGAAATTGTATAATGGAAGACTATTGCAATAACACAATGTATATTTTTTATACAGAATTAAAGGTACCTATATGCACGATCCGTTCAGTAAAAAATGATTGTTTTTAAATCCTTGTGTTTTCTTTTCAATTACCTATTTTTTAATTGTCAATGAAAGGGCGGCAAAGGGCCACACAATCTACGTACACCCGGGCCCCATTTAGGAGAAGGCACTGGGTCTGGTATTTTATTTTGAAATCTATTTCTCGCAGTGTTTGAGACACAGTTTATTGCTTGCAATTGCGAAACTCTGGAGCTTATTTTCGAATAATTTAAAATAATTATACATGTGCGTTTTACTATTAAACAAAACACGTGGGGTACGTAAATAAGACTTCTAACAATTTTTTTGAGAGCTTGTAAATATTGTCGGCTCGGGAGTCGTATCTCTGTCCAAATTCAGTCGGTTCAGCAATTCAGAAAAAGTGGTAAATCCCCTTTGCTGCATCAGCCGTATCGGGTCTCGAGCGAGTGGTGAGTCATTTACCGGTGGTGATGATTAGAAATAGTGATGCTCACATACAAATCACATCATTAAATTTGATTCATCAGATATCTGAAAGTAGTCTAAATATCCACAAGTTAAGGTGAATTTTTCGAGTTTTTCCTTTTTTGTGCATATATCTACTAACTCGAAACCTTTACAAAGTGAATATTTACACTGTGAAGGTAAGTTATATTTTCAATTTTAATTTAAGCAATTATGAGTGCCCTTCTTATTTATCTATTCAGTTTGTGATTCCCGTGGAATTGTTGCGCCATCAAGGTGAGTTTTTTAAATCAATTTTTGGGGTATATATCTACAGATCATAATGTAAAAAATTAAGCTCTTTCAAGCAGCAATACTGGCATATGTATAAGTTTATATATTTGACTGTTACATGGCACAAGTTTCTTTATTGCATTTTCTAATTTGATATTAATGTGGGCTGCAATACTAAAAAGAAATATCTATTTTTTAAATGAATCCTTGAGGAAGGTCGTAAGTGTATACCTTTTAAAAAGGGGAAAAACGATGAGGGTCCATTTTTAGTCAAATTCGAGATTTTAGCGGTATCTGTAAGCTTATTACTGACACTGATTACCTGTACTACCAAGAGGTGACATAGGGGAAGAACGATGAAGCTCCCCCGAGCCATTTAAATTTAAATATACATAGTGTCCGCCAGAAAGTTGACATATGAAAAAATATTTTAATATTAACATCGTAGAAAATTTTATTGTTTCAAAAAGTTTCTGCATTATTTCAAACTCGGTAAACAATCATCGAAGTAAAATTTTCTGCTTGCAACCATAAATAGTAACGGTTTGAGAGTAAAATATCCTTGTTTTTTAAGATATGTGAAAATGTTATTTGGAAAAGTTACTTAAAATTGCCAAAAAGTTCAAAATACCAAATTAGAACCACCTACGGGGAATATATTTTCTTTTGCCTTTTCTGGTTTGAAGATGAGCTTTGTCATTTTCAATGTCAGTTTAACCTAATATAATCAAAATATCTGAATATTTTGACTGAGAATTTATCAACTGAAAATGGCTCCAGTTGTGTTTGTGTTTTTACCAGAAAAAGCCTTCTGTCAGTTCTAAGTATCTTTTCCACAAATAATATTTTCACATATTTAAAAAAAAAACAAGACTGGCTTACTTTTAAACTGTTTTACTATTTTTGCTTATACCTGGTATGCGCTAGCAGATAATTTAACTTCGATGATTAATTATTGTGTTGGAAATAATGCAGAAATTTTAGAAAAAACTTTCTGGGACACTGATCAAAATTTGACATTGTTAAACTTACTATTTAATATTTTGTATAAAATCCTCCGGCATCGATGCATTCTTGCATACGCGTTTGCATCGAATTAACTGTATTTTCACAAATATTTCTGCCGCGCATGAACTCCTAACTATGGAAGGCATTGGCAGACAATTGATCAACGTTTCTAATATTGTCGTTATCCAAATTCCAATTTTGGACCATTAACCCCCACACATTTTCGATTGGATTTAAATCTGAACTTCTTGCAGGCCAATTTAACACATCGAAGTCGTTCCTATCTCGGAACCATGTATGGGCGAATTGTCCTGCACCAAGGTAATGAGTTCCATTTCATCCTCCGGATACAGTGCTCTTACAGACGGTACTAAAATATTTTCTAAAATGTGGACATATTGTCGGGCTGTAAATTTTGGTGGTGAAACCTGGACCAATTCTCCTGGATCTGACTGTGACATCCAACCCCAATATCCAGCGCTAATTCGCCCACACTGCTTATTGGGTCGAACGTGTTTTCTTTCATATCGCGTGTTATTTGGACGCCATAAAGGAATTCGCGTATCATCCGCCGAACTAAATGTTTTTTCGTGGGTAAAAATAACATTTTGTCAATCTCTGTGAAGATTAGTTTGGCAAAATTCTAATCTTCGGGTTAGAAAAAAAATAATAAATAAAAATATTTATTGGGTAATTTAATACTAATTACAATTAAAATAATGACCGTACAAGGTGAAGGCAAAATTTACATCTTTCTATCGCAAAATGAGCCGTACAGAGTCCTGACTGAATTAAGGTATTTCTTCCGCAAAATAAGCCGGCAACATTTTATACCTGCTATCTCTCCACGGTGCAGACCGTGCCACCGAGGCACGGTCGTTACCGATGAAGAACAATTTCAGAAGCGAAATACGTACAAACAGTACTTACCCCCGAGAGAGCATATCTGAGCATATCGGAAAAGAAAAATCCTTCTCGCACGGGCACTGTCAAAAGAAATCCGAGTAACTGTACATGGAGAGATTGCGAGGACTTAGAACCATACATCAACAGTGATGATGACATACATCATTGTACTGAAGATTCAGGCAACAATGCAATGCATTTCAAAGAAGATATAAATAACGACTTAACAACTGACCCATTATTTTCAACTGACATTGCAGATTTTCAGAACAAAATATTAACAAACGATTAAAAAAAAATTATTATTTTATCTGACTCATGCCGACCCCGAGGACCATTTAAACAGGATCAATTACAAAATAACAGTAAGTTTTAGGAAAAATTTTACAAAGCTACAACTAAATATGGATGCGTTTAAAGGTTAAAGGTGGCTCTGTTATTCTCCAAAATTGGATGCGGTATATTGCGTACCTCGTTGGTTGTTTTTAAAAGAACAACGTGATAACTGGCGCACACGAGGAATTAGAGATTGGCAAGGTCTTTCAAAAAAGATATCAGTGCATAAAAAGAGCCGACACCATGTGCAATCATGTTGTATATACGAAAAGTGGAGTCACAATGAGACAATTCATAAACATTTAGAAGAGCAAATTCGATACGAATCGAATTTTTGGGTACAAGTGTTAGAGAGACTCGTTAATATAACGTTAGTTATTTCTACAAAATATTTATCATTTCGTGGTCATCGTGAAACGTTTGACGAAGAATATCATGAACATTTTTTTATCGCAAGTCCATTTTTTATAAAATACGACAATGTTATGAAACAAGTTTTAAACATGCGACGGAGAACAACAAAATATTTTAGCCATAGTATTCAATATAAAATTATACATTGCCTTGCAAGTCGTTTAAAAGCAACGTTAATTACAGATATTAATAATTCACCTTTTTTTTCAATTATCATGGATAACACGCAGGACGTAAAAAAAAAGACCAATTAAGCCAAGTATTTAGATATGTCAAAATCATTGCAAATGAAAAAGAGGAACCGACATCAATTGAAATCAGAGAAGTTTATTTGGGTTTTACAGAAATACACAACCGCACAGCTGATGGACTATATAAAGAAACAATAAAACAACTTATTGTTTCTTTATATAATCCATCAGCTGTGTGGACTATATAAAGAAACAATACAAAACAACTTGAAAAAAATGATATAAAATTAACCAAATGTAGAGGACAAGCATATGATGGAGCAAATGTGATGAGTGGGGCATACAATGGTGTTCAGGCTCTTCTTAAACAAGATGTACCCAATGCGACATACATTCACTGTGCACCTCATAACTTGAATCTGGTTGTAAACGATGCTGTCAAAAGTTGCAATAAAGTTTCTACATTTTTTATAACTTTAGAAAGCATATATACATTTTTTGGCAATAGTGTAAAAAGGTGGGACCTATTATCAAAATATACAGGTGAGTCGCAGATTACACTAAAAAGATTAAATCCAACGCGTTGGGCTGGAAGGTACACTTCCTTACTGGCAGTAAAACTTCGCTATGTGGATATAATGAAAGGGCTTTCTGAATTATGCTTAAGAAGTCAAAAAAAAGACGAACGCATAGAAGCATCTAGACTTCAGAAAAATTTGAGCACATTTGAATTCGTTTTTCTGTGCGTGATTTTGTCTAAGATACTAGGTGAAGTAAATTTACCATCAAAATTATTACAAACGAAAAATTTAGATCTCTTGACGGTAACGGAATCTTTGGAAACTGCAACTAGACATTTAAAACAATACATAAACGTATTATTCGGCAAAACAGAAAGCAATTGAAATTGCAGCCAAATTGAAAATTAATCCAAATTTTTCATGGAAAAGGCAAAACTTTGTGAAAAAACATTATGACGAATTGTCGAATGATCACAGTTTTGGTAATGAGGAAGATTTTCGGGTGAATGTATTTATTAATGTCTTAGATGTAGTTATAAACCAACTAGATAAAAGATTTAAAGGCATGCATGAGGTTAAAAAATTATTTGATTTCTTGGTTCCTAAAAAACTAACAGAAATGGAAGAAAAGGAATAATTAAAATCTGCCGAAACGCTCCAATTAAAGTATAAAGAGGATCTTACGACAGATTTTCCAATACAAACCGTAATGGTAACGGCAATGCTGAGAGAGGAAATTATTAAAATTTCGAGTATCAAAGAATTTACCGAGTTGTTATTAATTAAATATTCGAAAATATCTTCCAGCTTCGCTGATGTTATAACCGCATTGTTGTTATTCCTCACACTACCCGTCACTGTGGCAACTGCCGAAAGATCATTTACCAAACTGAAAATAATTAAAAATTATTTACGCAATGCAATGAGGAACGTTTGCACAATCTGTCAATGTTGCAGCGAAAACTGCAAAAAATATGGAAATAAAAGATGTTATCAGAGATTTTGCAAATTTAAAATCACAGGATTTCACATTTTAAATATATTTTATTTAATAATTTTCAATTTATTTTCTTTTTATTATGCAATGTTGTTCTTTTATGTAATAAATAGATATAACAAAAACAAAAAACGTTTTTTTTTTAGTAGAGGCCTGAAAAATATTTTGCGGGGTGGGGGGGGGGGGGGGCAAAAATTTCAAGATCCGCCACTGAATATATTCTATGCTGTTTGGTCTCCATGTTCAAAATTCAACTGAACGCGCGTGTACGATGCACTCACCAAGTCAATATGGCGGAACGAGATGCAGCGCGCCTGCTCAGTGCACTCTGCACACTCGCGGAGTGCGCCCTCAGTGATTAACTCAGTGCAGTTAGTTAATCCGAAAACGCTATAATTTTCGCAGATTGCAGCGCCATCTACATAAATTATAAAAAAATGTTCCAATCAAATCTTCATAGTTTTTATCGTAGAATCCGAATCTACAATAAAAAATGGGTGTCCTATTTTAAGATTTCAAAGTTGCCCCCCATGCCCTCAAAAGGGGAGGAGGGGATGGTCTAATGTTAGCACCAGTGAATTGCCCCCTTCAATTATATTAACTTTCATTTGGAACATTTTTTTGCGATGCTTATTTGTTGAGATATTTTGATGTCTTCATTTAAATTGTCCACCAGGTATAGTGTTTTTTTTATTGTTTTTTTATTATCATAAGGCCCTTTACCTTTCGGTGTGGGTTTGAATTTTTGAAATAAAATAATGACACAGAAGAGACTTACATTAAGAAGTAATAATATTTTACGTCACAAGTCCGGTAGGTTACTTGTAACAATACGAGTTAGACATGGACAAGGCGACACACAGTGGTCCCAAGCAGCTAAAATGCTGGCAAAAAATCAAATTTTGAGCTAATATTCTTGAAAGTCAGTATTTATATATTTTCGTGGTCAAACAATTCGAATTCAAGGTCAAAATTCTCGAAAACAAAATGGCCGACTCAAAATTGCCGACAGACATTGTGAAAAATTACGTAAATCTCGCGAAAATCAGTAGTCACTGGTTTTCGGGGTGAGTAATAATAATAATAATAATAATCCCTACTACTCCTCCACCTATGGCGTAATTGGTTACTGTCATCATTTTTGACAGATAATTCTGACCCAATTACATTTAATTTTACCATAGGCCCCTGAACTATTACTAGTTATGCGGGCGTTAAGAGGAGAGGGGCATTATTATTATTGCCCATCTGCGCCTGCACGCGACTTATAGATGGTAGAGGCACATATCCAACATTTGTTGCAAGGAAATGGGAAAACTGCAGAAAAACCACCCCAGAAATGCAGACCCGGGAATCGAACCCGGGACCTTGCGGTCTAGGAGCGAACGCGTTAACGCTTTCCACCGCAGCCACTATATAAGTAGAAAAGAAAATGGCCGACTGAAAATGGCCGACCGACATTGTGAAGAATGGCGTCACTCCCGCGAAAATTAGTAGACATTAGCTTTCGGGGTCAAGGAATTCGAATTTGAGGTCAAAATTCTCAAAAACAAAATTGTCGACTCAATATGGAGGTAATTTTTAGCAAAGCGTCCGTTTTATAAAAAAAGTGTATTGAAAAAGGCAAATTACTATTAAACTAATTCTTCTAATCGAATTTAAAAGAAAAAAAATGATTTATTCATTCTTTCATTTTTACATTCTTCACTTTCATCCCCATCTGGCAACTTTAATCAATCAGATGCTTCTCTCTCGTAAGGCGTTGTTCGCTTTTTTGTAGGTAATTTTCTCTTAGATGTAATTCAAGGATTAGATGAAATTGAAAGTAAATAAAGCACATCTAAATTAGATTTTTATCTACTGTATTTTCTAGAATTTCAGAGAGCACTTTTTAAAATCATTATTACGAGCTTTCTGAGCTTCTACAGCTAATTGCCCTATAGGCAACAATGCAGAAGAAATAATTTCCGGCTCGTGTATAAAAAAATTGTGAACTGTGGGAGGCATATTATACCAAGCAAAATTTGTATGTACATATGAAAATTTTTCGAAATTTCTCAATATTTATATCGTGTCCACTAAATACAACCATTAAAATTATATGCATTTTTTTAATCAATTTAACATTCACTTTCGTAATTTTCGAAGTAAGTTCGGGATTTTGATTAAAAAAAAGCCTGGCGGTATTACCATCATAGGAGCCACCAAATCCTGGTTTTGGCTGATCTATAATAAGCTAACATTTTTCTTTAAACTCTTTTTGAATGCGTAGTGTATTTGCCAGAACGATTTATTTTTCTTTGTCTCCTGGGGCTTGCCATTTTTCAGGCCAAATTTATATCCCAAATGAAGTAGGAATTCAAAAAATCTTATCCAACCATGTCAAGTCGATAATCCAAAGTCTAAATTTTCTATTACAACTTTTCTTTTTACCATGTCGTTCATTGCGCTGTTTTTTTTTTATGTTGGCCCGCATATAAAACATGTTTGTGTTGTGCAGTTTGTGAACTGCTATCAATGAATTGCACACTTTACCATCTACCATGGCAAAAAGAAGGTTGTGGCAAACTTGTTTTTGTTTCATTCTTCAGAAATTATTGTCGATTTTAGGTTGTAGTTGCCGATTTGTAGTTAGATAGAAGGTTTGTAATTTCAGTATCGACCCTTTTCTTTTCTGCTACAGAAACATCCCTGGTTTCTTTAATAAATTCTTTAAAAAACACATTAATAGCAATATCTTGTTGAACCTGGTCGTGGGTTTTACCAAATAATATTATTATTTGACATAAGGCGAAGAGGAACAATGGATGTTATAAATACAGATGAATCTATATCTTCAGATCCATGGAAGGCCTGTTTGTATGCACTGTGGCCCGAACTTCCGCCAAAACCCCACTTTGTATACAAATTCAGAATTTCGGTTTCATCGATATTGACTATATCGATTGCCTCTAGTATTTAAGCAACAAGAGTTCTAGATCGCCCCCCGCAGAGATTTTGATTAATTTAATTCACGCTTTTTATTCGCGGTTTTAATCGATCACCGCCAGCAATTACAATAGGTTGATTGCCGAAATTGCTAGTAATTTAATTACAATTAAATAAAATATGTAAAAAAAAACAGTTTTTGTGATCCGTGCACATTTAAAATTATGTCGGTGTGCTATTAATATACGTAAAAAGCAGATTTGCTTGAAATTCGGACCCTAGTTATAACGATGATATGTAGTCTATACAACGCTAGAGACGATAAATAATTTTCATGTCTAGTTTTTTTCTAAAAATTTCACTTATTTAATAAAAATTAATGTATAAACAGATACAAGAATCGCATTGTCAAGTGATAAAACTTATTTAGAAAAATGAAATGATTCTTTTTTTAATATTTATTCAATCTCAGTTTCATAAGTTGTGATTATACAGGGTCCTGCAACAGTGCGTCGGGCTTTCCTAGCGCCCTTCCCGTGAGAGATAGAAAAAAATATTTCATACCTAAAGTTATTAGCTTAAAAATCTTTATGCTGTAAAATTATTTTCAAACATACAGGGTGGCCCAATTTTGCGAAATAACCAAAGCAAACATTTTTTTTTTAATAGAACACCCTGTATTTATTCAGGTTTTCTGATGACATTTTTCAACCTCTACAATGTTGTCTATTTAGTTTTGGATTATGTTGCAGTGTTACCAATTTACAATATTTTTTTTCAAAATATCATGCATAAGCAAGCTCAACTTTAAAAAGTCGTAACAACCTCATTTTTTGAAGGTAAGAATAAGTTTTAGCAATAATCTTAGTGTGGTTAATAAGCAACCTTTTTGTAATGAGAAATTTGAATTTAGTAATACAGGGTGTCCAGAAAAAAATGCCAAACTTTGCACATTTCAAAGCGGTATAACCCATTTTTTTAAATGGAATGCCCCCCATTTTATGTCTTTATTCGATAGGTATTTTTCTTCTCTTCAATTTGATGGTGCATATCTTATGTCTGAACCCAATAGTTGTGGAGATATTCAATATTTTTTACAAAAGTAACCATTTAATTACATTTCTATGCACCGAAGTAGACCATGCTGAGACAAAACAACAGTCAAAATGTAAGTATGAATCAATGTGAGATGAACAAATACATTTTGAACATTACTGTAGTATCGTTCCTCTTTTGTATTAATAATTTTGTTATCGCTCATGGTTTTGGAATAAAATAATTAATCGTATTACAGAAGTACTATCTACTATTTTACTATTTTCGTTCATCTCACATTGATTCTTACTTACATTTTGACAGTTGTTTTGTCTCAGCATGACCTATTTAAGTGCATAGAAATGTAATTAAATGGTTACTTTTGTGAAAAATATTGAATATCTCCACAACTATTGGGTTCAGACATAAGATATGCACCATCAAATTGAAGAAAAGAAAAAGACCTATCGAATAATGACATAAAATAGGGGGCATTCCATTTTAAAAAATGGGTTATACCGCTAAGTTTGGCTTTTTTTTCTGAACACCCTGTATTACTAAATTCAAATTGCTCATTACCAACATGCTGCTTATTAACCACACTAAGAATATTGCTAAAACTTATTCTTACCTTCAAAAAACGAGGTCGCTACGATTTTTTAAAGTTGAGTTTGCTTATGCATGATATTTGGAGAAAAAAATTGTAAATTGGCAACACTGTAACATAATCCAAAACTAAATAGACAGCAATGTAGAGATTGAAAAATGTCATCAGAAACCTTGAATAAATACAGGGTGTTTCATTTAAAAATAGTTTGTTTTTGTTATTCCGCAAAATTGGGACACCCTGTATAATTAAAAATAATTTTACGGCATAAAGATTTTTAAATCAATAACTTTTTGTACGAAACATTTTTTTCTATCTCTTACGGGAAACGCGCTAGGAAAGCCCGACGCACTGTTGCAGGACCCTGTATAGGGTGTCCTAAATAGAGTAGGATTGCATGGGTATCTTAGTTATTTTGAAAGCTAGAGATCTGATTAAATGGGCAATGCCATGCAGTTTTGTATACTGGTTCAGATTATGTTGAAAAATTTTCAAAAGTCTGAGCAGTTTAGAAATTATTCTAAATAAACTAAAAATTGCGATTTTCTAAAAACTACGATATTTCCATAATTATTAAAGATGAGGAAATAAGTTTAAAATAAAAGTTACTTGGTTCGATCACACTAACTTAACAATCAAGTCAAAACAAAAGCCAAGATAGCGGTTTCCATAGCAACTTTCTTATTTTAAATGGCCGCCATATTTGATTTTTGTCTAAATCGACTTTTTTTTCTCTTTTCAACGATGTATAACATTCTATGTCAAAATAAAAAATGTGGGATATATCAATTGTTCCCATTTTATTTTTTATTCTATAAATTATTTTTAAAACAAATGTACAACAAATAAAAAACGTAATACAACTAAGTAGTAAAATAACAATAAGTTATAAAAAATGTTTAAAATGCTGACTATTATTGGCTCAATTGCCAAAAATAAGCTGGACACAATTGACAGCGTTTTAGAATATTGCCAGTTACTTATCGCAATGTGTTGTGAATAACGCGTTTTATTGCCTCTGTCTTTGTTTCACGAAGTTCATCTACATTATTGTAATTGAAGTTACTTCCATAAATTTTGTATTTTAAAGTACCCTACAGTATGCAGTTCAGGCTAACCACTGAACAGTTGTATTAGTCGTTATTACTTTGTTATTAAAAGGGTTATTTAAATAAGTAATAACATCTCTAGCATTGCATGGAGGGGCGCCATCTTATAGGTACTATATTTGTTTTGAAGACTTTCCGAATGACGATGTGCACTTAGAAATATTATAGCACCATGTAAATCATTTCGAAATATGCCACAAAATACATTAAAGCAGAACCGCAATTGCATTTGCCATGGAATCACTATGAGTGGATTGTCCGGAGCCCAATAGTATTCGTTATGATGATTAAATAATCCACAATTGGAAAAGCAAGGTGCATCTATCCATAAAATTGTATTTATAAAATCACCATTTAACGTAATTTTGTTGATTAACCTTCTGCAAAATGTTAATCTACGGATGTTATCATTTGCTTGTAAAGTATGAGAAATATGCAATTTAAAAGGGTAAGAAATTTTAAAATTATTGATCTAGATTTAGACACGTTAACTTGATTCTCTATTTACCGAGTTAAAAAGTTTGGATTAGCGAACATTTAACGTTGTTAATTGTTTTTGGACCATAACTGTCAGAATTTTGAGCATTTTTTACAGTTTCTTGTTATTTTACTACTTAGCTATATTACTTTTTTTTTAATTTTTTACATTTGTTTTAAAAATAATTAAAAAAATAAAAATTGGAATAATCAATATTTAAAATATTTTTCATTTTGATATAGGTTCTTATACATCGCGTAAAAGAGGAAAAGAAAGTCTATTTAGACGTATAAAAATCAAATATGGCGGCCATATAAAATAAGAAAGTTCGTATTAATATCTCGGAAACCCTCACCTTGAGTTTTGTACTGACTTGATTCTAAAGTTTGCGCGATCAAACCAAGTAACTTTTATTTTAAACTCGTTTCCGCATCTTTAATAATTATGAATATATCAGAGTTTTTAGAAAATCGCGATTTTTAGTTTTGTCAGAATAACTTCTAAACTGCTCCGACTTTTGAAAAATGATCTGAACCACCATATAAAACTGCACAATATTGCCCATTTAACCATATGTCTAGTTTTAAGAATAAGAAAGATACCCATGCAATCCCACTCTATTTAGGACACCCTGTATAGATTCATTTAATACGTATTATTTTCCAACAGATCCTTGTTTTGTCTATAAGTTTTGAAAAAATCCACACATCTGCACATCGGAATTGTATGCAAATTTCTAATTAGTGATATTTTGTCATCATTTCACGAAAGACAAAATACAACTAAATCAAACACCGGAAATTTCAAACAGATTACAGATCAAACAGATTTATTATGGTCACCGTTGCTGAACATTTTCAGAATTCAAAATCTTCCTAAATATTTCAATAAAATATTGGTTGGCGTTTATATGTGACAGAAATGCCAATAGTCACAAAAATGAAAAATAACCGTAAACATTAATTTAACTAATATCAAGATTCTTCACTTGAAGAAGCCACAGTGTGGCGAAACATTGTAGTGGGAAATAAAAAATAAATAAAGTTTTGAAAGTGATAAGAAAATATTATTAAAGTAATACAGTTAATCAGTAAATTTCTAATACAATGCATATATTTTATTTTTAAATCGTTTCTGATAATGTATGAAATGTGAAGCACCTATAAGCAGCACGAGAAATCCTTTGAATTTCCAAATTTGTATGTACAGATCAAACATCATCATAAATATAACTAATTAGCTAATGTAGGAACTGTCAATACAACCATAATTGCAAATATTTACCACATTCTGTTTAGTTTTCCAATCAACAATTGCAAAACACACTCAGCCATGTAAGAAGAATCAGCCTCCGATTATGTAGTCATCCTTTCAATATATCATTCTCTGCGCTTTGTGAAAATTATTATAATGAATTAATAACAGTTACCTTTTTTTACCTCATCAACCAATTTGTCATAATAACAAGTGTCACTACTTACTACTCGAAATATATTTTCAGTTATATAAAATAAACTGTGCAAGATAGGTAATAGTTATTTATGCATCAAGGTAATAAACTAACGTTTGAATCCACAGCCTGAAGTTGAAGTTATGCCTGAGCGACCGTAGAAAGCGAGGGCATTTTTGGCCGAGGGATTATTGAAGTTTATTTCAGAAATGCATACACATTTTTTCTCCTGACCGGTAAGTTTACATATTTATTTTTATTTTCAATTTGATAGTTGAAACGCTCGTTGAACATTCTCATAGCGACAGCATGGCCACAGCTGTCATCTAGACAATTTTTACTGTCAAATAATTCATATCTGTTATATTTAAAAGAGAGTATCAACGGACGACCACACACATCCCACCGATTACCTGAAGTATCATCAAACCACCAAGATATCACTAATTACTAATACAAAATTATTAAATAAACTACATGCGATTTACTGTATTCCCTAGGGAAAGTTGACATTTTATTCCCTCATGGAATAAAGCAGTCTAGTATGGGTCGATCGTCAGATGTACAAGGTGTCGGTTTATTCCCGGTCGAGAGAAAAAGTTTTTTTAATTAATCACAATAGTCACAATTTAATATCCACAAAATGCATCGACTCGTTTGATGTGATAGGGAAGTGGTACGTGAACCAAAAATTAAAGACTTCCCGGCAGACCAGTGCTAAATCTGATGCATGCTTAGACGTGTCGGTTTGAAAAGACATTCTTTTTGTTATGGAAATTTATAGCTATGCTGCTAATGTAACTTAATATTTTGCTTAGTGGGGCTGCTAGACTAGGGTTCAGTAGTGGGTTGGTACTAGGGATTGGATACTAGGGTAAATCCAGAAATATTCTCATCTTTTTTCTTCGGTAAATTATTCTACGTTTACGGTTTGTACCGTATTCTACGCTAGTATCCACAGATTCCCGGCTGCAGGTAAAAGGTGTGCGATTCATATCCAGTTCGTCGATTGATACGCGCATTATAACTGTACGAAGAATACTGCAATGTATACGATGGATAAGCAACTTGGTATTTTCAAGAGAAAATTCAAACCTTCTCTCATTCGAAAATAGTTTTCAGGAAGAAAATGCTTGGAATACATATGTAAACACTTTAATGAACATGACTGTACATGCTTTTTCATGCCCATTCTTAATTTGAGTTTCCATGCTCTTTGTATATCCGTCAGCTCGGTGTTTGCCAGCTTCGTTACATATTTCACGTTCATTTTGCCTGCAGGCGGGAATCGATGCGAACTGACGTCAAGATTCTTGTTGCTGTCAGCGTTGGAGGAATACGGTGCAAACCTTTTTATATTTTGCCATTGTTGATGTTAAACCATAACCACCAGATTAATAGCTGTACGATAAACTGCAGAAGTCGGCGAATTTGATACGAATCGCACACTTTAGCACAACAAACACATGGGACGTCAGGATTTTTGTTACTGTCAGCATTGGAGGAATACGGTACAAACCCTTTTATATTTTGCCATTGTTGATGTTAAACCATAACCACCAGATTGATAACTGTACGATAAACGGCAGAAGTCGACGAATTTGATACAAATCGCACACTTTAGCACAAGAAACACATAAGAACACATGAGTGGAAGCTTCAAATACCCCCCATGGCTAGTTCGTAAATGCGCCACCGTGGCTCTGCCGCCTTGATGTAAATCGCCTATAATTGCATAATTGCACTGCTTCAGTCATAATTGTCCTACCATTTTTTAGGTGGGAGACTATTCTACCTTTATTTATTTCGATTAAATTACACTAAAAGTTGGTGTAAATTAATAGAAATTTTTTTGAGGTATTGAGAAGTAGAAAATTGATTGACAAATACTTAAAACATCTAAAGAGCCTACATAAAATTAATTTATTAAAACGAAAAAATTAAAATGCCGATTATACGATTGCTTCAATTGAAATTGTTCATGTGTTTGTGTTCACAATACATAGTTTATTTTTATATTTTTTGAAATATCTACCTCTTGATAATTTTAAATATTTAAAATGTTCATTTTCTTGCAATATTAACTCTTTTATATTTTCATTACAAAACTTTAAAAATACCGGTAGATTGCCTGTAAACCGGTAAACGTAACAATTTTTACAAAATTACCGGTACTTGAAAAACATTACAGGTTGACAAGAAAATTACAAAACTTCTATTCTTGACAGTGCATGTAATCAGGAATTACAAATGATTTATTGCAACAGATGATCATAAGCAATATTCTCAACACATAATTTGGAGATTTTTTTAAATTTATTTATTAGATTAAAACAGAGCTTGATTTAAAAAACTCGAAAAAAAGAATTTTTAAATAACAATTTGATTGTTTTGCATACCTTATTATAAATCGGAGACTGAACTCGCTAAGGAATAGATGTGTCTTTATTTTCAGCCATATGTTTATTTTGAAAGAATAAGTTAAAATCAAGATCACCAGATTCAATTCACTTAACTTAAACTAAACTCAATCAGAATCGCTGGAACTAGAGGATCCAAACCCAACTACTCTTGAAATTGCATATGCAGCCACTCCAGTTCCCACAATTGGCAACCCATATTTTATAGCCTTGTTAAGTTTGGAATTTTTTCCGCTATCTTTGGACCCAAATAATGACGATCCACCATGTTGAGGGCTAGAATGATGAGAATCCCCATAGTACGGGTTAGAATGATGAGGATCGCTGTGGTAAGAAATAGGATGAGGGTCACCATGATGAGGGTTTGGATGATGATGATGATCGCCATAAAGCGGTCTAGGGTTATGATGAGAGTCTCTATGGTGCAGACTAGAAGGATGTTCCTGATGTCCATACGTGACGTTCTTAGGTGGGAAGTATTGATTGCTGCTTGGGTACTGGGGAACTGGAGGGTACACCATACTATTTGATGGATTATTTAGGTAACTTGAGGGTCTATATGTTTGGTTATTTGTTTGAGGGAAAATTGGAGGTCTGTAATTTGTGTGGACACCACGTGGTGGATATTGTACGTTTGTTTGAGGCCTAAAACCTACCTGATTACCTATTGGTTTTTTGTGATTATTAGGAGGGCTGTAGCCTTGGATACTAGTAGGTGGATACGGTGGATTGCTTGTAGTGCTTGCAGGAGGATATGGAGTATTCCCCTTGGGCAGATAACCTGGATTAGATCCAGTTGGATATGGAGGATTAGTTGTAGACGGATAAGGTGGATATCTTGAATTACTTGAAGTTGGATACCCTGCATTATTTGTGAGTCCATATTGTGGATTACCTGATAGTGGATATCCAGGATTATTAGAATTAAATGATTGTTTGTTGCTTTGGGGATAAGGAGGTATACTCATTGGAGATGGTGGATATTGTGGCATCGGTGGGTTGCTTCCTTGAATGGGTGGTTTGGTAGCAATAGGCATGGTTGGAATTACATCATCATTAGATGGAGGAGCTGATGGTTGAGGTACATCTATTCCTGGTTTAGAGGGCATGAGTCCTGGTGGAGTGGGTCGGTTCTGAAATAAAAATATTAATGTGAGTAGTCTTATTGCTAGTAATACTAGTAGTTTTGAATATGCTTGTGAAGAATTAGGGCAAGTTACTTTAGGAAGCATTCATATTTGAAAACCTGACTTGAAAAAACAAATTTATTTTGTACCTTAACTTAAATTATTAAACTAAAATTACTTATTTTACTTTTTACTTTACTACATTTCGATGTATTCTTGTAAGTGCTAATCTGGCGGAAATGATCTAATTAAATTAGTTTTGAAAAGCTCATGTGGTGAAATGAATATACCTACACTCAAACTTTTAAACTATAGGCGGGTTATAACAGTAAAATATAATTAAATATAAAATATACTGATAAAAATAATCTTAAAGTCTGAAGTAGTGAGGACTTCGATACACCTTCCGATTTGTTTCATAAAGCAATGGCGTTATGGGTTTGGGCCTTAAACTTTTTAATATTTGAGGGGTACTCTCTCATACAACCAGGTAAATTTATAAACTAAATTTTACAGTGTATGTCAAGAGAGCTTTTCTCTTACAGATACATTTTACAGAGGGTAATAAATGGGTCTCAAGCATTTGAATTTTTATTAGTGTGGCAAGGTTTCACTTCAGTTGTATTTATGATTCCACAATATATTAAGAAATGATTGAGAATGATACTAGTGTTGTAGACCACAGCCACCCCGCTTTTTTAGTATTTTCTCATTTTTCTTAAATAATCAACTGTGTTGCTCAATCATAAAAACAGAGATGTAGAATAATAATAATAATAATATAAACGGAAATGTAGAGTAAACAAATTTTAGACCCAAATTCATCAAATATATTTCTGACAATTTCAACAATAAACATAAATAATTGTGCACAAAACATGAAATAAATCAATATTTGCAATAAACAGTTCAGAGAGTTTGATCTTTTTGGTTATGTATAAAACTATTACTCGGAATCGAAACATTCAGCCTTTATACTAGTACTCAGTAACACTATGTGATTAACAGCCTTATTCTAACATTAAAAAGTATAAATTTGTGGGTTTTTATATTAGTAATTCTTAGTTTGGATGGATATTTTAATTATTCGCAATAGTTCTTTTTTAACAGTAAATCTAAGTCTAATTGGCATAGTTATGGCGAGTTACGAGGAATGGAGTTGATGTGTATAGTGTAGTTTCTGTCACACAAGTACTAAAACATTGTTTCTACTTTATTAAAACAGTATACAATATCTACTATAGCAGTAGAAGTATTTATCAGGCTCTGCAAAATAACATCACAATTCACCAAACTTGCATCAAACTACTACAACTACTGTATTAATGAAGGCACTTAAATTAGGCATAAAAGTTGATTGGTCAATAGCGAATGTTGACGAGCTGTGGTACATTACATGTTCAATATTCAGTTCAGTAAAGATAAGGCAATGCAAATATTATGGGACTACTCTTCTACATTTCTTTTATGCGATGGAACAACGAACACCACCACTGTCACTTCGCTTTTAAGGTTTGCTACCTACGAAACTGGTATAGCATCACTGCCCATAGCTATTCATTATTTCAGAAAATTGTCTGCTCACAATGATATTTTTAATGGCGCATTCTTGAAACATTGGCATTAATCATAAGTAAGTAAGTAAGGAAGTAAATCTTGGGGATAACTTAATCTAACCTAATATAACTTAACTAGCTCCCTTTCTCATCATGCAAACAGATTTAATTTATATTTGCTTATTATAGTGAATTAACCTAAGCTAACTTGTAGTATGGTTTGAAAGTTGTAGGAATGATTCATTCGTTCATTGTTGCAACTGTACAACCTTGAGCAAATCGATTGTTACCCTGCTATTCCACCCGAAAATTCCCAGAGTAATCTGTTAATCCTCACGCAATTGCACCTCGAATTTTTAATATCCTGTAAAAATTGAATAACTAATTCCCACTTTTGAAAACAATGATGGTGTATAAAATATGGAATATAGCTTACTATGAGGCTGATGCATTGACTTGAGTGCATGCAACAAATACTTTTTTTTTAAACTACCAGTATTACTAGAGCAGAAAAAACTATCTTGCCTGTGGCGGCAAAAAGCCTACTGCCTTTGCTGCTTGTAGCATTAAATGAAATATATAAAGCCCAGAACATATAAACCAGAATGAGTAAAAATACACAACGTTAATAAGGATGATGTTCCAAGAACGTGTCATCAAAAATTCATCGCTGTAGGAAATGTATCTGAATTTATACATGCATTATACTGGCTGACCGGTACTACTTTGCTCTCACTCTCCTGAATATTATTTCAGTCTATGCTGTATTTTTTTTTTCAGCCGTGACGAGAGAATTGCCAATATATAAGCAATAAAATGGGAATACATTTATGTCATTCTTATAGTATTATCTGCAAGTAGAAATAATCCACTGACTTACATCATTATCAGAGTTGAAGTCAAACTTTTTATTTACATTTTATACTGAAAGGATAAATTGCAATTACTAAATGAAGCCATTTTTGTTGACTTAATGTTGCAACATGTATGATTTTATTGCAGTTTATTAATACTCCCTTAGCAGAAACATCCCGTCATCACCCTAACCCTATGATCGGCCAGTGGATTACATTTACTACTCTAATATTGTGCGATACAATACTATCATTATAATGCACGATACAAAACTTTTCTAAATTAAACTATTTTAATTGTAAAAACAATCATCAACAAAACTATATATTTAATGGTTCAAACTTTAATCGACAGTTGTAATGAATTTTATTGTACCAACAATTGATTTAGATAGTTCAGAGATAATAATTCAACAAGTTAGAGATAATAATCGCCGATTAAAGTTAATCGGAACTGGAAAGTACATAACTAGAAAATGGGTTCCTTAAATTAAGTATGTCGAAATCAGCTTAGAACCAGTTTTTTCTTGATACATAAAACATATATTACCATATACTTCATTGGATAGACGCAACAAAAAAACTATTTTTGGGTTACAATACAAAACAATTTACTACTACCAAGCTATAACATTAATTATATTCTTCTAAAATAAAAGCAACGTAAATAAATACATAAAACCCGATTTAGTTTAAACAGATATAAAATTTACATTAAAACTTAAATGCTCAACACATAATCTTCATCATCTTAAAGTAACTGACTAACAAAATTTAAAGCGTTACATTACCAGCAAAATGCCAAAATATCTTCAAACAATTTATACTTAATACAAAATAAATACATGAAGCTCAAGATAACTTTAAAGCTAAAATCTGAAAATTCGTCATTCCAACCTAATGATGTCCATCCTAAAACAATCAAAGTTAATAAAATCTTCCCACTACCTTGCATTTAATTTAAATAACCTTCTTCGGTTGCAAGAGCTGGTCAGCAAACGAAGTCAGTAGAGAGCCGACACTACCCAGGCCCCCAAGCGAGCCTTGTCCGCCTAGCTGTGGCAAGCCGAAGCTCGGTTGCTGCTGAGGCTGCTGCTGCTGGGGGTTACTGTACTGGGGCTGTTGCTGTTGAGGCTGATTATGCTAAAAGTAGTTATAATTAGTTGACTGAACTGTGCGATGTGGTAGTTAATCAATTAATTTAAGAAAATAAAGAAAATTATGCTTATCTGTAATTAGGTATGAGGTCGTGGAAAAAGCGCACACACATGCAAATTTTAAACATGCAAAATATTCGAGGAGAAGGTGGCTAATTTTTGTTTACGATTTATGTACATAATTACGGTCTATTCATTTATCTATACGATAAGTGATCTGGACATGAAAAGCTTGTCATATGGTTCGAGAAATTAATTAATAATATAGGTTGAATTTATTAATTTTATAATTTCTAAATATCATCCGGTATACAGGGTAGGCCATTTTAATCAATCCACGCAAATCACGCCGAAGGTATGTTCGATAACAAAAATTAACCCTAACAAAAGTTGTATGGCTACAAGGGGGACATCTGATGATTACCTTGAATTTACCCTTGATGTTGACATTCAAGATCATATCAATGCCAACTTGAAAATTTTAAATGGCAACTTTTGAATTTTTATTTTGACTGAGGGTTATCATATTAGTACGGCCAAGTAAAAACTTCAATACCTTACATAAGAATATTTCGAGAAAAAAATAAGAGAAAAGTAAACTTTGAAAGTAAACTTTTGAAGTTTTGTCTTTTTTCAACAAGTCTTTAAATAAACTTTTCTTTCCTTTTTTTTCAAAAATTTTCTTATATGAGGTATTGAAATGTTTACGAAACCGTACTAATATGATGATCCTCTTTCAAAATAATAATTGAAAAAGTAGGGCTACCGTTTAAAATTTTCAAGTTGGCTTGATATGACCTTGAATTTCAACATCAAAGGTAAATTCAAGGTCATCATCAAGGTCCCCCTTGTGGCCATATAACTTTGTTAGGGTAAATTTTCTCTATCGAACATACCTTTGGAGTGATTTGCGTTTATTGTTTAAACGACCTACCCTGTATTATAATTGAAAGTATTGACCTAATAAAGCTAGAAATGTCAAAAGCAAGTCCTGACTTCTGGTACATATTTTTACATGTATTTTTAATGAAAGAAACCTGTGGTGGTTTTTCTTATAGAGGATTTTTTGAAATTTTTTGCTATACAAATTGGGCTTTGCATTTCTAGGTTAGCAATTAGCAGTTAAACTATGTTGTTGCTGTCATATATGAGTAATTATTTTTATTTTCACTAATTTCACTAGATAACATGACAAGTAAAGTAAAGTAAGATATATACTGAATCATTTCAAGTGCCCGGATTTTTAATTCCACGACTGTACATGTGACAATCTGTACATGGTATATAACTTCAGATCATGATAAAGCAACTTACAGCAAATAAGTGAGCAGACCTATCGTAACCAACAAATTATGACTCGTTTGTGGAATTAAGCTAAAGATTTTCAAGTTGGCACCCCTGATAATCAATGTCAAGTTAATCATGCTGTAGCTAAAGTATTTTGAATACCCCAGCGGAATGGTGTTATGTCTGTCTAGCACCTGTAATCTAAATGAAACAAAAAATTACCAAAATAAGGTCACGCCAAATATTATTGCAGTATGTAATTTTTCTGCCAGTGTCATATAAAACTTCATGACTTCGGCTTTTTCGAACATCAAGAATATATCTAGTTTTAGGCCTAGTTTTACAAACGTGGATTATCTTAGTTTATAGTACATGGTATAGCAAATGTACCAAGAACAAAGATAATCTACGATTGTAAAACTGGGCCTTAGTAACTAAAAATTACCAACACAATTAAAAATTGGGGTCCGCTGGGGTATTAAAAATATTATATGCACAGTCCAAACTCCCGTATTCTTCAGAACAAATAATTTAGGGCCTGTCTTTGCAGAGTTAAAGATAAATAATCTGCCCAACAGTCATAGCCTTAAGGTTATTAAATACTTATTCAAATATTTAGCATATACACAACTGTTTACAGCTATACAGGGTGTTCCATCTCAGGTGTACAAAAATTAAGTGATGTATGCAGGATCACATTCTGCGTTGCAATGAGAGAGTAAACTTTTACATTTTTTCTCGTTTCTAAATTCGAGTTTCAAAATTAAGTATAAAAAAATTATTGATTTATTAAGAATAACATAGGCCTTGGAATGAATTTAGCAAATAAAAACAAAATCATGACAAATAATATAAATCCATATAAGTTATAAGAATTTTTCTAATTGTTCCATGCAATATACCAGTTAATATTTATATTCTTCTATATTTATATGTTTTCTGAGTACTTACTGGTAGTTTTAAATAATTATAGATTATATTATTTTATAAAATATTATTTATTGTTATTATTCTTTCCTGACTAGACTAGTTTCTACTTTGTTCAATAAAGTCATTTTCAGAGGTTTTAGTTTATTTACATAAAATATTATGTTTTCTAATTTTATCTGACATATTTCAAATTACATCACAATATAATACTTATAATACTTAATATAAATATACCAACACCTCTGAAGATGACTTTATTAAACAAAATCGAAACTGATCTAGTTAGGAAAGAATACAAACAATGAATAATATATTATAAAATAATATAATCTATAATTATTTAAAACTACCAGTAAGTACTCCGAAAATATAAAAATATAGATATTACAAGAATTGTTCAATGTGGTCGCCATGACAAGGAATACAAGTTAGGCAATGAAGTATTAAGACTGATTCATAGATTTCTTACAAATTTTAATGGTAGGTGGATTGGTCGACATGGTCCAATTAAATGGCACGAAGTATCCCGATTTAAATCCATTGGATTTTTAGCAATGTAGGCATTTGTAATCGTTGCTGTATCCTATCAGAATGTCAAATCTAGAACGTCTTGTCAAATTTATATTCTTTGCCAAGGCGACCACTTTGAATATTTCTTAGAATGTTTAATTTTATTTTGTTTTTGTTTGTCATTTTCATTCCAAAGCCTATGTTATTCTTAATAAATTAATTTAAAAAATTAACCTAATTTTTATACTCTGTTAATTCTGAAACGAGAGGACATTTGTGAAAGGTTTATTCTCTCATTTTGACTTAGAATGTGGCCCTGCATAAGTCATTTCACTTTTGCACACCTGTTATAAAACACCCTGTATACATTAACGAAATGTAATATAGTGTACATAATAAGATGAAAATATTAGTTGAGGCTATTCTCACCTCTACACATTGCTCAACAATTTCGAAATTTCGATCTTTAGGTATGCCAACACAAAAAAAGTATTCCAAATTATCAAATATTATTGCTTACATTCCACTGAAACTTGCACAAGTTTCACTTCTAGTTAAATATCTGCAATGATGTAATAAAACTCGCAGAACAACTAAAGTGTTCACATGCACCGAGAGCTAAAACCGTCTTTAATTACCGTCACCTTCCGGTTACCCGTTAAAAAACATAAAAACATAAAGCACCGTTTCTTCAGGACTCACGCCTTGCTGGTTGGCTCCACCACCCGTCAAAGAACCAATCAGTTTGTCAGCCATACCAGAACTTATGGCGCCGGCTATCACTGATCCTGCTTGGTCTAGGAAACTTTCTAGGCCAGATTCCTGACCCAAAACAACAAAAATTAAATACATACAAGAGAAACATAAATCGTAATATGCAAAATTGTTGTAAATAACGTTCATCAGAAAAAAAAAATGGAGTGAAAATTATTGGATATTTTACAAGTCATTTGACAATACTGTCAGTACATCTGTACTTCAACACAATCAAGTTGAAGTCTATGAAAATTAAAGTATGAAATTAAAAAATTACCTCAGCCTACTCTGCAGAGGAAACATCGTAAAATGTGTTTAGTAACAAATTTCCATGTAATTTAAAAATGTAAAGATAATAAGATAAACAAAAGTTTAATGTGTTAGTATAGCCCGTTATAATTAAAAGCCACTGATGTCGCAATTTCACTCGAAATGATTATAAAGGGTCTTTCAATAAAGATCGATCTTCAAATGTAAATAAAACAAGTTGTGTCTGAGATATACATTTTTTTTTTAATTTGAAAGTTTATTTTATGGCAAAGTATGGAAAATAGCATCGTTTTAATATCTGCCGCGGCTTTGCTTGGTGTCACGTATTTGGGAGGTCAAATTTTCGATGATTTTGTTACATAAATCTGGGTGCGTTCGCTGGATGGCATTCGTTATGTTGACTTTGATGATTAATTGTTTGAGGTTTATTCGCATAGACCAGCGATTTAAGATACCCCCAAAGGAAGAAGTCTAAAGGCGTTAAATCGCACGATCTCGATGGCCAGTTCATGTCGCTGCCATGCAAGATAACCATACGCGAAACGTTTCTCAAATGGAGCACTGATTTTGAAAATAAAATCTGATGATGTGCACACGTTGTTCAACGCTATAAACTTCCATGGTGATTTGCCATACTCTACTGAACAATTCACAACAAATTTGACAGATGTTGCTTTAACATAGATGCTATAACCTAACAAACTTCTAGCGTCCATATAGAACCCTTTACTTCTGACCGAAATTGTGATGTTGGTAGATCTTTAAATAAAACGGGCTTTACTTGCATATAATTTCAAAGTTTTATGATCAGAGATTAATACTAATAGCCGTTTTACATACTGCATATTTGACAAGATTATAATGAACAAGATTTAGAAGCAAATTAAATGCTATGTAATGTTAGTGGACATAAAATAAAAGACATAAAATCATTTAGTCAAGGAAATAGCAACAGTAAAAGAAGAAATTGGGAAACTGAAGGAACAAGTTGTTAAACAATATGTAAGAATAGTAAATTTGGAAAGAGATATTAGAAGGAATAATCTAGTGTTTAAAGGGGTGGTTGATGAGGAAGAAGACGTGAAGACTGAAACTAATGAAAAGATCAGCGCGATACTAAATGAAGCAGGAGTAAAGATAGATAAACAAAATGATATAGAGGTAGCCAGAAGAATTGGTAAGTTCAGAGCCGCTAATTGTAGACCGATACTTATAAAACTGACAAAAAGTAATAAGATGAAAATCTTAAAGAATGCAAGGCACCTTAAGCTAACAGATATACGATAAATCAAGATTACACAAAAGAAATCCAAGAAGAGAGAAAACTATTAGTATCACAAATGAAGAAAGCGAGAAAACAAAAAGGATAAAAGCACAAATACAATACAACAAGTTAATAAAAAAACGATAAGAGATATAGCTTAGCAGATCTAAAACAAAACAAAACAAAGTACGGAGAGTAAGTAAATAGCAGTAAAAGAACTATAAGCAAAAGATCACCAGAAGGAGACAAGCTCACAGAACAGCTAAAAAAAGGTAAGACGAACAACAATCAGAGAAAGAACCAAAATAAGTACCGAAACGGATGGGGCAAACGATAACGATATAGGCAATGGAGATGATATAAGAAAATTAAGTAAGTTTCGCAAAAAGAAAAGCAAAACAAATACATCAAAGTTTAATCTAGGAGTATGAAACGTGCAACGTTTAAACGGAAAAGTAAATGAACTAATTGAAGAGTTTGAAAAAGTAACTGTCTGATATTAGGAATTACAGAAACAAAGAAAACGTGCAAGGAAGTATGAAGATGAATAATAACTACCTACTAATATACAACGGCGTAGCGATAAGTCAGCGGGCTAAAGCAGGCGTAGGAATCCTAACACATAAGCAATACACTGGGCTTGCAACAGACTGGAAATTCATCAATGAGAGATAAATAAGAGCTGATCTAAAAGTAATTGCAAAAGAAACTCTGACAATAATTGTAGCATATGGACCTTCAGAAAATGAAAACCCACAAGAAGAGACAGGGTTGATGAACTGATAATAATTGTGGGTGATTTCGATGGCAGGGTTGGAAATAGCACACGGAAAGGACCGGTGGGACTGTTTGGCAAAAAAACTAAAAATAATAACGGACACCGAGTGATAGATTTCTGTGTAAACAATAATATGATAGTGAGTAATACCAAATTTAAGCACAAGGAAATACATAAGTTCACACGGCAAGCCGAAAGGACAAATCTATCATAGACCTAATATTGAAGCAAAATGAATACAGAAAGGAAATACATGACGTAAAAGTTTGCAGGGGCCTAGAGATCGGGAGCGACCACTATCTAGTGAAAGCCAAGTTAAACATCGGTGAATATACCAGGAGTACAGCAAATACCACTTACAACTGCCCCAGTTATAAACTAATGGAACCTAAAGTAAACAAAATTTACAAAATAGCCCTAGAAGGGAATTCGATAAAGCGGACTGGCAAAACATCAATGAGGTAGAGAGTCTATGGAAGGTATTCAAACTAATAATTTGTGGAACAGCGGAGAAAATATGCGGTAAGTCCATCCAAAGAAAGTATAAAGGCACTATCATATGATGGAATGAACCAGAAAAAATAAGAAATTAAAAAGAAAAAGGAACTATGGAAAGCATATTTGAGCAACAAGACAGAAATTAATTTCCAAGCACATAAATAACAAATTAGAAAAGTAAAAACAAGGGTCAAGGAAGAAAAACAGAAAGCATGGGAATAATTTGGAAGGATCATATAGAAAAACAGGCAAGGAAATGCCAAACTACTCTATCGAACGCTGAAGAGCCTAAGGAAAACAAAGAAAAGTTGCATCAACTAAACAAACTAATCACAGATGACAAACAAATTGTGGAGATGTGGAGAGAATATTTTCCTTAAATATTGGAAGGGTGAACAGAGGTAGAGAGGGAAAGGGACGGAAATACTGAGTACTATGGTATAGAAGAGCAATATCGTTCCTAGAAGTGGAAACAGCGGTCAAGAGTTTAAAAAAAGGCAAAGCAATGTGCCAAGACAATATAAAAGCAGAAATAGTTAAATATATGGATGAGGAATGCTTCGCATACCTACATAAATTGATAAATTTGGTCTGGAAAACAAGAACAGTACCTAGAGACTGGACGGTAGCAATAATTTTACCAATTTTCAAAAAAGGAGACGCAAAAAAATGCACTAACAATAGAGGAATATCAATATTACGCGTCATCAGTAAAGTGTACGAAATAATACTCGAAAAGAAATTAAGAAAAATTGTAGACCCCACCATAAACAATAACCAATGTGGCTTTATACCATCAAGAGGGTCAACAGATTTGATATTCATTATAAGGCAACTAACAGAAAAAACTCTGCCCCATAATAACAAGCTATACATAGGATTTGTTGATCTTACTAAGGTCTTTGACAGTGGGCACAGAGAAAAAATATAGGAAATTCTAGAAGAATGCAAAATTGGTAGTAATTAATTACTAGCAATAAAAATAATTTATCACATCACAAGAAATATAATAAGAACAAATAATGTGTACTCCAAAGAATTCGTAACAATCACGGGAGTCAGACAGAGAGGGGTTCTTAGCCCATTGTTGTTTATACTACTTATGGATAAAATTTATAAGACATGCAGAGAACGGATAAAGACAACATATATAGGGGTACATAAATTACAACATGTATACATATCAGAAATGATATATTCTGATGACTTATTAATAGCATAATAGCAAACTCGGAAACCGACTTACAGAAGAACATCAAGATATGGGATGACAACCTCTAGAAGAATAATATGAGTATCAACATCGGAAAAACAGAGGTCATGGTAATAGGCAAAAAAGAAGAAGAACTGGAAATAACACTAAACCGCACTAGACTAAAACAAACTAAAATTTTTAAATATCTGGGCTCGATAATCAACGCAAAAGGCAACTTAAATAGCTAAATTAATAACAGGACCTCTAATGCCACTAAACTCTACTACGCACTGAATAAAACATTTATAAGAAGGAAGTGAGCCCTACTACTAAAATCAAAATTTACAAAAGTGTATTCGTGCCTGTAGGCACTAGGAGATCAAGAAAAAAGTAGCATCCAGGCTAGTGAAATGCGCTATTTAAGAGCAGTAGCAGGTGTAAGAATCAGAGACCGGGTAAACAATAACCTAATAACAGAGCAGCTCAATGTAAAATCTTTATTAAAGACGTCGAAACACAACAACTAATGTGGTTTGGGCATATGGTTAAAATGAACGAAAAGAGAAAAGTGAAAGTGATATGGGAACTAGGAAAGGACAAGAAGATAATAAGAGGCAGGCAGGGAGGAATGTGGAAAAGTGAAGTAGCCAAAATCTTACGGACGAAGAAAACTGAGTGGAGACAAGAGGAGAAGTTGGCTACTGATTGTCGTCGGTGGAGACACCTCGACACTGTAAGGTACAAGAGGACGGATTATGTATGTATGTAATGTTAGTTACCCACTAACTAATACAAATACAATATTTTATTTTGCTGATTGGACGTGAATGTTGATTTAGCTTCTAAATAGAATGAGTGCTTCCCAATAATTAAGTTATGTTGCATTATTGTTACCTGCTAAGTAACACATTAGTCATTAACTCTGAGGAAACTCTAAACAGAAAACTAAACCAAGGAAAACGTAAAAGAATACATCTACCTAGGACATGGCATTAGCATAAGCAAAGGAAATCAGACAGCTTAAATCACTAGTAGAACAAAACTAACATGGGCAAGTTTTGATAAATTAAAACATGTATTCAGGAATAGAGATATACCAATAAATGTCAAACGAAAAGCCTATGACTCATTCATACTACCAATGGCGGCCTTTGGCCTGGAAACCATGGCAATGACAAAAGTACCCAAACCATCTAAGGGTGATGCAGAGAGCGCTAGAACGCGCTACGCTTGGTATTACCTTATGAGATCAAATCAAAAATGAAGAGAACGGCGAAGAACCAAGATCATTGGTATAACAACACACATTGCAGAGCTGTAATGGCAATGAGTCGGCCATGTAGCTAGTGAAAACAAAGACAGATGGACAGACAAAACGCAGCTCAGGCAGACCAATAAAAAGATGGCTAGATGATATAAAAGTAACAGCAGGCAAGAGATCGTTCGAGGCAGTACAAGATGGAAAGAAATGACAGAGGCCTATTCCAGGAGTGGACAATTGGCGGTCCGGCGGAAAAAGAGTACAAATGCTTTTTGAAAGTTGAAAGTTTTGCAATACATATTAGGCATTTAAGTGACATAAACGGAAGTATATAATATATTTCAATAATTTAACTTAAAGCCGAGTGTTTCAACTTTCACTTATACCCCTTTTTAAGCTGGACCGCCAATTGATGACTGAGAAAAAAGTAACACATATTATATTCTGTTTAATTTGCTTCTAAATCTTATTTTGTGCCAAAAAATGCACCTAGTAACATTTTCTCTTTATTTGACATGTATTCTCAAACTTATTAATTATTTATTGTTTATTGTTCAATGTAGATAAATAACAGGGCTCATATCAGAAATGATGTAATACTAAATATGTGTATCTTTTATAAGTTATAAGTTCATAATTTAAAACATGGCTTCAAAAGCAACTACTTATAAGTAAACTCATATTAACTCGTATTATCACACTGCATAGGAACTCATCATTGTATTTTAAAAGTAGATAATTCTAATTATGATATCATACAACATTTGGAATGTTAATGAACAGAATGAAGCACTTGGTCAAATTTTACATTATAACCAAATCAATAAAATCAATAAAACATTGAATATTGTTACAATCACTATCTATCAAGTCAGATGATTTATAGCTTTGAAACAAACCGCAATAATATTAAAAATGTGATGTAATGAGTTCAATATTAACTGGAGAGAGAACCTTATAAGACCCTAAGGTTTAATCTGTAGTGTTCCATTAACATCTTACTAATCTATTATGCGTGCCATACACGCTCCGGAAAATCTGTAAGGAAAAACTGTTCAGACCTGGCCTTAACGATTTCCGGAGCGTGTGTGGGGAAAAATTGAACAGTTTGAACTGAACTGAACGGACTGTTCAGGCCTTCAGGCCGTCAAAGTACAATTGAAATCGCATTCGATAAATCTGTACAGATCTGGACTGTGCAGATAAAACTGAACGTCTGTCAGTTCTGATAGTCTGCGTGTGAAGTCTGTCAGTTCCGTTCAGTTGTGAGGAAGCTTAAGAGCAACGAACATGTCTTGTGAGAATTTAGAAGAGTTTTTAAAACCCTATGAATCCGCACCATGCCTTTGGCTAGTGAAAAGCAAAGAATATCACGACAGAATTGCATCGTCTGACGTCGCCATGGCTGTCAAAACTGAGACGAGATGCGATCGAGATCAGAGTGTGCGACGGGGTATTCAGACCGTTTTTCAGTTTTTCCTTACAGATCTTCCGGAGCGTGTATGGCAGGCATTTCCTTGTGAAAATCTGTTAAATACTACTTTCCTTTCACACGCCATTTTTACAAAATATAGTTTCAACTAAAGATCGTCGCACATCGATTTAAATGTACATTAAGTGAACATAAATGTTTTTATGAAAAAGGTTTTTCCGTTTTATTAAGAGCTTGACGTTTTAAAATAGTATTGAGTGCTTTATTGCCCTCTCAGTATTTGTAACTAAATTTGATATGAGTTCTTTACCGGTTGGTGTCCTGGTGGTGCTCCGGGAGGACCGTAGCCTCCTTGGGCTGGACCGTACTGTCCATATCCTCCTTGTTGAGGTCCATATTGACCGGGTGGTGGTCCATACTGATTTGGAGGTGGACCATAACCACTACCTGGGGGTCCGTATTCTCCACCAGCTGATTGTGGAGGTCCGTATTCTCCACCGGCTGATTGTGGAGAACCGTACATGCCGCCTTGCTGTGCACCTACTGATTTACTTGACAGCTCGTTGCCTTCAACTGATATTAAAGATAGAACCAATGTTCCTTCGATAGCTAAATGGGATACACGAGAGGCTGGTATGCGCTGAGGAAATTCACAAAAATGCTTTCCGTTTACTGCCACCTGAAAAAAAATATTTTTATTGTACTACATTTACATTTTTCAATTTGAACATTGTTCTCAATTCCACAAGTAAATATATTTTGAGTAAAACTGCGTTAAAGTGGAAATTGAACAAATTATTATTTAATAGATAAATACAGTTGATTCGGCTTTATTGGGACCCATCGGGACTGGGCTATTTTGGCCCAACAAAGCGGCTGCCCCAATTAAGTGAATTTCACATGAAATTAAACGATGATTATTTTTTTAAACTCTTTTCTTCATAGAAAAAATAATATATTCTAAATTAACATATTTTTAAATAATTATCAATAGGAACTTGTATGTCTTCATTTTCTTCATTGTTTAAAATTAAGGGAACTTCTAAAGGTTTTAAGCCACACTCGGCCACGCAATTGTGGATAGTATTGACTTTTATAACTCGCCAATGGTCAGTAACAGACCGTATTGCTTGCAAAAGGGAAATTTTTGCACTAATCTCTCAGGCTGTGAAATTTATTAAAATTACATCATTGAATTAAGCAATTTTTGCGTTTTACTGTCCTAATTAAGCAGAATATTGTGCCAATTAAACCATGTAATTTACTTTTAGTTCATCAGTTTGGTTTCCATTTGTCGAGATTTGGCCAAAATAGGCGGCTACCCTGATTAACTGGCGGCACAATTAAGCCGAATCGACTGTACTAGATATATCAGCAAACCATTACATTTCCATCAAAAACTCAAAAAGCTTTTACAGTTAATTCATATTTGTAACATTCGTATGACATCATCGTAATAGTTCACATAACACCAAACAAAAAAGTTCAGTTGGTTGTATTTGGTGAGCAGTAGTTTAGTTCTAATTTCATGCCTTCATAACTCTCTAGACCTCACAGACTATCCTCATTATTAAGAAGAAGCAAATAAACAAATCAACTCATTTACCTTAAAATCAGATGATCCACACAAAATTATGATTTCAAACCTCTCGCCAAGTCCAACAGGAAGTTGGCCGTCGCCTTGCTCACTGCCCCATTGGCCGTTTTCTAAACTATTACGGGCAATGTAGCCTTCGGTTAGGCGAACGGATAAGTGTAGTGCAACGTTATCTCTGGGTGAGGTACTTGGACCAGTTTGAAAATTGATATTAAATCTGCAAAGTAAACAAATACATGAATCTATTGCCCGATTAAATAGATTTCTAATTAGTATATGCAATTTAAAAATGAACATTTTCTAAACTTAATATTATTTCATATAATATCGTAACTGTATTTCAGGTGAAGGAACACAATCCTTCATTTGCAAGAACAGTGACTAAAGAGGTCAATAGTAATATTGAATATTTTCTAGAACAGAAGTATGTAAAGAGAGTATTAAAAAATCAATAAAAATAAATGGTCTTCACATTTAAATTCTATTAAAACTATTTAATATCAAGGTATATTACAAACTTTACTCGGATGTCACAAAGTTATTTAAACTGATAGAGAAATGCATCTGTACATAAAATTTCGTCTAAAATTCTAAAGTTACATGGAGAATTTATGAAATTCATGGAATTGTAAAACAATTAATACAGATATTCAATTCATGTGTTGATGGAAGCTTGTGAAAGTCTTAAGTAGATATACTTACTCAAGATAATCATTTCGTGGTCGAAGAGTAAATTTAGATGAATAAATGTTTTTATGATAAAGGAAACTTTAATTTAACTGGGGCGCCCTTATTCAAGGGCGCCCCAAAACTATGAAATAAGATGATTGCTGCTACAGGTAATGATTAAATAAGTATGTCTGCTATTATCCCACACCCTATGTCATGTGGGTGTGTCATTATATGACTCGGTTATAAGTAATAATCACAAATTTAGCGAGTGGTGCGTGCATTAAGGAGTGTAAAATTAGAATATGTATGTTGAATTTTTCAAATTAATTAGAAGTGAGCTGAAAAACAACCTGTTGATGACAACTTTATTGAATCATTGAAAGACCACAGCTCATCATTATTATAATATAAGTACCACAACATATACAAAATCATGAGTTGTTTTTGGTTCACGATCCTTTTGTGGGGGCCACCACAAAACGAGAAATAGCTATTTGCATTACAAGGGAGCCAAGTGCACCATTTCCTTCCATGGATTTGATGCCCGAAGAGAAGTGGAGGGCATCCAAATCTAATGGAGGAAATGGCACTTTGCTCCCGAGTAATACATATGACTTCTTCTACGACCTTTCACAGTGTTTAGCATAAAAATTATATTTTCTTGTGCATGACAATTAAAAAACCAAATGTCAAAATATAATATTTAGAATAAGTATATTGTTAAAAATTAAAGTATACAAGGAACGTACGAAGTTTTATAAATAAAAATAGTACGAGGCTTATATCGCATGTTGAATGGATTAGGGCTACCGTTGTGGTCCGGTTGAATAAATCACATAATAGATTGAATGTTTGGAGCGGACTAAAATAAATGTGAATACATACTTTGCAACGGGGGGTATGAATCTTTTTGTAGTTCTGGTGTGCTAAGTATATGTACCACAAATAGCTGGCCTTAGCTGGCCGTATTTTCACTATATTCGTTGAATACATCAATATCAAATTTTGATTGATGTAATGACAGATGTTTGTTGTATTTAAATATTTAATTTTAAATTATTGTAATTGTTCTAGTAGTGAAAAAATAGTATATACACCATGGTTGTGAATACTATTGCAGCCTCAGGTCATGTAACCCTCAGCGCTATCAAGAAAAGAAAACCATACACTATTATTACAGCTATTTAATGTTTCTATTCTAAGTATTATTCACGGAAGGCAAAGTTGTTTGCCTCCCGTGGGAGGAAAAGTAGAACTTTCCTCCCTCGTATGAGGGACAAAAGTGCCTACTTTCTATTAAGGAAGTAGAAAAATTATTATAAATTATGTAAAGATAGTGCCACATATTAAAAAAAAATTGTTTAAATTAAGAAGTAAAATTATTTGTCCCCATATTTAACACAAATTTGAGGGTATTAGCTTATCTCGACGAACTGTAGCCCGAAATTGAATGTATCAGTAATAATATAAACCAGCAATTATTATCTACGTTAGGTTCAGTAGCATGGCATTTACTTCCATTTGACGAAAGTATGGATCAAGTGGACACTGCACAGTTGTTAATATTTATTATGTATACAAAAATTTTAAATCAATATATTTCAATAAAAAATGACATAATAATTTAATATTTAATATCATTAGATGTGCAATAATTTTCTCGTTCCATTGATAGGAAAACATTTTCTCTGGGTTAAACTGGCAAGCAAGAATTCGCAAAAATGTTAAAAACAATGTTAAATCCCTATGTTCGCCCCTTATCTCAAACACAGGGCATGTATTTTTATATACATTTCTTAAAATTTCATGATATAAACATTATTTAAATAACTCATTTATCGTCTTGAATAAATTATGGAAAAAAAAATCCCGCTTCTTCATTTCATGTTTCCCACCACTGCCTTATAAAGATACACACATAGAGAATCTTGAAGCTGAATGATTTTATAACACAAGGTGAATACTGGAACCTGACATTTCTTGAATTCTACAAAACCGATATCATGATACCTTACAAACACATTCTGAACATGTTGTATGGAAAATGGATTTATGTAATGTTACGTAAGAATTCTCCTTGACTAATCCAACAATTATAAAAAATACATTGTTTGTGTGCAATGATGAAAATCAACTTTAAAGCCTGGTCATATTTTATTGCACACAATTAGCTTTATAAACTATACCTTGTCAGCTTCAACTAGGCACCAATCAGTCAAGTTGGCATTAATCATTATCAATTTGGCATTAGTCAAAACCATGTTGACATTAAACAAATTCATGTTGTCATTAAACAATATCACATTGGCAAATACATGAATCAAAAACCATTTTTGCTAGTGCAGATAGAAATCAAATGACCCAAACCGGGGACATACAGCATACCGGGTGTACATTCCAAAACTAGCCACTCTCAATAACTTTTGAATACAAGCTAACTTAATAAAAAAAAACATGTCGATTAAATTTTGGAGGAGGAAGTTTAAAAACAACGTCAAATAAATTGTAAGTCTCCCCCCCCCCCTATAAATCTGACAATGTGGTGGGAAGCAAATGTCTAATAGACATCGACACAAAAAAATAATTAACTACCGTTGCATCACGGAATCAGTTTGTCCAACATGACAAAAAGAAAACCCGGCCAAACCCGACCTCGGTTGCAAAAAGGTCGTGAATGTAATATATATATATATATATATATATATATATATATATATATATATATATACCGGGCTTTTTTTTCGTTTTTACACATATGATTGACAATGTATAACTGGTTGCCTGCGTCTACCCGCAAGGAATTTCCTATGTGTAATTCTAAAAAAAAAAAAATCAACTCATTAACGGCATCGGTGCAAGCAACCTGTCAATTTTGGCATATGTTACACAGAGAGGTTATGTTTTTATTCAAGACAATACACGACAGTATTCGTAATGTATCAAGATCAGCTGATATGTCAACAAATGATTATTTTCTTTGGGGTTACCTGAAAAGTAAAATTTTTAATGACGTACAAATACATAACGTAGATGAATTGAAAGGCCGATACGTACTGCATGTAATGGCATAATTCGACAATACATTACGAATACTCTGCGTGTCTTCAAAGACCCCGTCGTGTATTGCATTGAATAAAAACATAACCTCTATGTGTAAAATATGCCAAAATTGACCCGCTAATGAGTTGTTTTTTTTTTTTTTAGAATTACACATAGGAAATTCCTTGCGGGTAGATGCAGGCAACCAGTTATACATTGTCCATCATATGTGTAATAAGGAAAAAAAAGCTCGGTATATATATATATATATTTTTTATGACACGTTTCATTTTTCTTAGAGCATTTTCTTAATGAATTTGTCCCATAATGAAATGGTGGATATGGATTATGTACACGATGACAGCGCAAACCGTTGATGAGGCTCAATGCCTCATGTATTGAGGCATTTGTTATGCCTCAATACTGAATGTAATGAGGCATAACAAATCAATAGCAAAAACATTTGAATGAAACTATTTCATCATTCGAAAATTTCATGTTTACGACAAAAATTATAACGTTGCGTACAATAAATGTCACTTTGACGTTGACATGACAGAAACAATTGATATTCAATGCACGTTAAATTTATATCGATGAGATCTGGGTTCTTTTTTCAGAAAATCCTAATTATTTCTCAAACTATGAACTTTTAAGAAAAAATATAAGGGGCGAAACAGATGTAAAATGAGATGCTGGATACGACTAAGTAATGAAATATAGGGTGTGCCATTTAAAAAAGTCAAGTTATCGCCCTTCAAAGTTTACCAAAATTAATGTCGCACAGCAAGGTGATGCCACAATACCAACGATCTTGCCGCCAGAAGTTACCCCAGATAGTTGTTTAGGATCTGGCAAAGTCCCAACCCGATATCCTAGAAAACAAGTGACCTGCGATTTTTTTAATAAGTGCCTGTAAATGCATTAAATTTTAGAAAAACATAAACAACTTCTGAACGGTTAAAGTGAATTGCAAAAACTAAACGTATTTATAAAGCCCACAAAAGGCCAAATTCAAATATGGAAATTTATATAGGGGGTGCCAATTAAAAAAACCAAGTCCAAGGCTGCCCTGCAAAAATGTAACACCCTGTATATCGCAAAATAATTTTACAAACTGCACTTTGGCCTCTAGTTTGCAGTGCCGTTTGGTTCATTTCGATATCATTAACGGTGTAGGTGTAATCGCGCCTGCCCGTCCTATTGACTCACCCTGTATACAGGGTGTTCAAAAAGGAATGTAAAGTATTTAAGGGGGTATTAGTATGAACCAGAACAAAGACAAAAGTCTTAATAAACATGGGTCCTTAAAGTAACGGTTTCGGAAATATGGTAGATTATTCTATTTACTTCCTTTTTTATGTTGCTAAAACTTGCGTTTTCTTATCATAGTTGGTTGATGTTTTGTGAAATAAACATTCAGTATTTGACAGCTGTTGTTAGTGTACAAAGTCCTCAAAGTAAAGGTTTCGGAAATATGGAAGATTATTCTTGTTTGAAACATTTATTTGCCTATATGCAAGTATTTATTACTTATTAATTATGTGCAAACAAACAAAGGGAGCTTCTAGCAAAAACAAAGAACAGAGTTACAGAAGATGTTCGAAGTGCCCTCCTTCCATTTCCAAGTAGGCACGACATCTTTGGCTGGAATATATTCGAACTCTTTCTAAAACACCCTCATTGGCTATTGGCTATTTACAGGAAGCTAATAATAATAGCTAATCACACAATCTCTGGTGAATTCTTCCAAACATACGTTGTGAAGGAATCTGTCGATTTGGATAAGATTCTACATAAAGACGTCGTGCTTCGGTGGCAATTCCATTAGCACGACCATACATGAAATGCATGTCGGCTAATTCTGCATTAGAGTAAACACCTATAGCAGTGAAAACTTGTGTACTAACAACAATTGTCAAATACTGAATGTTTATTTCACAAAACATCAGCCAACTATGATAAGATAATGCAAGTTTTAGCAAAATGAAAAAAGGAGGTAAAAAAGAATAATCTTCCATAAATCCGAAACCGTTACTTTAAGGACCCATGTTTATTAAGACTTTTTTCTGTGTTGTGGTTCATACTACTGCCCCCTTAAATATTTTACATTATTTTTTTAACACCCTGTATACAGGGTGAGCCAATAGGACGGGCAGGCTCGATTACACCTACACCGTTAATGATATCGAAATTAACGAAAATACACTGCAAACGGGATGCCAAAGTGCAGTTTGTAAAATTATTTTGTCATATACAGGGTGTTCCATTTTTGCAGGGCAGCCTTCGACCTAGTTTTTTTAAATGGCACACCCTGTATAAATTTACATAATTGAATTTGCCCTTTTTTGGGCTTTATAAATCCTTTTAGTTTTTGAAATTCGATTTAACCGTTCAGAAGTTAACTTTTTTCTAAAAATTAATGAGTTTGCAGGCACTTAGTAAAAAAATCGCAGGGCACTTCTGTTTCTGGTATATCAAGTTGGAACTTTGCCTAAGCCTAAACAAGTGACTGAGGTATCTTCTGGCGGTAAGACCGCCTATCTTCATTGTGGCTTCACCTTGGTGTGACACATTAATTTTGGTAAGCTTTGAAGAACTTGTTTTTTTTTTTTTTAATGGCACGCCCTATAGTTCAGTACGTAGTCCTATTCAGGGTCTTAGTTTACATATTTTTTGCTCCTTATATTTTTTCTTAAAAGTTGATAGTTGAGAGATAATTCTGATTTTCTTAAAAATTCACAGAGATCTCATCGATATAAACTTAGCGAGCCATGAAAATCACTTAATTCTGTCATGCCAACGTCAAAGTGACATTTATTGTACGATACGTTTTATTTTTCTTAGCGCATTTTCTTAATGAATTTTTCTTATAATGAAATAGTTGATATGGTTTATGTACACGCTGACAGCACAAACTGTTGCTGGTGACAAGATTCTATTGAGGCATAACAAATCAATAGCAAAAACATTTGAATTAAACTATTTCATCATGCGAAAATTTCATGTTCACGACAAAAATTACCTGTCGTACAATAAATGTCACTTTGACGTTGACATGACAGAAACAATTGATATTCAATGCACGTCAAGTTTATATCAATGAGATCTGGGTTCATTTTTCAGAAAATCCAAACTATTTCTCAAACTATGATGTTTTAAGAAAAAATATAAAGGGCTAAACACATGTAAAATAAGATGGTTTATACGACTAACGACTAAGTAATGAAATATAGGGTGTGCCATTTGAAAAAAATCAAGTGTGGGCCCTTCAAAGTTTACCAAAATTAATGTCCCACAGCAAGTTGATGCCACAATGCAAATCAACGATCATGCTGCCAGAAGATACATTGGAACATTGATTTGATAAATTATGGGGGCGCAAAACATGTTTTCCGTGAAACGTGAAAAGTAATTTTTGGATTGAAATGGCATAGTCCTATCCTGATGTTGCAAAGATGGCTCTAAGAGTGCTGATTCCATTTGCCAGTACCTATGAGTGTGAGACGGCTTTTTCTACATTACTTACTATCAAGACAAAATCTCGAAATAGATTGTGCACGAAAGATGACATGAGAGTTGCACTGGCCAAAACAAAGCCAAACATAGAAGAACTGGTTCAGAAAAAGCAGATGCATCCATCCCATTAAAATTGTTATTTAAGTTTAATGACTACATAACATGTACTAATATTTTCTGAATACATACAAAATTGTTTGTAAAAAAATGTTTTAAATTTATTCACTTCAGCCTATAAGCGGTGCTGCGCCGCAGGTATGTGGCACCCTTATGCAAAGTATTTGGCGCCCCCGATGTCTTTAAAATAATATAGATTTTCTTTTTTTTTATTAAATTGGTCCGAAAGCCATCAAACATTTTTTTAAGGGACTAACACGCAGGGAATTTTGAAAAGTTTAAGAACCGCTGGGTTAGAGTGACATTCATGTGTGTGAAACAAATAAATAATTGAACTTGCTAGTAAGAATTGATAAAACTATTTTTGAAGCATTCCATGGGTTATCAACTAAGGCAAAAACCATTAACAAATCTCACAGCTTTAACCTTTAATAGTTTCTGCAGTGACCAATACGTATTAAAACCTTGAAACCATGGCGTATCTTCAGCTTCGTTATAACCCCATACCAGAAAGTTGATTAAAACAACTTTACCATTAGAATCAGTAATCAAAGACATGGCATTGACCCACTTAAATATACGCAATTGCATCTTTAAAGCACAGAATTGCGCATATTTTTAGTAGGATTGTGACATCATCAACCGAATCGGCGAAGGATTCATCCCTGTGCTATTTATTTATGCATACCTCTGACCGTCGGGCGGAGCAAATCCTTGTATCCTAACCATGCATCCCTCGTCCAAGCCACCATCGATGGGTCCCAGAAAGGGGACGGGCTGTATAAAGCGATAGTAATTAGATTAACACCTTCACAATCTCACTTCCTGGTTCTAGATAACTTACTGGATCCACTATCGGTTTAGTCATGACGAACTACAAGCGATAAGAACAGTTGAATGTTGAATGAGTTGAAATTCGTAAATGCGACAGACGGCAACTGTCAAAGTTGTTCAAATGTTTACGGTTTCGAGGCATGCAGGCGGCTATTGGTCCCCCACCATCGACCCCGTGACCTACAGAGGTTACGTCAACTTTATTTTTAAATATTATAAGACATTGCAATCATAAAGTAATTCCGATGTATGAGTATTCGCCATTCTCTGGCGTACGGTAATTACTGATTCGGGCACGATTCTCAGTAATCACAATTACCGCTCACACGAAAGGGAATGCGTTATCTGATTATGACGTAGGTTTGGATTAAAAAAAAAAAAAAATCACATATCACAGAGTAACGCTTTTAATGGATTTTATCTGGGTACATACACAATTATTACCGCCTTTATTATAAGTAAGAATAACTAGTTACATATTGAACAAACTAGGATATAATAAAAAGCTTGTTTCAGAATAGATAACACTGGATGACACCCTTCAATTTAATAATAAATACTAAATAATAGATATCACCCCACAATAATGAGAATTATCAAATTCAATTATCAATTATATTTAAATTAAATTTAAAACATCGATTTTTCAAACCAAATAGAAAAATCGAGTACAATCACTGGTTGTTACACTTTGGTCATTGAGTAAGAAATATTCCTTACTCAATGTTTTGGTTTAGTTTACCCACGCTTTGCGTGATATACTACATAAGTATAGTTATATATACTCTGATTTTTCTAAACTGGCGTGCACGTCATCAATCAGCTGTGCGATGAGGTTTTTTCGTACCAACGTGATTTTTTTCGAGAATATGCATAACAATAGTTTAAGAATGGAAATTAATCTGAGGATCATTTGCTACATAACACTGATCACCGGTGGTTATAAATAGGTAATCGGTGTATTAACCGCGGTCACAATTTTCGCCTGCCAATCATGTAATAAATCATGTTATGTTGGCCGACGTGATATTTTTTCGGCGACGATGCCAGATCTTTTTCACTAACACATGCTCATACATGTGTGCATAACCAAACTTCTGTGACGTTTAACTTGTTACATTTGACTTCGTTACATATTTCACGTTTATTTTGCCTGCAGCCGGGAATCGAATCTAACCTCAAGATTTTTGTCGCTGTCAGTATTGGACCCGGATACGGTGCAAACTCTTATATTTATATTTTGCCATTGTAGATGTTAAACCATAACTACAAGATTGATATCTGTACGATAACGGCAGAGAAGTCGACGAATTTGATACGAACCGAGCACTGTCGCACAACATTGCATGGGCGCAACAGCTGATTGCAGCCATTTTTAAATACCCAGGACAGCTGGTAATCTTGTAGAATTGTGTCGTCATTATTATGATTATTATTTTGATGACGTGCACGCCAGTTTAGAAAAATCAGAGTATACATAAGTATAGTTATAGTATAGTATATAGTATACCGGGTGATTTAAGTTTTATTAGCAGGCCAAAAATGGCGACTTCTAATTGAAATAAAAAATCGAAAATAAGTACACATGTTTAGATATTGATGAAACCCAATCTGACGATAAAAAGAATTAATTTTAACCATCCGGTAGTTTATACGTAATTTCACAAAGAATTCGTAATTTTATTTATATAGTTTTTGTCAGAACATACTTTAATGCTATTCCAAACATTCCAGTGTAATACAAGTCAAAAAAATTGCACCAATTATTGAATTAAATGAATTTTGATATTGCAACAGTAAGATTTATTACTAAATAGTAAAATATGACGGCTGCTTCCAGTAATAGTCCCTATAATGGATTTTATGGGTTTTATGATAGGGCCGTCTGGCGCGGTCAATGCTTTGTAGGGCTATTGACTTACAAAATCATAAATCATACCGAGGAAAGTTGGTCAGTAATGTAAAAAATGCTTTAATTTGAAATCTAATCATTTTCGTTAATTTTTGATTTCATAAATGGGTTCTATGAATAAAATAAAACGGTTTAAGGCAAAAATAACGATAGAGAATTTTGTCCGAAAAGAGTTTCTTTTAAATTTTATAACCGTCTATATAATTATATCGAAAAAGTCAAACTACCTTTCCGTAGATTAGTATCAGACCTATATGTACAGTCCTGTGGAATGTCTTAGTTAGGTTTCTATTGTAAATATTTCTTGTGTAATGTTACGTGCTCTTCCGAGGGATGGCTAGTTAGTCACGCCAAACGATATGCCTGACCAGGGGACGTATAGCGGCGGAATGTGCCATTGTAAACAGTTTCTTGGAACTGTAGAAAGCTGGTTCATCCCTCGCCAGTCGGAAGGGCTGGCATTGTTTGTGAATATGTTAAAACTAATTGTAATGCTCTCTAAGAGCGAGTTCTTCTTCGATTGCGATCGCAGAAAGGTCCCGGGAGGAGCCCCGTCATTTGCTCGCTTGTTATTGTGCTTAACTTGTAATTTCGCAATAATAAATTCATACATTTCCGGGTAGCCGTTTTTCGTTTCATTACGGCGAGTCCCCAACACTATATAAATCCAAATTTTCATATTTTTTGGGCAACTCCAAATGCCTAAAAAAAACCCATGGTAATAAAACTTAAATCACCCGGTATAGTTCGACCAGAAACAAATGAACAGACAGACTTGGCTCCTGGAGTATTTTATTTGGGGTTTTATTATAGGTTGTCATAAAGTGGTCAGAAACTTTCGCATAATATTAACACGATTGTATTTACATTTTTGGTATAATTAGAACTGAAAATTTAACGAAAACTCCCCATACTTACTATATGGATAAGGTAACCAGATTCTACCAATAGAAAAGCGGGACGGGGGGTGGGGGTGGGGGTGTTGATTTTTAAATTAATTAACAAAGAACGCAAAACGCAAAATATACAGGGTGTCTCCTAAAAAACGCCGCTGGCCATAACTCCTTAACTCCCTAACTATTTATTGCCCGATTTCAATAAAACAAAAACAAAATTAAATGTCTCCAAATGTTCTACAAAGAGGCCTTAATTTTTTTTGCAAAATCAACTTTCACTTCAGCGATAGTCTGCTAGATTTTGCAAAAAAAATTAGGACCCCTTTATAGAACATGTAGAGCCATTCAGTCTTGTTTTCGTTTTATTGAAATCGGCCAATAAGTAAAGGAGTTGTCGCTAGCGGCGTTTTTTAGGAGACACCCTGTATAATATTATATTACAATTTTTTTTAACAGCATGTAACATAGTGTCCAAGTTACAAATATAATAAATACGAGGCATGTTTTTAAAGTACCGTATTGGCGAAATATATAAGCTTATAACTTCAAAATAGCGAATAAAAGATTACCCCGAAAAAAAACCTAATCTTTCAAAACTCGGGACTTTTTTGAAACGTCTCGGGACGCGGTACAAATTTCAAAAAATCGGGAATGTCCCGCCAAAATCGGGACGTCTGGTCACCTTATATATGGAGAATAGTTAATTGTGGAATCTTCGATACGAAGCCCTGGCACGACTGTGGAAAACATCGAACATTAACAGTTGAGCGTCATGCACATTTAATAAGAATGATCATTTATGAAAACTACGCAAAAAATGTGGTATTAACAGATTTAAACACTAAATTAACTTGTTTGATTAATATACCGTGTAGCAAAGAAACACTAAGAAAAATGTCAAAATCTATTGGATTTATACGGGGTGTTGTAATAATCAGACCGGGGTCCAGTGACTTTGTTAAAAATGTATTTATTTTTAAATGCTTTTTGGGGGCTGCGTGAATGCGGAACAGGTATAGCAGGTATAAGATTAGATAACGAAGGTCCACATGAGGCGATGGCTTTAATAACGCCAGGGGAACTTCTGCCAAGCAAATTGCGTGCCCCTGAAAATCTAGAACGAACTAAACATTTAATAAATCACGTATTTATGCATATTTGAACACAAATTCTATTTAGCTCGTACTAGAATTGAATGGGAGGATTCAGAAAATTCAAAGTAATTCAATTAAAGAAAAGTAGAGGACATAACATAAATACATTAATGCTCACATTGAATGTAAAAAAATTTAACCAAGGTAAAAGAAAAAAACGTATATAAAGCAGAGGCAGTTGATTCCAGAAAAAATCAGTATCCTGACGCTGCTGGTGAGCTCCAGAGTCGAGACACTAACATTGCGTCCAGTTGCATGTGTGTGAGTTAAATAAAATAAGAAGTTATGAAATTAAAAATACTAAATGTTTAACAAAATTCAACATTTCATATCAACTAAAATAAAATAATGAATTAATATAAACGACAAGTCAGTGACAATTTTCAAAATTTCCACTAAATCAGAAAATATATTAAAATATATTAAAATAAAATAAAATAAAAGAAAAAAGGGGATAAAGATTAATATCTCTCGCATTCAAAACAAATTTGAATAGAACCTTCGGTCGGGACTTCCGGCTGAATTGGGAAAATTCCAGTCATTGGTACAAAAGCGGTAGAAGTACCGCGGTACTTTTTTAAAAAAAGTCTCGACTACAGTACCGCAGTACTTTTTTTCTCAAAATCTACCGCAATGTTCGGTACGGTAGCGGTTGTTTTTTCTAAATGTTTTCGTTTTCGAAGATATTTCTCAGGAAAACAAAGTAATTATCTTATGCAGATAGATACCTAGAAGCCCAAAGTGCAATAAATGTCTTAATAAGGGTTGGGATTATATTTCAATAACAGGATTAGAGGGGTGGCAAATTAACCTAAAAACCACCCTAATTACCTAGGTTATTACCTTTGTAGTGCGCCCGTCTTATCCGTTTGAAGGAAAATGCGTCATGGTTACTTGTTACTTTATTGTTACTTTACGTTGATTCCGGTCGGCCGGCTAACGAAAGATCGTCGAACTGGTAGTAACTTAATGGTTTTATAATGCATAAAGGGTAATTTTAAATGATTGTGGATTTGTCACGAAACGTGTACTGACATAAAATTCTTCTACCTCTTTTCGACACTGTTAGCCAGTAAATCATTATGAATTATTTGGTTGCGGTATCATCTGTCTAGGCAGAGTGCTACAAGATACAAGTTGTGGCATTGAGTAGTTCTATTGTGTATATTATATTAAATTTATAATGGAGCCGAAGATCACTGAAGAAGTATCCACCAGTTTACCATGGCCAGCATATAACGATTATTTTCAGCGGTTTAACAATAAAATAAGTTTGTATTACACTCAAATAAATCTCTGCTGCGCAAAATCAGCAGGAAACTTGAAAGCATATTTCTTTAAGTACTTTTTTTACTATGAAGTATTTCATAGTGCGATATATTGACCTTATAATTACCCCTATTAGCCCTAAGTAGAGTAGCTAGGGGAGTTCGGCCGCATTTTCCCATAAGGATTTACACAGGGGTCTAAATTCACTTTTTACCCCCTCCACCGCGATTTTGATCGAGGTCACCGCGCTTCTGATTGGTCCGTCAGATTTTTGGCGCGTAATTCAAAATGAACGAGCCGGCGGGGATGAGTCAAATTGTTTTATTTAATGAGTTCAATTAAACAATTTAATTGCTATAATGCAAGTTAGCAACAACGCCGTTCTTTCGCGCCTTGTGAATAATTTAATCGTCCCTCGCTCGAGCAGCAGGTAGACGATTTTTTATAGCCGCAAAGGACCACCCCAGGCGGTACGCCGTGTTTTCACTCGAATCCCCCGGCCTGACACCTTTTTTAACGATAAAGCCGACCCAACGGGCGCAGCTGTCTAATTATATCATGACATGTGTGGGGGGTGATTCGAAACTTGTTCAAACTCGTACAATCGTGTTTATACGCGCACTTTGCGGAGGTATATAAAGTAAATGACATGGAACGCTTAGGCATTCTGTTTCCCAAAGTCGTTTAGTGCTTTTGGCCCAATATTTGTGATACGTTTGTATAATCGCCGTCGAGGAAATATTAAGGTAAGTTTGTATGCATGTACTAATAAAGTATTATTTTGGATTAATACAATTGATATGTGATTAGCATGAATTGAAGCTCATTCAGTAACATAGTGGTGTGATAGAAATTGTATACAAGTGTGAATTAAATCAAATTTGTTATATTATTTTACTAGATATGTGCTTGGGAGATGACATATATTACTACTTTATTATTACTATTATAAAATAACTGAAAATTTGATAATCCTAAATTGTACCAGTACTGGGCACATTTGTTAAATAATTTAAATTATAATTGTTTTATGAAAAATATCTGGTACACTGTTACCATTTTAACTGGGCTAAATTTCCCAAATTTTAAATCAAAGCTGAGAAAAAAAAAGGATAAAAGGACTCGTACAAGGTATTTATTTGATTTATGGTGGGGAGATACATACCATTAACGCATTCGTGAACAAGTTGTATCCCATAAATTGTGTTCTATTCAGACGGTTGTAAATTAATGGTGCATTAATTTTGTTTATTCTACACCTTTGAAAACACATCAACAATTATTTAATATAATATTAATAATTAACCATCCAAGTTTAATTATATGAATTACCCACATGAAATTTAGTAAAATTATAGTTCAAGTAGTGGTAATATTCCTAATTAGCAACAATCGTGAATTTGAATGGAGAATGAAATTTTCAATAATAATTCACCACACTGCATTAGGCCAGGCATCAAGTCTAGGCGGGATCCGAATGAAACTGAAAGCTTTGTAACGATTCGAACCCAGGTGTTGTACAAATTCTCATAATTTGTAATATTTATTATTCATTGCATTTATTTAACTGCAATTCATCCTTAAATGCAATTGGATGCATTTGATTTCTTTAACTGCATATTACATGAATTCTTATAATTCAAGTAATTGATTTGGCTCGTGATTTACAAATTCTCGTAATTTGTAATATTGATTTGGCTCGTGATTTAGTGGTAGTACCACTACGTTATGTTTGATTTTTAAATCAAAATCGTGATAACTCAGTTTGGTTCGTTTTATGGGTAATGTGTCTGTTAGTAATTTTTGTTAGCAAGTAAAACACAGATACATGGATTTCATATTATTTATTCATTTTAAAAGGTTATGCAAGCGACAGGTAAATAAAAGACAATTTTGTTACTCTAATTGGACGTTATTTATTTAGTTATATTTATTTAAATTTTGGAATAAATTTGTTTAATAATTATTGAAAATTTATTATATTCTTTGAATTTGAATGATTTATTTTACTTTGAAAACAGAGTAACTTATTAACACTGCGGTTGGAATTACAAAGTGTTACTTAGCGACTTCATGCACCACAATCTTCAAATTGTGCCGAGAAGGATATCTGATATATGTCATCACTGCATAGAAATTCATTAGCACGGTGCCTACCAATGTATTTCAACGCCACCTTGTGGATAGGAACGGATCACATAACTTCACATTAAAGTACTTTAAGCGATTCCAGTGCTTCAAGCACCCAATGTGTCCTCATTCGGAGATATTGCTAGTACTCGCGTCTACCAACATTATCAGCCATGTGATCGTAAAAACTTTAATAGGTATTGTTATTCAAAATTGATTATTGATTAGTATGATAAAGCTCTATTCTACTTCTACTTTTCTATCTACTTAAGCACATACAAACATTCGTTTCAGTCATTCATAATTCTGAGATTTCTTGAATATCGGAGGGCTGAGCAAGTTTAATTATACGATTTAATTACAAATATCATTGAATTATTTATATCGAAATTATTAAGTTATGTTCCCCTGACGCAACCTTTTATTTAACTACCGATTGATTAATGAGGCCACACTGTTTATCAAATGTTTGCGACGAGGGAAGGAAGGCATATTACAATATTCTCCTGTCAGTACGAAAATATTGCCAGGACAAGGTATAAAATGCAGTTAGGTTCAACTCCGCAGTGGCGTGAGGCTCCCTACATTTCATACCCTTATTAAACTTCGTTCATTACCAGCGGCAAGGCGCGGTAATATCACTAGATAGGTTACATTATTAGTATGGAATTGACTATGGAATTGTTAGTGTGAATTACATTTGATAAACTTGTGTTATATATTCACCTGAGTAATTAATGTTTAAAGTATATGAGTCGTCGTCGGACAGCGTGACGTTCTGTCTCGATCGGTACATCTAACTGGCTCCGTTTAAGTTCCGCACTTTTATTTATACTGGTCCCCCACTTTTTACTCTTCTTCCCCCGTCCTATGATAATTCTGCGTACCGTGCAAATTGAAGCAATCCCATACGTGTCACCGAATTACGCAATCGCCGTTTCGAGTTCCCGTCGTATTCCCACGACCTATTTCTCTGTGTCATCATTTTGATCGTGTGCTTATTTACATTTGCCCAAAACTACGAAGTCAGCAAAATGAATGTACTCGCTTAGGCCAACGCGTCGTCGGCCGCGGCCTGCTATGATATTTACGCAGTTTTGTTCCGACTCGTAAAATTATGGATTTTAATATTATTAGGTTCTTACAGCTTCATTGGTGTAAATAGTTTAAATATATTGTATAATTATTAAGAATCAGACTAGCATCCTCGTATTCGTTGGACGTCAATAGGGACACTAGATGTCGACCGGAAGTGAACATCCGGTCCACCGAAAATAAAACGTGTCGACCGGAAGTCAACATCCGGTCCATAAAATGAAAAATCGTGACCGGAAGTGCTACTTCCGGTGTTTCAAAATAGGGCTTCATGGTATTCAAATGAAAGCTTTTGACGTGTACATTACGAATCTAAATTAAAAAAATAGTACTCGACCTGCTCACAAGCGAGATAAGCCACAAAATGAGCATTTTAATGTGCCCTACCCGAGACCAACTGCACGATAACATACCACTGTAACCCTTACGAGTGTATCAATTTCAGGTTATTGTAATCCATGTGTACAAAGCTTGTTTAAGAAATATTAGTTGTGCTTCATTTTACATGCATACATATGGGAAAAGTGAACAAATCCCTCAATTTCCGGCAATTTTACATTGTTTCTTATGGTAAACAAGCACAAAGTCAGCTCCTAAAGCTATTGTTTTTCCATCTATTCGCAGATTGGTTAAAATAACGAGCTCTGTGATTGGTTGAAAATTGTTTGAACCGGTGGGTGGAGGGTATATAAGCGCCGATTTTCGCCGATTTACTCATTCTTCTTGAATACTTTGTCGAGTGCACATCGCTAGCTCCCGAGCTCCTGCATTTAAAGTACTCCGAACCGAACCTAAACGCAAGTTTAATTCTAGTAATATGGCTTCAACATCAACTGAAAATCAGTCTTTTTCAAGACTTGTCGAGGAAACTCGAGCCCACGTGATCAACATCTGTGATGGTCCAGCGATCGAGCCTGCTATTAAGAAGTGTGGACGAGACATCCGCAAGATGAACGCTGCTTTAAAAGGGGCGAAATCTGTGGCAGAGAAGCAGCATATAATCACCTGCATATCACTCATGCAAGGATTCCGCTGTATGATGAAGGGTTTACGTGGGATTTCCGGCGCAGGGTACAAACCCTCCAACCCAAACCGCGCAAATTACGCATCAATGCATATTAAATGGATTGACCAGCAGTCAGCTTTCAATAGCCGTTTGAGGACAGGAGTTGTAATCAATCTCCAACACAAAGACCCCACTGAATTCCTTCAGGATGCTCAGCAGTTGTTCACCAGGCGTATCAAGAACATCCTCAAGAAGGAGGCGTCGGTAAAAGTGAATGCTGTCTTTTGTGGGGAGTTTGTGACCATGAAAGCCGATGAAGAGCTGTATGAGTTCAAACACATTAACACAAAAAATTCCCCCATCTGCCGCGACACCGATTTGGCGGAATGGTTTGCAGTCAACGTTGGGGGACCCATTTTAATGCAGTTGGAGGAATTTCAAGTACGTTTAAAAAGATCGGCAGTAATAACGGTAAATTAAATCTATTTATTTTGTTTTCCAGGAAAGGGATAGCGGCTGGAGTCTGCCTACGATTGTGAATATCGTCTTCAACATCAACAAATTCACACCTCAACTGGGATCGTCGTACATTGAGCTGCCAAAACAAATTAAGTTGAAAGAAGCCTGTATCAACGTTCAAAATGCTGATGATGCATGTTTTGCATGGGCGGTGACATCGGCCCTCCATCTAGCAGCATCAAAAGTGGCGGATGGATGTTCCGCATATCCCCACTACTCAACGGTACTCAATTTAAAAAATATTACCACGCCAATGACGGTGAAACAGATCCCCTGGTTCGAAGCCCAGAATAACGTGTCCATCAACGTGTACATCCTGGAGAAGTTGGGGAAGAAATTCAATACTGTACCCACCTATTTGACAAAGGTCAAGCAGGCAAAACACGTCAACCTGCTACTTCTCTAGGATGTTTACGATGGTGATGACGGCTGTAATCCCCGCTTCCACTACGTGTGGATCAAGAACTTGAGCCGGCTGGTATCCACACAGCTCAGTAAACATCATGGCGAGAAATTCTTTTGTGACCGCTGCTTGCACTACTTCCGTTCCTCGACGAAGTTGGAGGCGCACATCGAGGATTGCATTGCGACAGTGAGTATAGAAATTATAAAGAGGTGCAACGCACGTATATTCTCTGTTAAGAGCTGGCTATCTCTTTCTATTTTCGTCCCCTTTCCCCTCGAGTCCTAAAACTACACGCTTGCAAGCTAGCGACACTCTCAAATATGCGGACCTTCCAAGAGTTACCCATTTGCCGCGTAATCGTTCGCACGGAGTAATAGGTACACGCAAATCCAAATCGACTTTCGACGATTTCGATGGTCAGGTATCTTCGTGATACATAATTATGTCAACTATTATCGTGTGTAGTCGTTGCAAATACCGCAAATACTACAATAAAAATTGAATATAAAAATACATAAAATATTTTATTAGAACATTAACATAAAATATTGTAAATTTGAATTCGTTATAGTAGTTACTTACTAATTTTAATACAACATAATAAGTTAATTGAATTATCAAAATAACACTCTTTATAAATTCCGTAAACCCGAGCTAACGATATCGGTGACATAAAATATAATTTGTAATACTGAAGCGAACGTCACGAAAAGAAAATATATTATGTAATAAACAAACTGATGTACATACAAATGATTAGTGTATTAACAAAATTAATGCTAACAATGCTCATACCGGGCTTACAAAACATACATAAAATATAAATTTATATACAAATTCAATAAATACAAACATTGGGAAATTATTTAAGGATCATCTATTGCCACGAGCGACATATTCTTTCTGAATAGTCAAAACAAAATATTTTGCTAATTTTGGTTCCCGCCCAAGAGTAGATAAATCTTGGTAACCCTCGATTATGTCTTCATGATGGTTTAGATCCAAATTGGGTTTTATGGCAATTTCATCAAACATTACAACGCACTTTCTTTCCCTCTCCGTCATACATTTTGCTTTGAGTAGCAGTTTCTTCGCAAAATTTGTTTTGACCCCTGTCCTCAAGTTACAAACCTTCAGCCAAAGTTGTATGGTTCTGATAGATGGTAGATTAAACTTAAGATTTTGTCGCATATGCTTGTAACCTCCTGGCGATTTATAATGTAAAGAAAGTGCCAACTGCCTCTCTGCCTTTGTCCACTTGCCCCTCTTTTTGTGATATAGCTGCATATTAATAAATGTTTTTACAGCTTCACTCTTATCACATAATAGTTTATCAAAGACTCTAGTTGTAAATTTATTTTTTTTTCTTCTTCTGGATTGAACTAGCTTAACGTTCAGTTTTCTTCTAAGCTGCACTACTCTGGAAGAAAGAGTCCGGATTTTTTTCATTAAAATTTCGTTTTTCGATGATGGCATTTTAATTATACTATCGCTCACTTTTGAAGATGAGCTGGCAGAACTTATGAAACTTGAAATTTGTGGAAATTGATTGTTTTGTGTATATTCCACAGTTTCTATATCTACATTAGAAGCTGTGGAGGTAGAACTTGATCTCCTTTTTCGGGAAGCCTTCACGTCGCTACAAGACGGATATACTTTTAATGATATATCTTCTTATGTAAAATGTTAAAAATATTATTTTATAATTCAAGAAAATATTATTTTCGAAGAGATTGCCAAAGATTTGTTGATGTTAGAAACCTGATTAACAATAAGGAAAAACCTTATTTTTGTTATATGCGCCAACGCAGCCAAACTGAGAATGGCCAAAAAAACACCCAGAATATATGAATATCGAACCGATGCGGGCGGCACATCAAAGAGTTATACATGTAAAGAAACTGTCATAAAAAAACAAACAAGGGCTACCGCCAATACAACCGCGCCGGTCGGCGTGGGCACATTTCGTTTGCGATTTAAGTGTCGGTAAAAACAATCAAAGGAATAACTGCGGCGTGCTCAAATAATTCGCAATAATTATTATTAGTGAAAATCGAATTATCAATGATTTCAAATAGAATGATTATTATTAAATAATTCGAATTATAATTCGATTATTGCCATCATTCGTATTGGCATAATTCGACTATGAAAATCATTCGATTATGCCCATCACTACATAATAGACCCCCACATATCCCAAAATTTAAATTAGTTTTATCACGTCATAATAGTAAAGTAATTATGGTATTAAAAAATATCGTCAAGAACAGAATTCAAGAAAAATCCGCCAATTTATATTGACGCCGTGAAATATCCTTTCTATATTAAATACGTACCTTGTTGATTAAATTTAACAGGCACTGCATTTTTTCTCAACAATTTGCGTCGATTAGACTCATAATAGTCTGTCGGCAAAAAATGATTTTCACACACAACTTTATTTGTCAATTTTTCATTGGTCATATAAACTATATTTATATTCCCGCAATTTTTATTCCATTCCTCTGTCCTCGACAAATCTTTCACTGGAAATCGAAAAAAGCTAATCTCTTTGTTTATTCGGCTGTCATTACAACAATTATTGTACACACAAATATGAGCGACTGTACTCATCTTGGATTTGAAAATACACAAAAATACACGCAAAATCGCAACGGTTTGGAGCTCGCAGAACGTCGCCAGTCCACAGTCGTATTGGAAGTGTGAAGCAGTGTTTTGCCCCCACCACGGGCGACCGCTCGGTGAGTTCTCAGATACTGGTAGCGCGAACTAGGTGCGAGAACTTTCATCGCTTAACACAGTTCAGACCTCGTTGCGCATCTATATGTATTTAGTTAATCAATGATTGCGATGAATGAATGCAAGGTCCGGCTGCCAACACCTGAAAACGCCAACATTGGGTTCAAGAACCACCAAAATAAGGAGGCTGCAGCGTATATCGTTTACGCAGACCTAGAGTGTTTGCTTACACCACCAGCAGACAGCAAAACCACAGCGACATCAACAACATTGCAAGACCACACGCCCCATAGTGCAGCGTATTTTGTGAAATGTTCATATGACAGTTCTCTGAATTTCTACAGGAGTTATCGTGGTGAGGATTGTCGGCAATGGTTCGCAGCTGAAATGAAACAGCTGGCTGAAGACGTTGAGACGACGTTTCTGTGTCCTCTTCCGATGGAGCCTCTTACACCCGCCCAACAGCTGGAGTTCCAGTCAATTTCCCACTGTCACATCTGCGGGCAAGACTTTGACATCCGCGACGTCAGAGTCCGGGACCATTGTCACCTTACCGGCAAGTATCGTGGGGCTGCACACGAGAATTGCAACATTAACTACCAGGATAGTCACATAATTCCCGTTGTTTTCCATAATTTAAGCGGTTATGATGCACACTTCATCATAAAAAATATAGCTAATGATTTTGAGGGTCGTGTCGATTTGCTTTCTATTAACAAGGAACGCTATATCTCATTCACCAAAAATGTAGCGAATAACCTTGTTAAATTTAGATTTATAGATTCATGCAGATTTTTGGCAAGCGGTTTAGAAACAATAGCATCGTATTTAACCACTTTTCCAAATTTAAAATCACAGTTTCCCGGTTTAGACGAGTCGAAATTTAATTTGCTTACACGTAAAGGTGTGTTTCCATACGATTTTATTGATTCATGGTCGAAATTAGACGAGACGCAGATTCCTGACAAAGCAAAATTTTACAGCTCATTAACTAACACAGAAATTAGCGACGGTGAATATGCACATGTGTAGAAATTTCGGAGAATATTCCGACTTGTATTTGAAAACGGATGTTTTGTTGTTGGCTGATGTGTTTGAGCAGTTCCGCACGAGCTGCTTAAAAACCTATGGCCTAGACCCAGCTCATTATTACACCTTACCCGGATACACGTGGGACTGTATGTTTAAACATACGGGGGTTAATCTCGAACTATTAACCGACATCGACATGATTTTGTTCGTCGAGCGTGGAATCCGGGGTGGGTTGAGTCAGTGCTCTAAAAGGTATGCAGCGGCCAACAACAAATACATACCCGACTATGATTTAGGAAAACCGTCGAAATTTTTAATTTATAACGACATCAATAACCAATATGGCTGGGCAATGTCACAGTGCCTACCATATGGAGGATTCGAATGGATAGAGAATAATTTAAATAATTTCAATTTCAATGTACCTACGGATAACCCTGAAGGTTACATTCTTGAGGTTGATTTAGAGTATCCGCAAGCCATTCATGATTCACATAGCGACCTCCCATTTTGTCCAGAACATCGCGCACCACCAAAATCACGGGAGACTAAATTATTAGGCACTTTATTCAATAAAGAACGCTATGTTATACACTACCGTAATCTACAACAAGCATTAGAAAACGGGTTAAAATTAACAAAAATCCATCGCGTATTAAAATTTAAGCAGTCTGCCTGGCTGAAATCGTACATTGATTTAAATACGCGTCTGAGGACAGCTGCCACTAACGACTTTGAAAAGAACCTATATAAATTAATGAACAACGCCGTATTTGGCAAGACGATGGAGAATATCCGCAAACACTCCGTTGTGAAATTATTAACTAAATGGGAGGGTCGATACGGTGCTGAGGCATTGATCGCGAAACCTAACTTCAAATCGAGCACAATTTTTGACGAAAATTTAGTAGCCATAGAGCTGAATAAAACCGAGGTTTACTTTAACAAACCCATATATGTTGGTATGTGCATCCTCGATATATCAAAATTAAAAATATATGACTTCCATTACTCGTATATGAGGAGTCGATTCGGTGATAAGGCTCGCATCTGTTATACAGATACCGATTCACTCATATACGAGGTGGAATGTCCGGATTTGTATGAAGTAATTCGATGCGACGCTCAAAATTACTACGACACAAGCGACTATCCGGTAGATAACGTTTATAATATCCCCCGCATCAACAAAAAGGTTCTTGGTCTGATGAAAGATGAGAGCGCTGGTAGGGTGATGACCGAGTTTGTGGGTCTTCGCTCAAAGATGTATGCTTTGCGGGTTGAGGGGCATGACAAAGACAAGAAAGCAAAGGGTGTCAAGAGGCACATCGTAAAGAACCGCATCACCTTTGATGATTACATCAAGTGTTTGCGCGAGGGCACAGAAACAGCAGTACAGCAAAAACTGTTTAGGTCTACAGGCTGAGGTCAATGCCTCAGCACCGTATCGACCCTCCCATTTAGTTAATAATTTCACAACGGAGTGTTTGCGGATATTCTCCATCGTCTTGCCAAATACGGCGTTGTTCATTAATTTATATAGGTTCTTTTCAAAGTCGTTAGTGGCAGCTGTCCTCAGACGCGTATTTAAATCAATGTACGATTTCAGCCAGGCAGACTGCTTAAATTTTAATACGCGATGGATTTTTGTTAATTTTAACCCGTTTTCTAATGCTTGTTGTAGATTACGGTAGTGTATAACATAGCGTTCTTTATTGAATAAAGTGCCTAATAATTTAGTCTCCCGTGATTTTGGTGGTGCGCGATGTTCTGGACAAAATGGGAGGTCGCTATGTGAATCATGAATGGCTTGCGGATACTCTAAATCAACCTCAAGAATGTAACCTTCAGGGTTATCCGCAGGTACATTGAAATTGAAATTATTTAAATTATTCTCTATCCATTCGAATCCTCCATATGGTAGGCACTGTGACATTGCCCAGCCATATTGGTTATTGATGTCGTTATAAATTAAAAATTTCGACGGTTTTCCTAAATCATAGTCGGGTATGTATTTGTTGTTGGCCGCTGCATACCTTTTAGAGCACTGACTCAACCCACCCCGGATTCCACGCTCGACGAACAAAATCATGTCGATGTCGGTTAATAGTTCGAGATTAACCCCCGTATGTTTAAACATACAGTCCCACGTGTATCCGGGTAAGGTGTAATAATGAGCTGGGTCTAGGCCATAGGTTTTTAAGCAGCTCGTGCGGAACTGCTCAAACACATCAGCCAACAACAAAACATCCGTTTTCAAATACAAGTCGGAATATTCTCCGAAATTTCTACACATGTGCATATTCACCGTCGCTAATTTCTGTGTTAGTTAATGAGCTGTAAAATTTTGCTTTGTCAGGAATCTGCGTCTCGTCTAATTTCGACCATGAATCAATAAAATCGTATGGAAACACACCTTTACGTGTAAGCAAATTAAATTTCGACTCGTCTAAACCGGGAAACTGTGATTTTAAATTTGGAAAAGTGGTTAAATACGATGCTATTGTTTCTAAACCGCTTGCCAAAAATCTGCATGAATCTATAAATCTAAATTTAACAAGGTTATTCGCTACATTTTTGGTGAATGAGATATAGCGTTCCTTGTTAATAGAAAGCAAATCGACACGACCCTCAAAATCATTAGCTATATTTTTTATGATGAAGTGTGCATCATAACCGCTTAAATTATGGAAAACAACGGGAATTATGTGACTATCCTGGTAGTTAATGTTGCAATTCTCGTGTGCAGCCCCACGATACTTGCCGGTAAGGTGACAATGGTCCCGGACTCTGACGTCGCGGATGTCAAAGTCTTGCCCGCAGATGTGACAGTGGGAAATTGACTGGAACTCCAGCTGTTGGGCGGGTGTAAGAGGCTCCATCGGAAGAGGACACAGAAACGTCGTCTCAACGTCTTCAGCCAGCTGTTTCGTTTCAGCTGCGAACCATTGCCGACAATCCTCACCACAATAACTCCTGTAGAAATTCAGAGAACTGTCATATGAACATTTCACAAAATACGCTGCACTATGGGGCGTGTGGTCTTGCAATGTTGTTGATGTCGCTGTGGTTTTGCTGTCTGCTGGTGGTGTAAGCAAACACTCTAGGTCTGCGTAAACGATATACGCTGCAGCCTCCTTATTTTGGTGGTTCTTGAACCCAATGTTGGCGTTTTCAGGTGTTGGCAGCCGGACCTTGCATTCATTCATCGCAATGCAATCCTCGATGTGCGCCTCCAACTTCGTCGAGGAACGGAAGTAGTGCAAGCAGCGGTCACAAAAGAATTTCTCGCCATGATGTTTACTGAGCTGTGTGGATACCAGCCGGCTCAAGTTCTTGATCCACACGTAGTGGAAGCGGGGATTACAGCCGTCATCACCATCGTAAACATCCTAGAGAAGTAGCAGGTTGACGTGTTTTGCCTGCTTGACCTTTGTCAAATAGGTGGGTACAGTATTGAATTTCTTCCCCAACTTCTCCAGGATGTACACGTTGATGGACACGTTATTCTGGGCTTCGAACCAGGGGATCTGCTTCACCGTCATTGGCGTGGTAATATTTTTTAAATTGAGTACCGTTGAGTAGTGGGGATACGCGGAACATCTATCCGCCACTTTTGATGCTGCTGGATGGAGGGCCGATGTCACCGCCCATGCAAAACATGCATCATCAGCATTTTGAACGTTGATACAGGCTTCTTTCAAGTTAATTTGTTTTGGCAGCTCAATGTACGACGATCCCAGTTGAGGTGTGAATTTGTTGATGTTGAAGACGATATTCACAATCGTAGCCAGACTCCAGCCGCTATCCCTTTCCTGGAAAACAAAATAAATAGATTTAATTTACCGTTATTACTGCCGATCTTTTTAAACGTACTTGAAATTCCTCCAACTGCATTAAAATGGGTCCCCCAACGTTGACTGCAAACCATTCCGCCAAATCGGTGTCGCGGCAGATGGGGGAATTTTTTGTGTTAATGTGTTTGAACTCATACAGCTCTTCATCGGCTTTCATGGTCACAAACTCCCCACAAAAGACAGCATTCACTTTTACCGACGCCTCCTTCTTGAGGATGTTCTTGATACGCCTGGTGAACAACTGCTGAGCATCCTGAAGGAATTCAGTGGGGTCTTTGTGTTGGAGATTGATTACAACTCCTGTCCTCAAACGGCTATTGAAAGCTGACTGCTGGTCAATCCATTTAACACGCATTGATGCGTAATTTGCGCGGTTTGGGTTGGAGGGTTTGTACCCTGCGCCGGAAATCCCACGTATACCCTTCATCATACAGCGGAATCCTTGCATGAGTGATATGCAGCTGATTATATGCTGCTTCTCTGCCACAGATTTCGCCCCTTTTAAAGCAGCGTTCATCTTGCGGATGTCTCGTCCACACTTCTTAATAGCAGGCTCGATCGCTGGACCATCACAGATGTTGATCACGTGGGCTCGAGTTTCCTCGACAAGTCTTGAAAAAGACTGATTTTCAGTTGATGTTGAAGCCATATTACTAGAATTAAACTTGCGTTTAGGTTCGGTTCGGAGTACTTTAAATGCAGGAGCTCGGGAGCTAGCGATGTGCACTCGACAAAGTATTCAAGAAGAATGAGTAAATCGGCGAAAATCGGCGCTTATATACCCTCCACCCACCGGTTCAAACAATTTTCAACCAATCACAGAGCTCGTTATTTTAACCAATCAGCGAATAGATGAAAAAACAATAGCTTTAGGAGCTGACTTTGTGCTTGTTTACCATAAGAAACAATGTAAAATTGCCGGAAATTGAGGGATTTGTTCACTTTTCCCATATGTATGCATGTAAAATGAAGCACAACTAATATTTCTTAAACAAGCTTTGTACACATGGATTACAATAACCTGAAATTGATACACTCGTAAGGGTTACAGTGGTATGTTATCGTGCAGTTGGTCTCGGGTAGGGCACATTAAAATGCTCATTTTGTGGCTTATCTCGCTTGTGAGCAGGTCGAGTACTATTTTTTAATTTAGATTCGTAATGTACACGTCAAAAGCTTTCATTTGAATACCATGAAGCCCTATTTTGAAACACCGGAAGTAGCACTTCCGGCCACGATTTCTCATTTTATGGACCGGATGATGACTTCCGGTCGACACGTTTTATTTTCAGTGGACCGGATGTTCACTTCCGGTCGACACCTAGTGTCCCTATTGACGTCCAACGAATACGAGGATGCTAGTCTGATTCTTAATAATTATACAATATATTTAAACTATTTACACCAATGAAGCTGTAAGAACCTAATAATATTAAAATCCATAATTTTACGAGTCCGAACAAAACTGCGTAAATATCATAGCAGGCCGCGGCCAACGACGCGTTGGCCCAAGCGAGTACATTCATTTTGCTGACTTCGTAGTTTTGGGCAAATGTAAATAAGCACACGATCAAAATGATGACACAGAGAAATAGGTCGTGGGAATACGACGGGAACTCGAAACGGCGACTGCGCAATTCGGTGACACGTATGGGATTGCGTCAATTTGCAGCGGTACGCAGAATTATCATAGGACGGGGGAAGAAGAGTAAAAAGTGGGGGACCAGTATAAATAAAAGTGCGGAACTTAAACGGAACCAGTTAGATGTACCGATCGAGACAGAACGTCACGCTGTCCGACGACGACTCATATACTTTAAACATTGATTCCTCAGGTGAATATATAACACAAGTTTATCAAATGTAATTCATACTAACAATTCCAAAGTCAATTCCATACTAATAATATAACCTATCTAGTGATATTACCGCGCCTTGCCGCTGGTAATGAACGAAGTTTAATAAGGGTATGAAATGTAGGGAGCCTCACGCCACTGCGGAGTTGAACCTAACTGCATTTTATACCTTGTCCTGACAATATTTTCGTACTGACAGGAGAATATTGTAACATGCCTTCCTTTCCGTTGTCACAAAACATTTGATCAAACATCTTTGCACACTAACAATTCTAAAGTAATTTATCCATAATAATGTAACCTATCTAGTGATATTACCGCGCCTTGCCGCTGGTAACGAACGAAGTTTAATAAGGGTATGAAATGTAGGGAGCCTCACGCCACTGCGGAGTTGAACCTAACTGCATTTTATACCTTGTCCTGGCAATATTTTCGTACTGACAGGAGAATATTGTAATATGCCTTCCTTCCCTCGTCGCAAACATTTGATAAACAGTGTGGCCTCATTAATCAATCGGTAGTTAAATAAAAGGTTGCGTCAGGGGAACATAACTTAATAATTTCGATATAAATAATTCAATGATATTTGTAATTAAATCGTATAATTAAACTTGCTCAGCCCTCCGATATTCAAGAAATCTCAGAATTATGAATGACTGAAACGAATGTTTGTATGTGCTTAAGTAGATAGAAAAGTAGAAGTAGAATAGAGCTTTATCATACTAATCAATAATCAATTTTGAATAACAATACCTATTAAAGTTTTTACGATCACATGGCTGATAATGTTGGTAGACGCGAGTACTAGCAATATCTCCGAATGAGGACACATTGGGTGCTTGAAGCACTGGAATCGCTTAAAGTACTTTAATGTGAAGTTATGTGATTCGTTCCTATCCACAAGGTGGCGTTGAAATACATTGGTAGGCACCGTGCTAATGAATTTCTATGCAGTGATGACATGTATCAGATATCCTTCTCGGCACAATTTGAAGATTGTGGTGCATGAAGTCGCTAAGTAACACTTTGTAATTCCAACCGCAGTGTTAATAAGTTACTCTGTTTTCAAAGTAAAATAAATCATTCAAATTCAAAGAATATAATAAATTTTCAATAATTATTAAACAAATCTATTCCAAAATTTAAATAAATATAACTAAATAAATAACGTCCAATTAGAGTAACAAAATTGTCTTTTATTTACCTGTCGCTTGCATAACCTTTTAAAATGAATAAATAATATGAAATCCATGTATCTGTGTTTTACTTGCTAACAAAAATTACTAACAGACACATTACCCATAAAACGAACCAAACTGAGTTATCACGATTTTGATTTAAAAATCAAACATAACGTAGAGTACTACCACTAAATCACGAGCCAAATCAATATTACAAATTACGAGAATTTGTAAATCACGAGCCAAATCAATTACTTGAATTATAAGAATTCATATAATATGCAGTTAAAGAAATCAAATGCATCCAATTGCATTTAAGGATGAATTGCAGCTAAATAAATGCAATGAATAATAAATATTACAAATTATGAGAATTTGTACAACACCTGGGTTCGAACCGTTACAAAGCTTTCAGTTTCATTCGGATCCCGCCTAGACTTGATGCCTGGCCTAATGCAGTGTGGTGAATTATTATTGAAAATTTCATTCTCCATTCAAATTCACGATTGTTGCTAATTAGGAATATTACCACTTGCTATGTATATTGTGATATTTGTTACAGTAAAAACATGCCCCTTACAAAAAAAAAGTAAATACGAAGATCGAATGTTGCAAGAAACGTCCCAATGATATAGTTAAGATAAAATAGGTTAAGAGATAAAATTAATTAAAAGAAATGACAAAAAAATCGAATGAAAACTACCGCGAAACTACCGCTGCCGATTTCGCGGTAACCGGCTATCGCTACCGCGGTACTTATTCACAAATGTACCGAATAGCGAACCGCGGTAGGGAAGTAACGCTACCGCTGCCGCGGCAGTTTTCTGGACTACCGCTCCAATCACTGAAAAAATCATATTTGAAAAATGGTATTGGAACCTTTCGTCGCGACTTCCGGCTGAATTGGGAAAGATGCCATAGTGTTATTAAAAAGATATGAAACGAAATTTAAATTAAAATTAAATTGAGAGAAATATTATAAAAGTTTAAAACAAATTTGAATGGAACCTTCGGTCGTGACTTCCGGCTGAATTTCGAAAGATACCACATTGTTATTAAAAACATATGAAAAGATATGAAATTAAAATTAAATTGAGAGAACTATTATTAAATTTTAAAACAAATTTGAATGGAACCTTCTGGTCGTGACTTCCGGCTGAATTGGGAAAATTCATATTTGAAAAATGGTATTGGAACCTTTCGTCGTGACTTCCGGATGAATTGGGAAAGATTAATAAAGATTATTATAACGATATGAAACGAAATTTAAATTGAAATTAAATTGAGAGAAAAATTATTAAAGTTTAAAACAAATTTGCATGGAACCTTCGGTTATGACTTCCAGCTGAATTGGGAAAGATACCATAATGTTATAAAGTTATGAAAATATATATAAATTGAAATTAAATTGAGAGAAATATTATTAAAGTTTATAACAAATTTGAATGGAACCTTCGGTCGTGACTTCCGGCTGAATTGGGAAAATTCATATTTGAAAAATGGTATTGGAACCTTGGGTCGTGAATTCCGGCTGAATTGAGAAAGATACCATATTGTTATTAAAAAGATATGAAAATTAAATTTAAACATAGTTATTTAGAACCACACTTATTATTTTTATATTGTGGCATTCTGGCACTATGAGAATGGTTCTGTTCATTTAATTATCTGCAAATCTTAAAATTTGGTCAACAATGTTGTCTTCGTCACTCATTTCAACGCCTACTACACCAAAATGTTCGAAATGTATTAAAAAGCCTTTTTTTCTGAATAAAAACAAGAGAAACCATACTGTGATATAAATCGTTGAATTCGTAATAGGAAATGCTACGGTGAGCATGGTAAGGTATACTTAATCTTCGAAACGAAACATTGTACTGAAAATTTATAAACGCTGCTTTGTAGAGCTAAACAAGTGGCAATGAGTAACTGCCTTTTATTTTTTAATACCTCTTCAAATAACTTTAGAAAAACATAAAAACGATATCGCAAAATTTCGGATTTTGTCGAATAGCTCCGGAAGTAAGCGATTTTGGTTTTCTCAACAGAATAAATTTTCAATATCTACTAAGGTTTAAAAGCTTGTAAAGTTTACTATGCATTTGGTTGACTGTATTAATTGTAAATAAATTTATAAGAAACTAAATGTAGATACAAGTAGGTACATTACGTGTACCTACATAATAATTAAATGCATTGATTAGATTACAAGAAATTACATTTTTAAAGTGAGCAAAGTACAAAATAAACGTGACATTCCCTCAACAAAAATGTATCAACCAATAAAAGCACAAACTATGAAACAGTCAATTTAACAGTACTAAGATGGCTCATTCCATTGAAGAGCGACTTGAAATTGTGAGCTATTTTAAAAATAATGTTTGCGATAAATTGCTGGATGCATTCTTGTGCCTGGAAGTTGATGTTTAGTTTTTACATTGCCTACCTCAAAAATTGAATTTCTTGCAAACTAATCGACAGAATTTAAAAAGTAATACACCGTTGTATTGCACTTTACTTATGATTACAAATAAACTATCGCTCGACACATACTTCAATTAAAAAAATTCTGGGCTTACCTCCCCTGCGGTAAGTAAGTTAAAAGATTATTTGCTTGCCAAAGGTTTCCCACTATTTTTTTTTTTTCATGAAAAACAATTATATTCGTAGGGTTTTTCTCTTCTCCCTGGACACTCTGTATTTGTTAACTGTGGTTAAACTCTTGGCACATATTTTCAGAAACATATTTAAAATCAATATAAATAAAATACATGATAATTGTCGCATTGCCGAATTGATAATAAAATTGTGAAACTTAACCAAGTATTTTATTTATATTAGTTAAATATATTTGTGGTAAAAAATATGTTTTAATTGTACACAACATTATGTTGCACTACCACAAGTACTCAAAACATACATTCAAATCTAGCATATATGAACTTTTCTCCAGTAATTTAATCTAATAATAATTTTTAGATTGATAAACTTTCATAACTATAATCACTTTATTCACTACGCAACAGAAAATGTAAAATCAATTAAGTGAGTAGTTAAATTGAAATGAAAACCAATGTTCTGCTTTCAGTTTATAATTGAAACTGAGCTAATTTCAAAATTGTCACCAGATATCACCGAATTATGCATTCAGGTAAAAAAGATTATCCTTTTACTTTGAATTGTGGGTGTTCTGCATATAATAGTGCAATCCCCGAAGCGGTCAATCCGAAGGGAGGTACCTACTTCGGATTGACCGAGGAGGGTACTGTGCGGAGGGGCAGGGGGATGGCCTGCGCGGCCGACAGAGCGAAAACATCGAGATTTTTGTGAAAATTGCCAATCGAACTTCCAATGTTTAAGCCACATTTTTCTTTTTTTTTTTAATTTGAAAAAGGATTCTAAGAGTTCTTTATAATATCTACTAATGTACCAAGCCCTATTTTTAAATTTAATTTTTATATTTTTTATTTTGCTACATTTTCAAGTTTTTCTCAAAAATTTAATCAATATTAAGAAAAACAGCCAGGTACTTTCCTTGGTAATTTACCTCTGAACATGTATACGAAATTTAAAGCAAATCTGTTCAGAAATAACGGCGATTTGTTGGAATTACGAAAACGCTACATTTTGGGCGACTGCGAAAACACCCTTAATAGAATATACAATTTCATTCGCATCTTGAGACAGAGGAGGAATATCACCATCCGATCGATAAAAGCTCACTCAGGCATGGCCCACCATGAGAAAGTAGATCATGCAGCAATAAAATGCTAATAATGAGGGGCTAACTTACAAGAATTTGTAGACGATAACCGACTACGCAGCTCTTCTGAACAAACAAATTACCGCAAAATCGCAACAAATTTGCAATATATCGCCACAGACCAAAGGATGACAGCTCTCAATCTACAAACCAAATGTGTCCAAATACCCAAGGTTCCAGAATATCAAAGCACCAAGAAGAATCATAGCTACGATAACTAGAGCTAGACTTAATCTACACCGAACAAATGTAGTTCCAAGCACACTATGTGATTGCAACAGCAACAGCATAGATGTAACACACATCTTACTACAGTGTGTAAAGTATAACAGAAACAAATTCATTACGGACTTGCACAGATTAGGCTTCATTGAGCCAATTGCAATATATAACGTCCAGGCAAATATCGAAATGTTTTAATTTAAGCTTCAAATGTATCTCTTCTGTTAAATATTAGCATGATCCGTTCCTGCAAATGTAAAAACCAATAATGCTTTGACTGCTAATTTGGGTCCTTAGTAGGTAGGAGAGAGAACATTTGTTATGAGGAATGCTGGTTTCTGTCAACTTCGATCGCTTACCCCTTATAAGTAAATGCAATAGTACATTAAGTATAGAGAACGGTAAGAGTTTGTTACAGTTCGAAGGCAATTGTTTGGAGGAGAAGCGAAGCGACGACTCCAATTATTGTCTGAGAATGGTAACCCTTACCGTTCGACATGCTTAGAACGTTTTTTTGTACGATTGGAGTATTTGGAATAATACTCCTACAAATTTTTGATAATCTGGATTATTGAAACTGAAAATATTGGGTGGCTTTTACATGATTTCTATGGCTTTTTTTTTAAACAAATAAAATTGTGTTTTTTGATAGAATCGTTCATAGTTCTGTTTTCGAAACAAAAATGAGCGATTCCGATATCGATAGTGATAATCTAGTGAATGATTTAGAAGAAGCTTGGCAAGAAGGATGTTCGGCAATAATCCAGGCAGTTCATGGGCGGAGTATTCAATGCTAAAGAGTACAATTTTTCTTTATGATGCTATCGACATTTCTAAGTTTGCTACGTTAATTGCTTACCTTAAAAGATTCCCTCCAAAACAAAATTGAATTTGCTCAAACAATTCTACACAATGATGTTAGTGGACCTCTACAACAACCTGCGAGTTTGCAAACTCGACCTCGACTGGTAAACAATACTTACCTCCCTTAATGCTTAAATAACTATACTGTTCACTGAACGGTAAGTAAATTACTTACCGTTTTGTTAGACGTAGCAACCAGTAACAACCACTTACTGTCATGAAAATAGACATGGTAATCTGATGAAAACAACCTATCGTGCAAAAATTTATATAAGTTGCCTAAGTAGGAGGAAACCTGCATAATGGTAGAGATTAGGCAGGCACACATGTAGGGGATTTTCAACCAATCTGTCCCGCTGTCCGCATCCAATATACCCGTCACGCTGATTTTTCCCATACCGGAGTGACGGGGATGCCAGGTTCGGACGGAGCTCGGTTCAAAATCCCGTTCGTTTGTGCGTGCCTAATGTTTTAGAACAACCAAAATTGATTAAAAAGGGGAAACTGCACGAAACTAGGGGTAGGTATTAAAAGAGATATTTTATTTCTTATATATTAGCAATGCAATAAAATAAATACAAAATCTGACAAATCTACAAATATAAAATTGACAAAACGGACCGTAATTATAAAAAAAATTATTACGAGCCCATTCATAGATGTATTGCTTAATATATATATTATATTGATAAAAATGTCTAATATATAATATACTTATAAATAATAACACAATTGCTTGTTTGACAAATAGGAAACCATCCTATTAGAAAAATAGATATTTGTATAAATATTTTTTTTTATATATATATATTTATATACATATATCGCATATATATGTTTCTATAATTATATAAACAATATTATTTGGAGGGAATTATATCAATGTAGCTATTTTACAAATGAAAGGCATTTTCACGGCTAATATATTAATATAATTATAGCAAAATAGCAATTTGAGCACTTTTTGGTCCATGTTTAGCAATTCCACTTAACACTAAAAATAAATATTAACATAATATGACACTCGGAGCTCGGGGGATAGGGGGCTGGTAGGTATAAAAATAGGACGTGGTGCTTCGCGCGGCGCACAAATATTTCTTATTTTGGTTGCATCGTGCACTAAACATGGCCATTATAAATGACTGTTTTCATGTAATTTTCTTTCCAAAGTCAAAAACGGAACAAACAATGCACTTTAAATTTCAATCACTAAATATATTGGCCATTGGTAACTTGTAGCTTTAACATGTAAAGATCGAAGCTCTTGTCACTCAATCACTGCAGCATGATTTCAAAATTAATTGCACAAATTATGTTCGCCTAACCTCAAAAATGACAATTAGGTTAGGGAATATAAACAATTTCCCAAGCGGTAACTTGGGATGTCCAAAATACTGAGACAGTTTCTCAGCGTGACCCCAAAAATCTTCCAAATAGATCACGCTTGAATACTGGAGTATATTAATTAAGGCAAATGTTTCGACCCGACCATAAACGACAAGGAAAAGTAGGTCAGGTTGTTCAATGTTTACTTTTTCAAATGGAAAATAGTACAATTTTAACCGCATGAAGTTTCTTTCGTTAAATAAAACAATCTAAATTTAGTGAAATCACAAGTTCATTCTATAAACTGACAAGTTTAGGCGGAACGCAGGATTCTGGGGAAGTAATATCGCTGCTTATACAAGCGGGTATTCTCTGTTGCGCGGAGCAGTTGGGCATAAGGGGTCCAGACACCGGTGTTAATCCCGTGCCGCCGACCATTAGAGAGTCGAAGTTGAACTGGATCCCCGTTGACGGTGTCGTTATAGAGATCCCCGTCAGCTCTGAGAAGTTCTTGTTCTGGTTGGAGTAGGGCGCCGTCGATGCAACATTTAATGAGTTGGGACGACTAGGTTTAGAGATAGGGACCGTCGAGCTAAGCATGATTTTCTTGGCAGGAGACGGCAGGCAGAAGATTTCATCTTCGGGTATGTGCTCCATCATCTCCGTTTTAACCCGCTCTGAGTTGCCGTTCACATAAGGTGGCGGCAAAAATGGCTTCACGTCTGGAGGGCTGGATGGACCATGAGACGGAATGATGTTCTGCAAGCGGCACTTTGGCCTGTGGCTTTCCAGAAGGTATTCCAACTCTTCTCGCATTATTTGCAACTCTTGGAGCTCCTGCTGAAGTGCTTGTTTCTTTTGCTCCAACTCATCCGTTTCCTAAAAACAAAAGAAAAATCATGAATTTCAATGTTAACAATATTATTAAGTAGAGAATATAAATTGTAATTGAATTGTTAAATTAATATTACCTCAATTAATTGGTTAGTGTGGTCAACACGCCTCTTTCTACATCGTGCTGCAGCGGCCTTGTTGCGCTCTCTCCTGACCCTCCTCCGCTCTTCTTCCTCAGGACTGACGTTTGCATCCTTTGTGGGCTTGCGGCCCCCCATGTTGCGCCTTGAAGGCTGGGGATTGTGCAACATGTTCTTCTGTAAGTCAGCTGGTGAGGGACTCGTTGTATTGCTGTCTGAGCTGCACTGAGACAGCGACGAGTTCCAGATAGTGTTTGACTTGCTGGTGTTATTTGAAATTGTGGTGTATACGTCAGCGTCAGAAGCTGAGATGTATTGGTTGTTACCTGCAAATGATAACATGAATAAAATACTTAGTCGTTCAAACCTCCTTTAGTCGAGAGTATGAATATTCTAATAGAAATTAATTAATAATTTAGCAAGCATAGTCTGTTTTTCCACCAAGATTCACCAACGTCGGAATTTCTCTAGAAAGTATTAGCGGCAACTCTGTTAGAGTCATTGGTGTGTCACTTGAAAACGAGGTTACGGTTCAATATGTAGTGATTTTTACTTTAACCAACATAAAGCTGTTGGAACTTTAAAAAATAAAACGGAACATATAGAGTGGCCCACCTATCCTCACTCGCACCATTGCTGCTAGACTAATGAATATTGAGGAAAAAATCAGATTGGAAGTTATTGGACACTTGATGTGCTACTTGTTAAAATTATTTTCGAGGGTACAGAGTGTACCATAAATCCGGTTTCATTTTTAGAATTTGATTTATGTGGGCTTCACAAATCATTTTTATTTATTTAAATCAAATGCAACGTTGCCAAGTTTCACATTTTAATCAAATTTAACCAAAAAAATCATGAACGTGGAAAAAAATTCAAAAAAACCTTATAAAAGCACACCGGACAACGACAACGATACAACTTTACTATTTTCAAATGGCTAAAACTCTTTTTTTTTCAAATGGAACACCCTGTTTTAGGTTTATATTCTGAGTATTCATCTGAGCTATTGAATGGTAGCATATAGACTATAATCTAATAATACTTTCTAATAGGTAAATAACGATCAATCTCAATAAGTTTTAGTCTTGAAAATAGCAAAATTGTATCGTTGTTTCAGAAGACCCTGTGTATTCTACGTGACTCAAAATATTGTGTATGTTTTGGCACATTGCTTGGGTACTTGCATACCCAGATTCTTTCATTGATCTGTTATAATAAGGTTTTGTTGAATTTTTTTCCACGTGCATGATTTTTTTGTTAAATTTGATGAAAATGTGAATAACTTGGCAATGTTGCATCTGATCCCTAAAAATAAAAATGATTTGTGAAGGCCACATGAAGCAGATTCTAAAAATTAAAGAATATACAGGGTGATCCATTTAAAAAAGAGACCAAATGTTGTGTCCCGGATTTATGGTACACTCTGTACACTCGAAAATAATTTCAAAAAGAGCACATCAAGTGTAAATAACTTGCAATCAGATTTTTTTCTCAATTATCATTAGTCTAGCAGCAGTGGTCCGAGCGAGGATAGGTGGGCCACCCTGTATATGCCAATAGTGGTTTACAAGGCGCAAAACATAACTCAAAACATGAGTAGATCTATAAGACTACAAATTTATAATTGTAATTGGAAATGGTAATTTTTCATACCTATTGAATGTACCAACGGAGGCACAAAACCAGCTTCGTTTTCATGCGTTTCTGGCTTGGACTGCAGCTCGATGAAAGTCTGTTCGATGTTCCTGAGAGTTGTTGGGGTGAGCGTCGGGGTGGTCCTGGTGGGCACACCGGAGTTCAATCCCTCCAACGTTATGAACTGAAAAGGAAGAAGAAGCCCTTAATAAATCATACATGAAGACATGAAGTGCTATAATTTATACTAAATTTATAAAAATATATTTAAACCAAAAGAATGTCGTGTATTGTAAATTATAATTTTACCCTTCATTATGTCGTTTAATAATACATGATTTTAATGTTTTTGGAATCTTTATGCAAATGTGTGATTCTCATTGTAATTGATTGTAATTTATTGACATTTATTGATTGTATTTACTACCATTACACCTATACAGTGTGATTGTTTAGCTCACCAACAAACTTTAAGAGATGAAAACTCATGTAATTTTAGGAAAAAAAGGTTTTATAAACATATGTCCTATATTGATTAATTTCGGAATTAGAAGACTTTTTCATTTTGTCAATGGTTACTTGAGCAACATCAACAAGATAACAACTTTATTTTGATAATTCTAGGCTCAGATGAATCACAAGAGACGGTGTAATTAATTTTCACAAAAAACATAATATTCGTCCGCATGCAACAAGAACACGGAAAGAAAAAAGAAATCTTTAAAAGATCTAAAAACTGAAATGGTAGTTTCAGACCAAGCAGGAATTTGAATTCTTATAACACTTTTACTTACAACTAAAACAATTTTTCCCTCTTGTAAACTCAGCCCGGTAGAAATAATGTGGTCTTTAGGATAGGAACTGTATTAGTTTTCATAATCATTGTGATCTTCTCAGCTACAAAATTACTGCGGGTTAAGTTTAATAATCTATCGAGCATTTATTATGCTTTTTTGCATATAATTTCGGTTCCATTTTTTTATAATATATGGAATATAATATAATATAAGTATGGATTCCATAATTTTTTGTTTTGCAGAAAAAACAATAGAGATGTTAGCCTCCCGGTGTGACATTAAAAATAGTTAGAATGATTCAGAGGATAATTTTCTGAAAATATTTCTGAACTAATCTTAGATGTGTGAGTAATTTTTTAAACCAAATTTTGTTTGTTTTGGAGACTATCAATATTACTAATGTTCCAAAACCTGGTTAGAAATAGTAAATCGTCTCTAAATTACACACTCATAATCAAAGTGACATTTTCCATTTTGTTATGAACATAAGATAATATTTTCAAGAGAAATTGAGACATTATTGGATCTTTAAAAACAATGGGCTTTCGGAAAATTGTAGTTACTGTAAATCAAAGTAATGATAAAAAGTTATTCAAAATAGCGTATATACAGGGTGGCCCACCTATCCTCGTCTGTACCATGGATGTCACTTCTCTGATTTCTTTATTGATCTCTTATAATAAGGTTTTGTTGAATTTTTTTCTCCGTCCATGATTTTTCATTAAATTTGATTAAAATGTGAATAACTTGGCAACGTTACATGTGATCCATAAAAATGAAGATGATTTGTGAAGCCCACATGAAGTAGATTCTAATATTGAAATAATATACATTATTATATAATTTAAAAAAAAAGGGACCAAATGTCGCTCCGGATGTGTCCCGAATTTATGGTGCACGTTGGGCGACCGTGTATAACAGTGAATTACAGTAAATACCAGTAAAATATTTTAAAGTAAGATGTAGAACAGTAACTCAAAGAGTAGTAATATATATTTAAGACTAAATCCTTCAATAAATCAAATCGAATAAATCAAAGCAGGTGCATAAATTGCAGTAAAATATTTATTTCAATGCAAATACGAAATTACCAAAATTACGCAAAGTAATGTTAAACCACGATTGTTTTTACATGAGTAATCATTAGGATTATTTAATTCATACTCTTATTAGCCAATCACAATGTGACTTTGGACCAAGCAACACGAAATATTTACGAATATTTTGAATATTTTGGTTGTGATCGGTTGTCTAGTTACGTTCATACATTGGCTAACTACACCTCATAAGTATAATTCATGTCAAAGCAAACATAAAAAATGAATCAAAACGGATGAAAATGAAATGCTTCAAAACTGAACGACGCAACGTTGGATATTTTTAATAATTCCCTGGCCGAGATTTCAAATCATAAATCATATTGTATACATTAAATAATCTGATCACATACCATGCATGAATTAAAATTTATGATATACAGTATGTCCCCGGATTGAGTTTACAAGAGGAAAAACTTTTTTTCTTTTATTTTACGCCAAAACTTCAAAGGAATAAGATTTTTTGCTTGTCCTGAAACCAGCAAATCTCTAATTAAAACTTAATTATTTTGACTCAGTGGAAAGAAAAGTTCATTTTTCTTTTGATTTCGGACTTTCTCTGCTTTTAAATCCCATCACATTGGCCGTTTTATTTTGTTGACGATGTCACTTTGACAAATGAGCAAGTTAAATAACAAAACTGTTTGTGAAAAACATAATTTTAATAAACAGCAACTCAAAGAAACAGCTTTAAGATAAAAAAGTCATTTTTAACAAGAACAATCATTATTCAATTAACCGTGTGGTGTGCCGTTGGTTATCACGGGATAATAGGTCCATATTTTTATATAACAACGTTAATCAGCACACATATTTAGATATGTTACAAAAATTTTCTTAGCGATGGGCTTCATACTTTAGAAATTAATTACAGACGTACAATGTATTTTCAGCAGGATGGTTGTCCTACACATTATGCTCGCATTGTTACTAACTGGTTAAATGTTAAATTTGGAGATCTGAGAAATGGAAGAAAAGGTGCAGTATTGTGGCCTGCCAGAAGTCCCGATTGAACAATTTTTATTAGTGGGGACGTTTAAAGCAAATTGTGTATATGGATAACCTACCTAATAATGCCGAAGAATTAAAAAATCGAATAAGAGACGCCGTGACATCATTGTCCATCGAAGAAATTCAAAGAAGTTTCAAGGAGCTTCGTTTTAGAGTAGAATTGTGCGCAGAATTGGGTGAGGGGTTAATTGACTAATGATTTTTGACTTTTTTATCTTAAAGCTGTTTCTTTGAGTTGCTGTTTATTAAAATTATGTTTCTCACAAACATTTTTGTTATTTAACTTGCGTAAACTCATTTGTCAAACTGACATCGTCAAAAAATAAAACGGCCAATGCGATGGGATTTAAAAAGCAGAGAAAGTCCGAAATCAAAAGAAAAATGAACTTTTCTTTCCACTGAGTCAGAATAATTAAGTTTTAATTAGAGATTTGCTGGTTTCAGGACAAGCAAAAAATCTTATTCCTTTGCAGTTTTGCCGTAAAATAAAAGAAAAATAGTTTTTCCTCTTGTAGACTCAATCCGGGGACATACTGTATAACTCTAGCGTGCTGCATAGAAAAACTTGTGTTAATTTGTCAGAAAACCACGAGAGCGCGCAGCTGACAAATTAACACACGTTGCTATGCAACACACTAGCGAAAATATCCGGCAATTTTAATTCACTTATGGTATTACTACAGAATATTTCATAAGTGTATGCGATTGGCACTGACTAAGTTATTTTGTTTTTACCTTTCTGGTAATACAGATTTAAAATAAAGATTTATTGAGTTGACTTTCCTTAATCTTTTTTCAGTTAACTCAACTCAATCAGTCTTTCTGAGCCAATGAACAAACCTAGGTGCTAAACTATTAGAAGAGATGCGAAACAAGATATTCACATGGTATTTTCAGCATTCACTATTAATTGTGAGATTGGCACATCCATTATTAGCAACATAACCTCATTAATATCCTCTATACCAGGGATCGGCAATCTTTTTTACTAGGAGGGCATATTCAAGAAATGGAAGAGTTCGGTGGGCACCGTGGAATTAAGAGGGGGGTATTTAAAAGAAGATAAAAGTAAGAATTTTTACTAAAATTATTTATTATTATTTAACGAGTGTTTTTTGTTCAAATATCTAAAATTTAGAATTTAGATTTAGATATTTGAATGGCGAGCACTATAAATTGCTTCGCGGGCGCCCTGGTGCCACCCTGGTGCCCGGAGAGGTATTTAAGGTAGCATTTACGATAATCTAAATATTTGCCATTTTTGACAGAAACATCATATATAGTCAATATCAGTTGATCAGAATGAAACAGCTGTAGAGCGGGCACACTCTGACAGGCAAAACTTCTACTGCTATTTCCGCAAAAATCTCGATTTCGAAAATGTTCATGGGGTAACATGGCCTCAATGTCAATACTTTTCGATCATCAAAACATCAAAACAGAAACAAACACGTTTTGTATACATTCTGAAATTTTTGGCGAAGTTTTATTTTTGACTGTTGTATTTAAAAAAATTTACAATAGTAAATTGTACGATTCAGATATCGCTGCGAGAAATAAAGCAGAGTGTTGTAGATATCATGGGATCAGAATTCTTCAGATGCATGGATGATATTCGTTCTATCAATGGAAGAGTAAGATGCATAAATCGTTTATAAAAAATACTCTTAAAATGTACCACTGTATATTAAGATATTAAGAATGAGAACATATTCTTACTTCTACACACAACCCCTCGGACAATTAGTCAATGGGTGAGAAATATTTCACTATTATTTAATTTGACTAGCTGCAAGAAAGGTAAAAATTGCACTGGTGATGTTCAATCTCGGATAGAATACGTGATATAAGAACTATTAATTAACGCATAATATTGACAAGAACTGATACAGTGGTGCAGTATCATTACAAATACTGCACCCCTGGGAGTAAATATAACTCACTGGTAATCGTACTTATACGCGTGAAAGTGTATCAAAAGTCAATTAGGTCCACGGTGGCCGAGAGGTTAGCGCACTTGTCTCTTATACCAAGAGTCGCAGGTTCGAACCCCATGAGCCCGAGAATGTTTGAGGGATTTAAATTCTCCAACAATTATTCGACAAGGATTTCTAAATGTGGTCGATCGCTCCTTGGCGACGGTATTTAGCTATAGCTGCAGAAATAGGCCGTCGTTAATAAAACAAATCTATATAAATTCTAAAGTCAATTAACAATAATAGGTACAGGATTAGAAATGTCGGCAGGACGAATATAAATGGTGTTCTTCAATTAAGGCAAAAATGTGCTTAACGGCTAGAGCTCCCAACTTTATCAACATTTTTAGATTATAAATTTAAAAATGTTTACCGATGTAAACGAGGTTCACTTTTCCGTGTTTGTTATTACAACGTCGGACGCGGTTGCCAGCCAGCCAAGCTTATGATGAAAACTTGGCGAGCACGGCTGAAAATTCGCGTGGAAATGGCAATACATGGGCAGTTACAAATTGCAGTGGCAGCGGTGCGGGAAAGCCGCGAAAACTGGTTTCCCGGTATGACTGAAACTCCGTAGTATTTTTAGAGGCTGACATAACAGGCCACTCCAAAAAATAACACAGCATTTCTTAATCGGTGCAAACGCCAAAACAAACGGGTCACATGCAAGGTGGTTAGGTTACGAAGGAGGAATATTTCTGATTAGTCCGCAGCTTGGGGAGGAAGAGGTGGTGTCCGTTTAATATTACATTTACAACCACACGCCGATACCTGGTGGTAGAACTCTTGCGCCAAAAAGTTGGCGATTTCCTTCTGATCCATGAATGCCATCATATTTCACTTTTGTGTTAAGCCTTGATTACACGTCGATTGGTTAGTTTTAGTTTAGTGTTGCGCGTTATTTTTTTACGTAGGTCGTAAAACTGTTTACAGTTATTTAAAATATTTACAAACTTGGATCGTTTTCAGTGCGAGAAAAACCAAGTGTTACGGGGTCGCGGTCGCGGTTTTTCAGGTTCGTAGGTGCGCTAATCGATGTCGGGGGTTCGTTCGTTCGTTTGTTGGGCGACGTCGCCGTGGACCGTTTCGTGCTTCCCGGTGCACAGCGCGTCAGAGAGTGTGCGAGAAGAGCACATCGGCGGTGTCGCCCACGGTCGGACGCTTTATTTAGACCGAGGTAACACACAGAGCCTAACTCGCCATTTATTTATATACGCGCGGCTCTCGCACATCAAAAAGCGCGCTCCCATTGTTTTTATTCGGACGGACGCGCGACTGGCGAATTTTCAAAAAACCACCAACAAACATGTGACACACGCCAAATCCATTCGCCAATCTACTGACAAATGAACTCTACCGAAGTTACCTAATCACAACATCCATATCTACTATCAAACACAAACAGCCGTCAAAAACCGTGGGATTTCGTTGATGAAATGCACCACTATTTTTAGATCAGAAAAACAAATCCATTAAGTCAGTGATTGTATTCTGGATTCTCTGAATCCATTTGGAACCGTGTTCCTCTAAGTTCTTGCAGTGCTCATTTTCCGAGGAAAGTGTGGGTTTTCGTTGGCCACCGTTTTATATTAATCGTCATTGTTTTGGAACGATCAACAAAACCAAAATTGGCGACATCCATGTCACAAAAAGCACATGTTCCACCTTATTAACTTTAATAGTCTAAAACTGAAGATCTAAATAATCCCATGTGCAATTGAAGATCTACTCATCAAAGATAATTCATGTTTTCTTTCATCCTGGTAGAGAGACGAATCAAACACCGAAGAATTAGAGGAAACAGAATGAGCCCGCGGCAAAGTGACATTTGATAGCAACAAGCTTTGGCGAAATTCATTTGCGTTCGTTTACAATCGCACTTTAGTCTCTGCCTCCTTTTAAAGATATCTTATGCCCAATTACCTTTGTGATATCACTTCGCACTAGGAATTTAAGAAAACGTTATGACCCTGTAGTCATAAGGTACTAATAGGACCGGGGTCCAATGATTTTGTTAAAAATGTGTAGCATCGTGATACATTTGAGGACTGCATGGGCGTAGCAGGTAGAGAATTAGATAACAAAGATACACATACGCCGATGAGTTTAACGCCAAGGGAACTTATGCCGTGCAAATTGCACCGCCTGAACATCTAGAAACAACTGTAACATTTAATAAATCACTTATTTATTGTATAGTTTAACACAAATTTAATTGAGCTTGTACTAGAATTGAATGGGAGGATTCACTATGTTCAAAGTAATTCAATTAAAGACAAGTAGAGGACATAACATAAATAAATTAATGCTCACATTGGATGTATGAACTAAGGTAGTTCGTATAAAAGGGAGAGTAGGACGAGGCGGGCGACAGTTGATTCCAGAAAATAAAGAAGTATCGTCACGTTGCTAGTGAGTTCCAGAGTCGAGACACAAGCATTATGTCCTGTTGTATGTGTGTGAGTTAAATAAAATAAGAAGTGATAAAATGCACAATACTAAATGTTTAACAAAATACAACATTTCATATCAAATTATATAAAATAATGAGTTAATTTAAACCCCAAGTCAGTGATAAATTTCAAATTTTTCACTAAATCAGAAAATATATTGAAACATATTAAAATAAAATAAAAGAAAACAAAAGAAAAGGGGAATAAAAGTTAATATCTCTCATATTTTAAAACAAATTTTAATGGAACCTTCTGGTCGTGACTTCCGGGTGAACTGGGAAAATTCATATGTGAAAAATGGTATTGGAACCTTCTGGTCGTGACTACCGGCTGAACTGGGGAAGATACCATATTGTTATTAAAAACATATGAAAATATATGAAATTAAAATTAAATTGAGAGAACTATTATTAAATTTTAAAACAAATTTGAATGGAACCTTCTGGTCATAACTTCCGGCTGAACTGGGAAAATTCATATTTGAAAAATGGTATTGGAACTTTCTGGTCGTGACTTCAGGCTGAGCTGGGGAAGATACCATATAATTTTTAAATGCAGGGTGCGTCATTTTAACTTCATTTTTTAAAATGTGAGCCATTCAGTCTGTAGGGATCGTAGAGCGTAGATATACTCTGATTTTTCTAAACTGGGGTGCACGTCATCAAAATAATAATCATAATAATGATGGCACAATTTTGTGCGACAGTGCGCGGTTCGTATGAAATTCGTCGACTTCTGCCGTTTTTCGTGCAGATATCAATTCTGTGGTTATGGTTTAACATCTACAATGGCAAAATAGGCATTGTATTAATTGATCAAATGTAACAAGTTAAACGTCAAAGAAGTTTTGTTATACACACATGTATGAGCATGGTTAGTGAAAAAGATGTGGCATCGTCGCCGAAAAAATATCACGGCTGCCAATATAACATGATTTATTAAATGATTGGTAGGCGAAAATTGTGTCCGCGGTGAATACACCGATTACCTATTTATAACCACAGGTGATCAGTGTTATGTAACAAATGATCCTCAGATTAATTTCGATTCTTAAACTATTGTTATGCATATTCTCGAAAACAATCACGTTGGTACGAAAAAACCTCATCACACAGCTGTTTGACGACGTGCACGCCAGTTTAGAAAAATCAGAGTATAGTGATCTCATTCGACAGGAGCGTTTCTAAAGTTTTGTTCACCACCCGGTCAGCTGCCATCATGCGTTGGAGCAGTGAGCAGCGTGTGTTTTCCGTTGAAGAGTACTTTTCGAAAGGATGTTCTGTGATCGCAACGCAAAACATGCGTTACTGGGCGAACACCAACTCCCGTAAATTGCATCAAGGGCCTCTGCATTCACCTAAAGTTACAGTGTGTTTGCAATTCCCTCAGCTAGGATTATTTTTCCCTGGTTATTTGAAGAAAATGAGATCAAAGTGACAGTGAGTTCTGACCGATATGTGTACATGTTGGAAGACTTATTTTCCCCTCGAATTGATGAATTGGACTTAGGGGACATTTGGTTCCAACAAGACGGAGCAACGGCTCACACTTCAAGGGCAACGATGGCTGTTTTGAGGGAACACTTCCCGGAGCGCCTTATCTCAATTAGGGGCGATTTGTAGTGGCCAGCCCGCTCCCCCGATTTCGTCCCTTATAATTTTTTTTGTGGGGTTTTTTGATATCCCGCCTTTATGTCAACCGTACAAGGACCCTAGAAGACCAGAAAGCCAACATCCGGGCCGAAATTGCCAACATACCCGCTGCCATGCTGGAAAGAGTTATGAAAAATACCAGAAATCGGCTTATTCAGTATATGGACAATGGGGGGGCGTCACCTACCTGACATGATTTTTAAAACTCAGTGAAACAAAACTTTAGATATGTACCTACATTATAAAAAAAAAATACTAAATCCGATTCTTAAAATGGGTTTTATTGTGTTTTGAAAAAAGGAAGTTAAGTTGCCGCACCCTGTATATATCATTTATATATCAATTATATCGTTGTTTGTTCTGGATTGATTTGTATTAAAATTTTAATATGTCATATAGATTTATTTGCATTGATGAATGCAAATGCAAATGAATGCTTTTGATGAATAAAAACTAAATTTCTCTTTAATTCTAAACACATGTTTTATTTACCTATTCTCTCTCATTTTGACAAATAAATATATTCACCAGGTGGCTTGGGTTACACAACAGTGAAGTAAACATATAAAGTTCAGTTTCAGCTTTCTACAACTAATTTAGAGCTGTGGGTTCGAGATACTACAACCCTACCAGGAATGCACCTTACTGATTTTATCCGTAATGTCAGGAATTTTGATATGTCTGGCACAAATAAATATGTGTATTGCCCTCAGAACATTTAAACCAATCCAGTAATTGCAATTGTTTTATTTTTATTTAGCTGATCAGGTAAGAGTTTTATTGAGTATTCATGCACATGTGCAATACCCGGTATATGCACATGTGCAAGTCAAATATGTTGTGCAATGTATTGGAATGCGTCAAATTTTCAATAACTTCAAGAGATTCGAATGTGAAAACAAGGTTTTTGTTTTATTTTACAAAGTTTCTTAACATCATTATTTCATGGTATGGCAAGTACTCGATGACAAAACTATACAAATTAACTTAATCTTATCCGTTTTGCTGCTGATTTGTGCTTCTAATGTATCTTGAGAATCTTTCTGCAGGATCCGGCAATAGTCGGCTAGCATGGACAGGCTCCATTTTCTCCGTGCTCGTCGCTAACACCACCCAAATTTTCCGAGAAGAGATCAAGATGAAAGTGTAGAAAGTAGATTTTCGAAGTCATATTCATCCCATATCTTTATAGGCCTTGAGTATTGCGGATAAACACGTACCAGATCATTAAGGTTTGTTTAATTTAAAAGTAAGGGTATGTAAACGTAGACGCCTCCGTGAAGAATTCTGAATCCCATTCTTCGTTATCCTCTTCTTATGAAAAACCTAGAAGAACTTCTGAAGTTGCTTGTTTGAAACATTTCTGGAGGTTTCGGTATAGGTAGTGATTCGTTGTGCTGGACAGGGGTATGGCTGATTCTAGGTTTGGGCATGTGCTTCTTATTCTTTGAACACCCCAATACGTTAGTCATGCAGAAGTAGCAATCACTGATGTGATCCTTCGGCTCCCTCCAAACCATCGGAACCGCAAACAACATAGTTTTGCGTGAACTCGTAGCCAACCCTTGAGAGTTCTTGTACATTGTATACTGCTCAAGTGCTGAGACCATGACTTGTCCTGGTGGCAAACTTTGCACTAGAAATACAGTTCATACGCCTTATTCTCTAAAACAGTCCGTATTTTTCTTTGAGAAACTAGTGAAAACTTACCGCACGTACAGCAAAAAGAGTCAATATTGTCTTTGCTTTTCCTAGGCATTTTTTCCACTTTTATTTTCAAAAACATATCAAAACATTTGCTCGGTTAAAGTGAGGGTACGAAATTGATAGCGGTAACTTTCAAACTAAAATTTAAGTTCAGTGTTGCCATAAATATAATCGGAATCAGAGTTGCTTCCCGAAAAAAAGCTATTTTTCAACAATTTTTTTTTCAACAATTAAAATCCCACAAAATCCGGACGTGCTAAATAGTATTTTATGTTATAAGGACGAAAAACGAAATATTTCGGACGATTTGCTGGAAATCAGTCCGAAATATGTTTGTCGTCCATATATCATACATAATTTTTTATTCGACTGCAAGAACTTTACAAACTACAAGATATTTAAAAAAAAAAAAAATTATCAAATTGCCGTGAAATTGTTATAACGTTGTCAATGTGACGTTCAATCAACAACGAAAAAAATAAAATCATTTTAAAATGTCGAGTGAAGACGAATTAATGTATACTCCTCGTGCATTATTGGTGGATGATGGGGGTGGATGCTTAACTGCCTTGAAACGTCACGGTCATCTAATGTCGCTGAGGGATACATGATGATTCTCTGAATAATAAACTAGATACTACTCGTAATATTCTGGATCCTGGACAACAGCACAAGAGACACAACTCTGTTTAACAGAAGCATCGAGTATCACAAATACAGCACAGTGCAGTTCATTGAGGGCCGCAGAAAATATTAACAATTCAGCGATAGGAGTAAATATTCTAAGTCACTCCGTTATATTTCAAAATTGTACTAATCGTACCTTTAATATTAATGACAAGTAAGTAATTTATTGTTAAATTTAAATTTGAAAAATACTAAATTAATTAACCATTGACTTTTTATTTTTGCTGCCTAAAAATATTTTTCGGATTAGGACGAAAAAGGCCGTTGCCTAGCAACCATTGTCTTTAACAAAATATTGGGGTTTTCGTCCAGATTTTCGTACCGAAAAAAATCTTTTCGTGCAATTGGACGAGAAATGGTAACTTCTCAGCGACACAACAGACCGAGAAGTGCAATTTCTCAGCTATGGCCACAAAAGGTTGCCAAGCAACCTAAAATTATTGTTGTCATTAAACATCAAGAGAAACATCAGTCAAATAACTATCATGTCTCAGATTTAACTTATTTGTTTATCTGTCTTACTTTCGGGAATGCGGACAATTAAAGCAGTGCCCAAATCTTCCACATCGACAACAGACAATTTATAAATTTCATCACGCCTTAACGCCCCAGAGATTCCCATAATTAAAACAACCTACAAAACCATTTCTTGACATATTAATGTAAGTAAAACATGTACCTTATACCTTCCACATTAAATAAGTTTCATTACTGGCTTCTGTTATAAATGTATCGATTTGCTGTGCAGTTAGTATTTTTGACTTTTTAGCTCGATACCCTACTGCCTTTTTCTTTAATAATGGCACTAATTTAGGAAATCTTGAAATATCAATCCCCTCCCTGATATTTATCATACATTTTAACAAGGAGTATGTACTCCATAAAGTTGAAGATTTCAAAACTGTAGATTTTGCTTCCAAATATGCCATAATAACAATTTCCGATATGTTCGCAGCTTTTTGTTCTTCACACCAAGTTTTAAATTTAACGTATGCATCTCGTATAGCCGTCTACTTTTCTCTGGAATTAAATGATGATTTAAGCGTTTGCAATTTTTCTCAACTCCGGAGGTGTACACTCTAAATCATCACTATCACTAGTATTCATTTTTACTTCGTTTAACTGAATTATCGATTAATTTTTTTGACGTTTATTATTTTATCAAAATTGACAGTCGCTTGTTCACAACCTAGGAGACTCATTGCAGCGTGCATCAATTGCACGAAAAACGTTGTGTACACCTCGGCCGCGAAATCTTTTAGCGACCTCGAGATTGTATTGCCTCGGCCGCAAGCGGCCTCGGCGACAAACTTTCTCTCGGTCCCTAAAATGAGATTTCTCGGCCTTGATATACAAATAACTATATGATGCAATTGAATAAAAACATTTTTTTACATTTCCGAAGTCAGCGCATTTTTTTTTTAATCGGAGTCAACTATTTATGTCAAAGGGACTGAAACACAACTTCTAGTGTTATTAGAAGCAGGTCATTTTTTACTTTCTTAGCTTTTGAAAAGCGTAATTGTTTGATAGAGCCCAATTTTTTTAATGTGAGCAACCATTAGAAATATATCATAAGTGCAATTGGTACTGACTAATTTATTTCGCTTTAAGGTTTCTGGGGGATTGGTAATGCAAATTTAAATTATACATTACAGCGAAATTTAAATTTTATTGTCCTTTTGTTCAGCTAACTCGACTAATCTTTGTGAGTAAATAAACAAACATAGGTGCGAAACTATTACTATAAGGTACAAAACAGCACATTCGCAAGACAAGTTTAACATTGACACCCATAATTGGTGTGATTTAAATCAAATGATTTTTTTTTTAATAAATCTTTGATTTAAATCGATATTGTTTTTTTAAATTAATCATTGCTTTTGCACTGTTTGTGCATTCAAATAGGTGAACAATCAAAATTATATTATAACTATACAGAGAGCGCATAAAGTATTAAGACCTGGCTTTATTTTTTCCCCTGTATACATTTTTGAAAAATGCTTCAACAGGTCATAATGATTTTTGTTCAAACATATATTTTGAGACCATTTTCATCTTTCCATCTCTCTCCGTTATGAAGTTATGACGTCACAGCCATTTTTGTTTAAATGACAACCTATATTTTTTATTATTGATTTTGATAGTACTTTTTATTATGTTTTCAACAACATGACATTTTCAATATGTAACATTTGAAAAAAATTGTGAAAAATTGAGTGCGTTAAAGTAAAACCATTAAATTATTATTTCAATGTGCAGAATGCATCTAGTTATCATTTAAAACAACGTCAGTTAAAACAAAATTAGGAAAACAGGCTTGGATTTTAAATATTGGAATAAAACAAAATTGATTAACCTTAAAAACCATCTAGTACAGTGACTACACTATACACACTACATCTAGTACACTACACTACATCTAGTGCAACTTATGTGAAACAAATAATTACCAACTCACAGTCAGATTGACGTTTCGTTCGATTCATCGTGTCACAAGTTAATTTCAAAATGGTTCGACGTTTTTCGGAGGCACAAAGAATTGAAATTCTTATGATTAGAGGTTGTGGTGAGAGAATACGTACCTATGAAGAAATGTGCATTTATTTTAATAATAAATATCCGCTTTAAGAACCTCTTCTTAAGACGTCTGTTAGTGCAAGCATAAGAAAGTATGAGCACTTGGGGCACATTAGAGTCGCCCGAAAAGTGGACGACCGTCAGTTCCGGAAGATGTTAAGCTAAACGTGCCGTTAGAGTTGCAAGAAAACCCACATATTCCCTCTAGAGCGGTTGCGGCAAATACTGAGCTTTCACAAACATCTGTTTTGAAATTTTTGAAACGGCAGAAATGGCATCATTACAAAGTAAATTTAGTCCACGAACTGAATGAAGATGATTTTGATCGTAGGGTTCAGTTTTGTGAACAAATGATGAATATCTGTAACGCCGATGAAGGGTTTGCTACCAGAATTTTATATAGTGATGAAGCAACTTTTTATTTGAATGGAACGGTGAACAAACAAAATTGTCGCTATTGGTTCGAGCGCAACCCTCAGTGGATGATGGAAGCCCATACCCAATTTCCGGAAAAATTAAACGTTTGGGCAGGAATAGTAGGTGATATTATTATTGGGCCTTTCTTCATTGATGGCTCGTTGACAGGCCAAACATATTTGGAGCTATTGAGAGATTATGTACCTCGTTCCAGCTTTGGCGGTTCTATTCCCAAATCAACATGATCCCGACATTTCAAATGAAGACTTATGGTTCCAACAAGATGGGGCTCCACCTCATTATAGCCGAATGGTTCGCGACTATCTCAATGAAGTCTTCCAAGGCAGGTGGATTGGCAGAAAGGGTTTTGTTGAATGGCCAGCGCGTTCCCCTGACCTGACCCCTTTAGATTTTTTCTTATGGGGTTACATCAAAAGTAAAGTATACATTAATCGGCCACCCACAATTGAACAATTGAAAGAACGGATCCAAGTCAAAATGAAACAAATACAGCCAGAAGTTCTCCTCAATGTCTGTGCGGCCTTTCGACATCGATTGGCACACTGCCAAGAACAAAACTGTCAACAATTTGAACATCTAATATGATTTTTTTCCCTAACCAATATTTTTTCGTTATTTAAATTATTTTTGTGACTTCATATTAATTTAAAACTTATCTTAAAACAAGTCATTAGTATTTTTTTCTCGATTAAAATTTCTTTTTGTTTTACTGTTCTTATTTTTGTAATTGATGATATTGTAATAAGAATGTTTTTCAGGTTGATCAATTTTGTTTTATTCCAATATTTAAAATCCAAGCCTGTTTTCCTAATTTTGTTTTCAGTGACGTTGTTTTGAATGGTAACTAGACTAAACTAGATGCATTCTGCACATTGAAATAATAATTTAATAGTTTTACTTTAACGCACTTTTTCCCAATTTTTTTCAAATGTTACGTATTGAAAATGTCATGTTGTTGAAAACATAATAAAAAGTACTATCAAAATCAGTGATAAAAAATATAGGCTGTGGCTCTGACGTCATAACTTCAAAACGGAGAGAAATGGAAAATTGAAAATAGTCTCAAAATATTTGTTTGAAAAAAAAATCATTTTGGCGGGTGAAGCGTTTTTTGAAAATTTATACAGGGGAAAAAATTAAGCAAGGTTTTAAAACTTTATGCGCTCTCTGTATGTATGTAGAGTTATGCTTTAAAATAGATAATTGTTAAAATATGTTTCTTTGTTCCATTTCTGGTCAATCACATAGTACAGATACACAGAATATATTTAATCATCAATTCTTGTTCAGAGGATGTAAAACATGTAATCCCTTGAAATCTGAAAACATTTGCACATCCGAGTAAAATCAATGCTTCATTTTAAAAAATCATATGATTTAAATCATATTTAAATCACCCTGGCAAAACCTGATCAGAAATATTAAAAATTGAAAAATTAAATTTTACAATTTACAACATTTTAAATTTGATTTTATCATGAATTTATTATTATAAACACGCCTAGACTTTTCCGATTACCAAAATACTAACTTGTCTGTTAGTCTTATTATCATTCAATAAATATCATTAGATTTAAAAAAATTAAGTTGTCTTAAATAAAGCATTGATTCATAAGATATTGTAGGCAGACATGGAAACTAACCGTGGATTTAAGTTAAATTGAAACTGCAAGAGCGGGTCTGAGCAAATTTTGACTTCCCTATAAATCTTAATGGCACCTATAAATAATAATCGAACAGCTTCAAGGAATGCGTTGCTGTACATTTTTAACTGGAACTGATATAGATTTATGCAGACAAATTTGCATTATGGCAAAGAGGAACAAAAGAATAACTATGTGCACGCTCGCAATCCCCATTGTTGCGAGCATAAGAAGCGACAATAAGCAACGTTATCGGTCGCACCCCCTTTTATACGAAGGAGGACGGTCGTTTGCGTGCGCCTTTATTAAATTATTATTCGGGTTGAGCGTTGCTTCCGCGAGCCTCAATTATCGAACACGTTTGTAGCTTGTAGCAGGTAGGCGGGCGTTTACTACGGATGACTCATCGCAGACGTCGGCATCGGACGCAATCGGAAATACTCCAAATTCCATTGAATCGTTGGTAAGCCCGGCCCAGGAGGGATACGCTTCAGCCAAGAGAAAAAATAAGTAATAGAAGAGACGGCGCCCGATTTTTTCATTTAATTCGCAACGAGCGCGAGCATGCAGACACAGAAAGTGCTTGCATATTTAGCGGTCTGTGGCGGAAGTTGCGGTAATTAACAGGCGTCGTCTGACCTAGCGGGTAACTTACGCGCGACGCGACCATTAAAGTCACCTTTTTTTTAGTCCCAAAGCTACTATTTAATATTCTACATTATTTATCAAAGGATTATTATGAAAATGTGAAAATATATTTTGTTAGATGATATTTTCTCGATCAAACAAACGACCATTTTCCTGATGAAAATTGTACGAAATATGCAGGTTCTATGCTATTTGTCGAAAGATTTAATCATATTTTGCTAGTTCACAAGCCCTTTATTTGTTATTTTTTCGATCATCTAAACCTGAAACCTAGCAATTTCAACATGTCTACCTATAGTAACAATCAAAATTGTTTTATTTAAGTATGATATAATATCAGGGTGTCTGTATAAATGTGCCTTGCTTCGTCATTTCATCTTTAACTTTGCCATGTAAACCATCATCTGTTTGCAAACGTTTCTGTGCTCAAGCGATCTCCTCAATATTTCTTCCCAATTAAGTCGCCCAATTTATTTCTGGAATGCTTGTCTGTTAGCTATGATAACAACATAATTTTTATTCCCTAGCGCTGTATGAAAATATGTCATGAAATATCATGAAATTGCATTCATAAAATAATAATCTTCATATACTATGAATAATTAACATTGTATGGTAATTAGTTAACAATATTACAATCCATGATGGATTACATCTTTCAACTTCCATTGTATTCATACACTGCCGTCAACAATGTTTGGGGTCGGCTTAAATTTTCGGCGGGAAAATGGAATCGACCACAAACTTTACACTTGTAACGGGTTTTCCAATAAGAGGTGTTATTTTGAATAGCCCACTATTTCGGTAGATGTCACTTTTGAAGCTGTCATTTCTTGGCATTTGACAAGTAGAAACTACGCCATTAATAAAAATGGTACGATACACGCTTCAACAACGCATTGAAATTATTAAAATTCACTATAAAAATGGTGAAAATTTTTAAAATTTAAAAAAAAAAATTAAATTTTTTTTTATTAACGATTTTTTATGGCCGGAATTGGATGGTATTGATCTGGACAACGTTCACTTTCAACAAGACGGCGCTACGTGCCACACAAGCAACGAAACCATTGATCTTTTAAGGGAAAAGTTTCCGGACCGTGTTATCTCTCGAAGAGGTGATCACAATTGGCCACCGAGATCTTGTGATTTAACACCTTGCGACTTCTTTCTTTGGGGCCACGTGAAGGAGAAGGTCTACGCCAACAGCCCAGTATCGATTCAAGACCTCAAAGATGGAATTCGTGAGGCTATCGAGGACATACAGCAGCCACTTTGCGATTTAGTTATGGAAAATTTCATGAAAAGGATTTTGTCCTGTAAGCGTGGCCGTGGTGGTCATTTGCTTGATGTTATTTTCCACTATTAACGGCATACCTTCCTCTTTGTAATGAAATAAACATCTGATGATTTATAATAAAAAATGGCATTTTTCTTTGAATATCAAAATAACACCTCTTATTGGAAAACCCGTTACTTCCCGGAGCACAATAAACGTATGGTTTGGCTTCCAAGCAGCGGTTTGTATACAGTGCGCGTGTATTATTAAATCGCGACCGGTGTCCGCGTGTGCGTGCAACTCATCTCTTAGGAAAATCTGTTGAGTAATCCCGAACAGCGGAGCTCTAATATATTTATCAACGTCGCCGTCCGCAAAATAATCTCCTTTTTGGAGGAGCGCCAGGAGAGGATACAACCTTGAGGTGTCATTTCCGTTCGCGACCGACGGGAGATGGCACTGTGGGACATCAAAAGGTTGCAAGCACATGTGGGAAAATCGAAAAGCGCGCGCTGTTTACAATACTCCAATTTTCACGAACATAGCGTGGGTGATGTAGAAGTGTAAACTTTTTCAATGTCAAAATAAAAAGATAAATATTGCGAAGAGAGCCCAGCTGCTCTATTTCAATCATTGCTAGCAGCAATTATAGGGTTTCTGTATATAATTGTAATAATATGAATTATTTGTAGTGTGGTGAAAGTCATATAGAGCATGAGTGAACTGCGCGATGATATCAACTACAGGATCACATGGCCTGGAAGTGGATGTGGTAGCCATGGAAAAAATAATAAGATTTTTGGGCAATTATAATATATCTTTAGGAGATTGAAATATCATTTACGTAATCTACCTTTTTAATTTAGTCTAAACTAACCTCCAATATCTTTCACGTTTATAAATCATTTTATGGTTTTACAGCTAAGATTTTTGGGCAATTATAATATATCTTTAGGAGATTAAAATATCATTTACGTAATCTACTTTTTTAATTTAGTCTAAACTAACCTCCAATATCTTTCACGTTTATAAATCATTTTATGGTTTTACAGCGTGTCCACGAAAGTTATTAGTAGGAATCAAATGTTTTTTTTAATTAAAATCATGCTGAACATAAAATATCTTACGAAATGTTCTGCATAATCTAAAACCTATAAGTCACCAAATAAACTTTTAGGACTTTAGCGTATACCTACCTATCAAAAGTGTTTTATTCGATTCTGGATAAAATATAAATAATAAGGCGGAAAGACCCCATATGGGGTCGATAGCCCAATAAAGATTGATTATATATATATATATATATATATATATATATAGATATATATATAAATAATATTCAAGATTAAACAAATCTATGATACCATAAATTATTAAATTGTATGAGGAAGCGGTTACTTCTTGGTGAAACATTTTGCTTAGGTTAATAAAGAAAACACTTTGTAAAGTTTCCCAAGTTTTATAGAATTGCTCTACAATTGTTTCGGCACTGCTGCCATTCTCAGTTTATCTCTTGAGTTAATCTCTCTTGAGAAACTTTACCAAGTGTTTTCTTTATTTACCATAAATTATTTCAAAATATTATAATACCGCGCGTTTTTTTTATATCTCTGAACATAGGCTATGTTCAGTTTTAAAACGACAGGATCAATTGCATTGCTAGAATGCAACGGTTATGCTACCAAAATTACAAGCGCGTGGAAATCGATCATTTCAAATGTCGAAACTGTTGACAGATAATGCGTTCAACGCAAGAAAGTATTCAAATAGGGAAATGGTGCTGAGCTGGCAACAGTATACGGATTGTATGAGTTGTATTTTCAGTTTTGGTAATAACCATTGCATTTTAGCAATGCAATTGATCTTATCGTTTTAAAACAGAACATACCCTATGTTCAGAGATTAACAAAACACGAGGATATTATAATATTAAATTATTTCTTGGTCAGTCTTAATTTATGGAACACGTCAAAATTTGTTAATATATATACAGGGTGAGTTTTTTCGGATGTTTAGTATGGGGATCTCGGAAACTAGCGGAGATAGAGGAACGAATAAATTGGGAAAGAATTGCAGTTTTACGAGTTCAATTTCATAAGTTTTTTTTTTAATTGCATAGCTAACTAGATATCTCGAAAAAATATATTTTTTGTTATTTGGTTCGGTGCCTATGGATCTGTTATTATTGACTTTAGAAAAAATGTGTAAATGAAAAAGTTGTACGTAATTATGTGCTTAATAATACAATATAACCGATTATTTTATTAAAGCTATAATTTTTGAGTTATGAGACAAAGTTGAGTATTTTCTAATGGAAACCATAGTTGGCCATGACTTTATAAAACAGGCGCTTTTTCAACTATTCTAATGATATATCACTTGATATAGTTATTTTTATAAATAATTAAATTATCGTTATTTTTTTACTTTTCATTTTCGAACTATTCAAGAAGTAGGCTATGAAAACAATTGGTAGATGCGTAACGCGTTAAAACATAAAATTCAAGTTAGTTATTAAAATTTTTCTTTTTTTTATGATCAAACAAAATTACATAAGTACTACTACAATAAAACTACTAAACACTAAATGACAGACGATAAATTGAGAAACAATACAAGCATATTAGAACGTAACGAAAGTAGTACCAAAACAACGTAATTAAAGTTAGGAAAGTATTTAAGACTAAATATGTTCAAAAGGTTTACCATTATGATTAATGCACACCTTTTTAAAACAGAATTTGTTGCTTTTCTAACGGGGCGTCCATCAATATTAGCAAAAACTTGTAACTTGTAAGTACAGCTTCTCTAAGGTCATCTACTGTGACGTACGATGTTTGATACACTCTATCTTTTACCATTCCCCATAAAAAAATCTAAAACAAAGAGATCGGGAGATCGGCCACCTCTATAATTGTCGTTTGTATCTATCAATTGTTTATATAGCGTACTACTTCGAATAGTTTGAAACTGAAAAGAAAAAAAATCCCATAATTTATTTATTTATAAAAATACCTATGTAATATGATATATCATTAGAATCGTTGAAAAGAGGCCTTTTTTATAAAGTCTTGGCCGACTATGGTTTCCATTAGAAAAAACACAAGTTTGTGTCATAACTCAAAAATTATAGCTTAAATAAAATAATCGGTTAGACTATATTATTAAGCACATCATTTCCTATAACTTTTTCCTTTACACATTTTTTCTAAAGTCAATAATAACAGAGCAATATGCTCCGAACAAAATAACAAGTTAGCCATGCAATTTTTCCAAAAGACAAAAAGCTCATGAAATTGAAATATTGGCTAAACCAAACGCATTTGAATATAGATAAGTTTTGTTAAATCGTCTTCTTTTGATCCCAGTAATCTGTGGTTAAGCCATGTCCACATAATTTAGAGACACCCTGTATACGGTTAATCACAAAAGTATGATTACATTACTGCGAAAAATACAAATGTGTAGAAGGGAAAAATGTAAACAAATACGCATTGTACAAGAAATAATAAAACAGGTGGACTGTTTTTGGTCTAAATTTTTTTTTTTTAAACATATCGTCACAGAGTCAAAATTTCACGACGATTTTATTTTGTAACCTCCTGCAACATTTCAGACAAATTGAAAGCATACTGCAATTTACATTTGGTGGGTTGATGTCTTTGTTCTTTCCTTACAGTGCTCACTGCCACGTTTGATTGTGCGCAAATTACATTGTTATAAATACGATTCGTCTTCCTATTATTGCAACTTTTCGAGTACAAGGTTCAAGAGACCGGCCTTGCGGTTTACCTGCAGAACGTGCTATTGCCGATCCAAGGCTACCCCGGGGCACTTTTATTTATTCGACTTAATTTCAACGAGCTGGCAATTTGCTGGAAATCTATGAAGCGACGACGCAAAATTACTATAGTCTGTCCAATTTCGAGACGAAGCTAATATAAAATGTCCACGTGAATGGCGACAATTTACAGGGCTGATTCTACAGAACTCGGGTTCAACACGAGGGTAGCGATCGCAGTATACTTGACCCAACGATCTAAGAATATTATGACTTTGACTTCTTAATAGTTATATTCGGGGTTTAATTTAGGGTCACCATAAAGCAAACGGATGGTCAAGACGGAAGAATCGCACGCCGTCGTCAATACCAGAAAGACAGCCGGGCAACCCCAGATAACTGAATAATATTAGCAGGACTTTTATGATTTTATGGCAACACCAAATAAAAACCCCATAAAATACTTAAAAGTCAAAGTCGTAATATTCTTAGATTTTTGGGTCGACTATAACAAAATATTCTTAGTCCGGGCAGACCGGAGGCTGCGACACGACCAATCGTATGCTTGTGTAGAAGTGTTCACGTGCTGGCCACGCATGTAATAGTGTTTATATTAGCTTCGTCTCGAAATTGGATAGACTATAATAATTAATAATAATAATAATAATATAATTAATAATAATTTTATATTTTGACTGGTTTATAACTTGTTTTTTTTTTCAGGGTGTTTAAAAAATATGTTCTCATGTTTTGCCCACTTATAGATATCATCGATACAAACAAAAAAAGTCATAATAAACATGGGTCCGAAAATCAACAGTTTTCCAGATTTGGAGTTTTTTTTTTAGAATATAATAAATGTTGCTTCTAATTTCAATAAGTTCCCCACCAATTAAAATTAAAAGTCGTGTAAAGAAAACATTTAAATTACAAACAATTTAAGTAGCTGTTCTACATGTCCTCCTTCCATATGTACACTTCGACAACTTAAAAAAACTAAAAATAAGTGTTTACCTTTTTTGAGCAACAGCAACAACGGGTTTAATAGTAACAATAACACGATCACTCAAACAAAGTAACAACAGCAAATATTGATATATACGAAAAATTTTGTTTAACCGACTTCCATAGCAAAACGTGTTAAATACGATTTTTCACTTCTACTGGCTGTATCTCGGAAACGGTTGATTTTCAGACCCATGTTTATTATGACTTTTGTTTGTACATTTCAATGAGATCTGTAAGTGACATTTATTTATTTTCATAACTTTGAAAACGTAAAACTTTGTTGATTGTCTCTAGAAACTAAAAGTAATATCTAATTCGAGAAGAGCACACTTGATAATGTTAAAATTCGGGAGTACTTATTTTTTAATAATAGTTTATTTTAAATTTATGCCAGTCCTATAAATAGCTCATATAAATAACATTCTATATAATATCATTAATAATACTGTTTAAAATATTGCATGTTTTCTTCCTTCTGTCTTCACCTAGGGATTTCTCTCCCCTCCTGGGTTAATGGTATTGAAGGATGTTGTCGGTCTTCTTCATTCCTCTTGTTTAGATCTTGTTATTTAAAATTAGGTTTTTTATTTTTAGTTTAAAATATTATTTTAGCTTTTTAGAAAGCATTTCTGGACATTTGTCTACAGGAGTTTTTTCAGTTTTGTTCCGTTCAGTTACATCTTGTATATTATACAGGGTGTTAATCTGAAAAGTTGCCATCGACTTGTTTCATAGACCACATGATTATTTTTAAAATTACTGAAAACCGTTTGGGTGGTTCGAAGGGGGAACCAACATGGCGTAGGTAGTGTCGACCCCCTGCCCACCCTTTGAGCCACAGCCACCTGCATCTAAAAAAATTAAATGGCACCTCCCTACTTGTGATACATCGTTGGAAAGCTCTTGAAAAATGCTTTCCAGTGATTATTAATACAATATGATTTGGTGAACTAATTTTGAAATTAAGCGCAAACAAAGTGAAAAAGTATTCAATGTATTAAATTCAAATAACATGTTAAAGAAAATGTAGGAAATGGTTTCCATTGTTTTCTAAACAAAAATATAGCCCGCTTTCAAACTCCTCGCGAACTTTTTGAAGGTTTGTCAAGTAATAGCTCGTCGACATTCTTGTGTTATTCTTTATCATTTTAACGCTGTCCTTTCCCTACAACAATAGCAACCACCTCGTTTGTGAGATGAGTCTTCGCTGGACAGTAAACCAATAGAACTAAGTATTTATCATCAGGGACGGTCTAAGTAATTTAGGGCCCGGAAAAAAATCGGGCAAAGTTGTACAAACGTTTTATTATTCACAGTCGTTCAGAAGCATTATTATACAGAGTCGTCCGGAAACATTATTATAGAGCTGCCAATGAACATTATTGTACGGAGGAGTCCATATACCGGGTGATTCAAGTTTTATTATCATAGGTTTTTTAGGCATTTGGAGTTGCCCAAAAAAATATGAAAATTTGGATTTATATAGGTCTGATACTAATCTACGGAAAGGTAGTTTGACTTTTTCGATATAATTATATAGACGGTTATAAAATTTAAAAAAACTCTTTTCGGGCAAAATTATCTATCGTTATTTTTGCCCTAAACTATTTTATTTTATTCATAAAACCCATTTATGAAATCAAAAATTAACGATTAAAATGATTAGATTTCGAATTAAAGCATTTTTTACATTACTGACCAACTTTCCTCGGTATGATTTATGATTTTGTAAGTCAAGAGCCCTACAAAGCATGACAGCGCCGGTGCGGTTGGAACGTTTTATGACTTTTTATGATTCCGCCAGTCGCCCGTGGGTTGAACGGGCCCTACAGGAGCGATTGGGCACGGCCCTATCATAAAACCCATGAAATCCATTATAGGGACTATTACTGGTAGCAGACGTCATATTTTACTATTTACTAATAAATTTTACTGTTGCAATATCAAAATTCATTTAATTCAATAATTGGTGCAATTGTTTTTGACTTGGATTGAAACTATATAAAACTATATAACTATATAAATAAAATTACGAATTCTTTGTGAAATAACGTATAAACTACCGGATGGTTAAAATTATTTTTTTATCGTCAGATTGGGCTTCATCAATATCTAAACATGTGTACTTATTTTAGATTTTTTATTTCAATTAGAAGTCGCAATTTTTGGCCTGGTAATAAAACTTGAATCACCCGGTACATTATTCAAGGAGTTCAAGGTTTAAATTTTTGCAAAACTTCCTATTTTTATATTCACTGGGTAATCAAAGTAATCTGTATTATATTTCACCATTCACCATTTAGATATCTGTCAGCTGTAGGTTTTCAATTCTCTTCGAAGAATAATCAATTCTCTCTATGCACAATTTTTAAGAAAATATTTGCAAGTAAAATAAAAACTGATATGATACAATCATAAAATTTTAACTGAACAGAGAGTAGCATTCCAGTAACAATTGGGAACGAAGACCCATATTTAGGGAAACGCTTTAAAAATATCTACTTTCAATCATAACAGTTTGGCACTTATCGATTACACTCTATAACCTTGCCAATGAGCGGGTAGATTTCGAATCCGCCGCAATTTGCATAATTAAAAACTTTACCTGGAATAATTTATACGGTGCTCGTCCCAGTTTCTCCTTGTTAAGGCCCGCCGGGCCATTGCATCGTAAACAGTAATTACGGCCCGGCCATTTGCACCGGCGAATTCTGGAGGCCATTGTCTCGCGAATTGCGCTCATTGTAAACATGTTTGTTAGCTCAAACTCGTTTCGGACATTCGCACGCCGCTGACCAAGAAGTACGTCACAGAACGAGACAGTGAAAACGCGCGCCTGTGGGGTTTTCCAATGTTGTAATGAGATATTTGAATGAGTTGTGAGCGAGATCGCTTATATAATACAAATTGTATTTACCTTTAGAACATAGGTAATTGAATTTTGACTACAGGGTATTTGGGCACAATTTGCTAATCTATTCTTAATACCCATTTGTGGAAGGGATTATTGGACGCTAGAAGTCGACTTTTGAGAGTGTTCCTTTGTATGCTTTAAGTAGCACTAAAATTATGTAAATACGACAAACCCATAAATAAAGGTATTCTTTGTCTACGTATCTTCAAGAAATGAGCAGGCGTACGTCTATTGTATAGAAACGTACAGTTGACGCAGAAAAAAAGTAGGACAACTCTTAGACAGATTTTTTACTAAAATGTAGTGCTGAAAACAGTCAGCAGCTTTACACCCAAAGTGATTCTCGACTTTTTTAAAGGAACAGGACTCATGGATGAAAGCTGAGTCCACAGGGGAAAGTACAAAAGGACTACAGAGGCCAAAGTACTGAGGGGCTTTAGGAAACCTACCCAGGAGAAAAAAAGTGGTGAAAATTATGGGATTCAATAAGTGGCTCGATAAATGGAGTGCTTTCACTGGTAGGTGAAATAGTGAGTAGGTATAATCATTTGTATTACATATTGAGTTAAACCCTTTACTGGACAATCAAATTTGACATAAACTAAGCTATATTGCGATGGAACTCGTATGTGTACATCAACAGCTAATAACTGTCACATAAAGCATTTATAAGAGCTGTCCGCCAAGTTTTAAAAGATTCTGAACATGTGACGTACACATTCTTGCACTTTTTAATATAGGAAATTTGTGGGAAATTTGTACATATGAGGATCGTGTTGCTTGAGCAGCCCTGACCGTTCGAGTTGTTGGTCAAAATTCTTCGTAACCTTCAGCGTGAGTTAGTGTTTTTAAAAACGAATCCACAGGCTACTGACAGATTAAAAGGACAGCTTTGGATCTTGAAGGACGTTTTCATTATGATACTTTAAAGCGAAGATTTAAAAAAAAACATTGACAACTGCGTCCACACTGGCTGAAAATGATGTTTTCAATTTAAATGCAGTTTTAAATAAAATTATTATTGCTTCTTCGAATAAAATACCTTATTTTAATTGGAAGAATAAGTTAAGGAAACATTCCAGCAACTCCTTCATTTTACGTACAACACAGCGAGGTATGAACCGGAGACCTCAGCGGCGACTGCACAAAATATAATAACGGCAATGCATAACTAACTTGATTTCCCGGAAAATACTGAATACTGACTATGATTAAATTCTTATTTATGCAAAACCATAATCGGATACCACGCAATAGGAAGCAAAGCTTATCGCTCGCGTGAATCTGCACATCAAACTGCCGCTCCATATCCATAACCATCCTGCTGACCTTTGCGGTCTTCCTCGACGTGTACGGAGCCAATTTTCTTGAAAATTAAAGCCCCATGGCGCCGTACTTATCTAAAACGTTGGAGTGCGTGAGCGTACGCTAGGAAATTCTGAATGAAATCTCCAATGGACACGTCACCGCCCAGCGATTTTACTCGCGGCACACATCGACATGATGCAATGTGATTCACTTTAGCTCGACGAATGGTTCTGGGAATCGCGCAGCCTGGAGGAGTGGAGTGCACATAAAGAGATCTATTCGATAATCTGCCCGAGACCTTCACAGAAAAAGCGGGCTTCATCTCCTTTAAGGCGACGTCCCACGCGTATGTCTGCACGATCATTTGATGTAAAGCACGCGAACGGGAGCTGGTAACCCAAAACCCAACAAGAAGAGGCAAAAAGGATTGTGGGTTTGGTTTACAGAGGTGATTTTATTGACCTTTGGCGCATAACATGTTCCACGTGTTTCGCCATTGTACAAAACAGGGATTACTACGGGCCTGTCTTTCATTCTAAAGACAAAACTGCGAATACTTCGGACACTCAAGGTCAAGGATATTAGAAACATATCGGGCATATCGCTTCTAACACCCTCGTGGGTCATCTGTCCTGCAGATAACTTAACCCTAACTTGGGTAAATGGAAACTTTTATGCAAATTGTTGGAAAAAAAAATCATTAAAGGACATTTTGTTTGATTAGCAAATATTACCATTTATGCGAATCAAACTACATTGTACACTCAAATTGTAACCTTAGTGCGATACTGACGGTATCGTATGTGACCTGTCGTACTAAATTTAGTTTTTTATCAGTGGAACAATAGTTTTCAATAAAATTCTAAACATCTGAAACTCGAAGTAAATTGTATTCAAATTTCACCTGTAATCATTAGAATTTTCAAAAAAAATCTGTTATAATCGTAATTTGGACTGAAATCGTATTTCGTATTAAATCGTAATCTTAGGACGTTTACAATTTCAATAAAATAGGATATTAGGGTATTCTAGTTTGCGTTAGTAGACTTATTATCCGACAAAATAGAACTTTGTAGATTTTTTTTAGCATGATATTATTATATTGTAGTGCAATTGTTAAAAGTGGCAATTTCAGTCTACTCACGAGGCTAAGTTCTAATTTTAAATAGAAATGACTTGTACTGAATTTGAATCATGGGATGTAATTTAAATTATATTGTGTTTTAATGTGTGTTAATGTGTTTTATTTACCTTTTAAATTATATTTCTACTGACGTAGTTTAAATATCAGTTATTATTATGCGAAGATAACATACTAATACATTCATTGCAACGATTTGTATTCAACATTTCAAAAGGCAATAAATAAATAATCTATGCCTTAATCTAACTGTATAACATAAAAATTCAGAAACCCAAATATCTGATATTTCCAAAATCCCAATGAAATATTTGCTGCGCAAAATTCTTCAGCTAAGCCTAGAATGGCTTGGTTTCAGTTGTTAGCTCTAATCATGTGGAATGCTATTTACATTTGTAAATGCAAATTAATTTGTATTCACTCTATTAGATCTAATAATCAGGATGGGGTTCCTCTTATTCTGATATTGAAGAAACTGCTGTATACAAAACAGCTGATAGGATAAAATGCCGTTTTGAAGCTGGTATGCATGTCAAACTTGATGGCATTAGATATATACTCTGTTCAATTTTTATTTTTAACTAAGTTGACTCTGTTAGGGTGACAGAATTGTTGGCGAATGTAAAAAGTCACTAGACTTGAAAATATAGGTTATATTTAAAAAAAAGAGGTTATATTTTATGACAGTGGGCAATGTTGCTATCAAATTGAGTATCTATTGAGTACCGAATGTATTTCCTATTTTTATTTTACAAAAGCAAATCAGTCAAATTACAATATACACTCAGAGCAAAAAAAACGGGTCATTGGATCATTGTTTGCAAAATAACCATTTTTTTTTAAATTTTGATGTTAGTATAGTCCTTAGAATACAATGTTTAGTGTTTTACAATCAAAGAGACCGTCAGGATGTAGGAAATAAGCAACATATAGTACTTATTATTTATTTAATGAACATTAATAAGGACAACGATCATATAAGTATACACGAAAGAAAATACATTTCTGCAAAATAAACTTAACAGAGATTAATAATAAAAATGACAGTAAGTCGAAAACAAACAAGTCAAAACCCAGTAGCCACCTTGATCTTCAATGCACAATGCCGAATGAGCAATAGGTAGTGAAAAACGCATACCTTTAAATGTTATTTTCGCTTATTAAATAAACTGATAGTATAATATGTTGTTTTTTTCTATTTCCTGATGGTCTCTTTGATTGTAAAACACTAAAACTTTCATTCTAAGGACTATACCAACATCAAAATTTAAAAAAAAATGGGTTTTTGCAAACAACGACCCAATGACCCGGTTATATTGCATCTGAGTATAGTTGATGATTGGTTTACTCAAAGCACAAATCTAATTAATTGATTGAAGCAATAATTGAATTATTTCAATATATGAATATGAATGAACGTTATTAGAAATCAGAAATTTAATAATTTTTTCACTGTCAGATCACTTTTGTCGGTGTTCATGTGTAAAACTTTATAAAATGAAACCACAGACTTCTTACAAAAAGTTATTGGTTTAAAAATCTTTATGCCGTAAAATTATTTTAAAACATACAGGGTGGTCCAATTTTGGGGAATAACGAAAACAAACTTTTTTTTTAATGGAACACCCTGTATTTATTCAAATTTTCTGTTGGCATTTTTCAACCTCTACATTGTTGCTTATTTAGTTTTGGATTGTGTTACAATGTTACCTATTTGTTTTTTTTTCTCCAAATATCATGCATCAGCATGCTCAACTTTAAAAAATCGTGGCGACCACATTTTTTTGGAGGTAAGAATAAGTTTTAGCAATAATCTCAATGTGGTTAATAAGCAACATTTTTGTAATGAGAAATTGCAGGGTATTAATTACATATAAATTAAATAAGGACACAGGGTGTCCAGAAAAAAACCTTGCAAATTTCAAAGCGGTATAACCCTTTTTTGTCCTAATTAAATGCCCACTATTTTATGTCATGATTCGATAAGTATTTTTCTTTTCTCTTTAATTTGATGGGGCTTATCTTATATGAACCCCATAGTTGTTGAGATATTCAATATTTTTCACAAAAGTAACCGATTAATTACATTTCTATGCACTGAAGTAGGTCATCCTGAGACAAAACAACTATCGAAATGTAAGTAAGAATCAATGTGAGATGAACAAAAACATTTTGAACATTACTGAAGTTTCGTTTTTCTTTGTATTAATAATTACCTTTCATGGTTTTGGAATAAAATAATTAATCGTATTACAGAAGTACTATCTATTTTTGCTCATCTCACATTGATTCTTACTTACATTTTGACAGTTGTTTTGTCTTAGCTTGACCTACCTCAGTACATATAAATGTAAATAAATGGTTACTTTTGTGAAAAATATTGAATATCTCAACAACTATGGGATTTACACAAAATATATGCGCCATCAAATTGAAGAGAAGAAAAAGACCTATTAATAATGACGTAAAATAGGGAGTATTCCATTTAAAAAAAAAAGGGTTATACCGCTTTGAAATTTGTGAAGTTTGGCATTTTTTCTGAACACCCTATATTACTAAATTCAAATTGCTCATTACCAAAATGTTGCTTTATAACCACACTGAGATTATTGCTAAAACTTATTCTTACCTTCAAAAAATGAGGTCGCTACGATTTTTTAAAGTTGAGCTTGCTTATGCATGATATTTGGAGAAAAAAATTGTAAATTGACAACACTGTAACATAATCCAAAATAGATAAACAAAATAGACAACAATGTAGAGGTTGAAAAATGTCATCAAAGAACTTGAATAAATACAGGGTGTTCCATTAAAAAAAAAATGTTTGTTTTTCTTATACCGCAAAATTGGGACACCCTGTCTACTTGAAAATAATTTTACGGCATAAAGATTTTTAAACCAATAACTTTTTGTATGAAACTTTTTTTTCTCTTTTTCTCTCACGGGAAAGGCGTTAGGAAAGCCCGACGCACTGATGCAGGACCCTGTGTAGATTTTTAATTTGTTTATTTTTAACAGCCTATTTCTGCTTTGACGATATTATAAACGATGAAATTGTATTAGGTATCATTCTTCTCAAGTTCAAATTATAGTTTCATTTGGTTCATAGTCGATTCTCGGAAAATATTTGTGACATTGGTTCAATCAGTGGATTTCCATTTTGTCACAATCTAAATTAAAAAATGTGCAGGTTAGGCCAGAATGTAGCTCGAGCCTAGTTCGTTTTTGTTTAATCAAAACTGTGTAATATTTTGTAAAACCCATGGTATTCGTTACTCCAGAATGCTTCAATTGACCATCCGCTACTGTAAATATCACTAATCCACGTTTGCTAGACAATTAGTCACACAATCTAGGAAGCGCTTTAATATTCAAGCGTGCACAAATATAAATCTAATGTTGCAGTCTGCGGATTATGCTGCTGCATGATTCATGCAACTTTTGTCAGATGTTACATGCGATTTCCGCTTACATACAGTTTTAGTAGGTAAACTTTGTGCAATTCAGGAAATTAATAATATCGTAAAATTGTTTAATTTTTAGTTTACAGGTTTTTTTTTTTCATTTTAAGCGCCGAATGCCGCTACCATTTGACTTAATAAGTTATCCTGAGCGAGAATCGAACCCATGTATATTGATTAACCGCAGCTTTCACTTACTAAACAAGATAGACTTTTGATAGATTCATTTTAATGCTCCAAGAATACTCATAACATAATAGTTATTTATGCATTAACGGAATACACGAACATTTTAATCCCGAAGCAGTAAGTTGCTGTCTACTAAAACATTGTTTTAAATATCTTGTATTTATCTTCATCTACAAACATGGCTTAATTTTGCTACTTACAACAGTCACATCTTTGTAAGCCGTCTGGAAATTTGGTGCATCGTACAACGATTGACAACTTACCTGAAACAAAAATATATTCACCAAACGGACGTAACAGAGAATCTAAGATATAAAAAATATAATGTAGGTTATATTGATAAAAGTACTAAATAAAAGTAAGTTTGAAAGTTATACCATAAGAGCAGAGATATAATGACCTACAGGTAGAGGTACTATTTTTACAACGATACACCTAAGTGAAATAATTTCCATAAATCTGTATTAGCATAGATTTATTGTTTAATGTTTCGAACTCAAATAACTAATCATTGATGATATTACAATGCATTATTATCAATGCAAATAACGCAGCTAGCTAGATAGTTTATTTTTATGGGAATATTATTTGATTTGAGAGATTCAAAATAAATATTTCCTTGTTTATTTATTTTGAATCTCTCAAATCAAATAATATTCCCATAAAAATAAACTAGGTAGTTAGACTAAGTTATTTGCATTGATAATCATGCATTGTAATATCATCAATGATTAGTTAGTTGAGTCCGAAGCATTAAACAATAAATCTATTCTAATACAGATTTATGGAAATCTTCAAATATTTCATAAACGTCGTTACTGCTCTAAACTTTTAGGACTACCGTTAACTTTATAGTTTTATTTGGGTAAAATGCTCGTACCACTGTGAAACCTTTTAAAAACGCAAAGCCATCATATCATATGCTTGCGAGGTTAGTGCACTTATCTACGCCAAGGATCCTGGTTTTCGACCCAAGGGTCCAATATTTTTTGGACAATTTAAAGAGTCTAACGTCAGTTTCTTTGAACGTATAAGTTTTGTACCAAGTTGTCTTCGCTGTGGTTAAGTTTCTCATGTTATTGTAAATTTAATTAAAGGTTTATGCCACTGTGTATTTCATCAAAAAAGGGTAACACTTTTAAGCGTAACAATATTTTCGAAATATGTCCAAAACGACATTGACTTGTGTGTTTTAACTGAACATGATGGCTTAGGATGTTTTTATTGTCAACAATACCACAAATACCTTACTTTAGTCACAATATTTTCGAAATATGTCCAAAACGACAGTGACTTGTGTGTTTTAACTGAACATGATGACTTAGGATGTTTTTATTGTCAACAATACCACAAATACCTTACTTTAGTCTATGCTTTTCAAAAAGAAGTTTACTAACAAGATTTTTCTTAATAGAATCTGTGACAAACTAATTTACAAAAATCTACACTTGCAAAGAGTAAATAAGTAGGTAGAAACTAATAACAAAATATATCGAGACTTGTAAAGTCTTACGCTTGGTTTCTCCAATCGTCTCTGCGCCTCCAAAGACGGAGATTTGCCAACCGCAGCCCAGACTGAAACCCAGCTTAGGTCGGGATTGCGTTGCTCCAAGGATCCGTACACGGCATCTTAACCCATATTTTACCAATGGTATAAATAATTAAAAAAATATGTTTTAATTTGTATATTGCTACTAATTGATGTTGTAGAAACACGAATTTATCAAAAAACTAAATGATTTTTTGACACATTTTGAAAAAATGCTGGTGCGTTTTCGCACCATTGGTAAAATAGGTTAATAATAACACCAATAAATATAAACTTTTATTTCTTGTGATATTGCTCGAAGCAATCAGTGTGGAGATGTACATTACACGTATTACACAAAAATATAGTATGGTTGTGACAAATTCTACATCTACGTCTGTTTTTGTTTATACTTTTGGTTATCACGTGACCAATGTTATCATAGCGTAATTCATTGGGAACTGCCGATGAAGATGGTTTTGGTTTGTTGGCTTGGAGTTTGAGCAGACGAAGAGCTATATTGGACTTAAAATCTAATTGCGCCATTTTTTCGTTATTTGCGATATTATATATCTTCCAAGCATTTACTATTGTGCTGTCAATTGCATTCATAAACAAAGGCCACCACCATTTTTTTCCTGTTACAGCTATTCTGTAGTTGGCGACACCATTGTCGTGCAAATCCACACCTCCCATATGTTTATTATATAATTTTATTACGTTTGGTTGCTCTATATTCACCTCTTTGTTTTCTTTACGATTGTATCTCTTTGTTGTAGATATTGGTTGGCCATTGAATTGATTGCTAATTGCAGTCACGACAGAATTATCATTCCATCTAACTAAGGAAATACTACTTGTATCATCATATGCAGATTCATATGTTCCACGTTCCGATTTCGAAAAAGATTTTGTAGATTTTAGGGGACAGGAACTTGTTCTATTTTCTCGTATAGTACCAGTGGCATAAAATCCTTTTTCGGACAGTACAGTCAGTAATTTATACGAGGAAAAAAAATTATCGAAAAATATTTGATGGTTGCTAGAATTTTTGACAATTGATAATAAATCCACCACCACTTGTCCACCGAGTCCTACTTCATATTTTTCTTTACTGGCTCCTGCATATGGCATAAATTTAAAAAGATATCCATCAGATGAACATAAACACCACAGCTTGAATCCGAACCTTACTGGCTTTCCTTTGATGTACATTTTACACGAATGCCTTCCATAATAAGGAACCATCTGTTCGTCGATAGATAAACTGAATGAAAATATATCAAACTGAAGATATTTTTTGTTTAGTAAATCAAAGAACGGACGAAGTTTAGCAAATTTGTCGTTTTTGTCCAAGTTACTGTTATCTGACAAGTGTATATTTCTTTTTATGTTGAAAAATTTATTTCTGCTCATACATTTTTTTACGATATCCAAGCCCTTTGTTTCATCAGTAGACCAGTATAACTGCGTTTGAGGTAAGCAATGATATCCTGAGAGAATTAAAATTCCCATAAAATTTAGCAAATCAACACGATTGAATTCAAAATCATGGCGATTGTTATCCTGTGCATATTTTATGGAATATCCAACAATCGCATCTATGAGTTCATTGTCAAAATACATGAAAAATATATCCAAAGGCGTTTTTCCTTCCAGATGATTTCTAATCTCTTCAATTTTGTTAAATTCCTGTGAGAGAGGCTGAGATGGCTGTAAAATATCTCCTTTTTTCCATTTTGGAATTTTGTCATGAGTTTTTTTCGAACTAGAAACTTTTCTTTTTTTCACTGCTAAAGTTTCGTTGTCTGATTCATCATAAATGTCATCATCGTCAATGTGAAGTTCAAAAGTTCCAGCAATATCGACATTTTCAAAATTATTGAAATTATTCATATTTGTCAAATCATCATCTATATTTTCTTCATCAGTAAGTGGGTCAACATCGGGTGGAATGTATACGGCATCAATATTACCTGTATATGACCAAAATTGACCCAAATATGACCCATATTGCAGAGGATCGGAGTACATGGTCGAAGGAAATTAAGACGATCATATCATGATGTCACCAAACCCTTTCGTAGGGTGACGGATCGAGGAGGAGGAGGATGACCAAAAATCGCATACAAATGATAAAGCCAAAGTAATTAGAAAATATAACTTACGTCGTTGAGTTTCTAATTCAGTAACAGCCTCTTCTAAGGCAGCTTCTAATTCTTTTTGATTTAGAAATTCGCTCATATTTGTAGTATTTTTCACTAAATTTACACTATGTAAACAAATATACAACTGCAGACCACAAACAAACACAGCAAACTAAAGTGTGAACCTAGCGATAGACTTCATAGATTTCGCCAATGGTGCGTTTTCGCACCATCCTGTTTTGTTGCAGTTTTTTTAAATGAATTGATGACGTAGCAAAAAAACAAATGCGTAAACAAGTTTCTTCACTATGTTTACCAAGTATATTTTGTAAAAATAATAGGCAATAAAATTGATTTTCATACAAAATAATTCAAATAAATTTCATTGTCGAAATGTATGAATTTGATCCATAATTAGATTTTTTTTTTTCACTTATAAATTCGATAGATTTTATAATAATTTGGTATAATTATTGCACAAGCCTTTGATAACAACGACAAGTAATTATACTTTTAAAATTAAGATAATTGCCCAAAAAAATATTTTTTTTAAGGAAGTGGTGCGTTTTCGCACCACTGGTAAAATATGGGTTAACAAGGATCCGGATAGATCCTAGATAGATTCCCTTTTCTAATTGGCTGTTTCAAACCTTCCTCCAGTTTTGCGACATTGCCGCTCATGATCCACTCTCTCGTATTCACAGCGGCTTCCTATAATCAAGCTCTGCTTGACACGAATGAGACAAGATTTCGCCTTGGTGCAACAGTATAAGCTGAGCTAGTGTCTCAAGATACAGGTTAAGATCTAGATATGTCTAGGACATGTTGGAGAAACCGGGCGTTAGTGTGTTTTGCCTGTTATGGGAACCATTTGAACTGTTTACAAGACACACTGTGACTTTTGCCTTTTCAGACCCTTTAAACTTTGACTTATGCCGGGTTCCATCAACTAAAGCTACTGATTCGAAACATCACTTTGACATAAATATAACTCAGGGTGACATAACCCAAGTTAAAACAATGTTGATGCAACCGGGCATTAGTTATATTATAATGATTTTAATTCATCCATTACATTGCAAGGTATAACTTAGTTGATTTTACCAATCGATTAAGCGACAAAAAGCTATAAAGATGGATAGAAATATATCGCCAGTATACAGATCTCATTGTACTGCTATTGCCCTTTGAGTATGCTGTATAATCACGAAGGTCAATGTTCAATGTTTTTGCTACATACAACGTTGTTCCGGCTGACCTTTCAATTGTCTAAGACTCTAGAGAATCATAAGAAGTATAAAAAATTATAAGTAGAAAAGTAAAATTAAAGTGCTATGTTTTACAAAAACATTACGAGACGTCATACCCTTGTCAAGGTCAACCTAACTAAAAGCAGCACGTAACACTAAAATGTAGAAGTTTACAAGGACTAAATGACTTATTTAACATTGTCCCCACAAGTATGAAATTAAAATTTTCTTAGCTATCTTCTATCCTTGACTACTGTGTCCCTACTTTGCGGGACTAGACAAGGATTGCAGACTGCTCGTTCTTACCGAAGCGTCATTCTCCAAGTCCGTGGCTGTACATCGTAAAGAATCGCGTTTTCTATGCCCGTTCGCTTGCTTAAGGTAAATGTAGAAAAAATACGAAACGTATGTTTCGGATATGGAGCTGTGAGTCATTGTCAGCTCTTAACGGACTACTATACCTAGATTAGATTAGATTAGACGGGGTCGTAATGGCTACTTATAGTCTTTCAGCACTGCGACCTATGTAGATCTTTTGTACTAATTCGGTGTGTTTTGGTCCACCATACCAGCGAGCCAAATGTGACGATGGGTCACACCGTGATTTTTATCCATCACTGACTACCGTGATGTACAACCAGTGTACCATTTCAGTTTTTAGAACCCGTGTTTTACCACAGAACCTGGCTTGTCCATAGTGCCACTGTAGCACTGGAGACGGGTTTCTCCAAATGTGCATTCCAGGTTAGATTCCTATCTAGTATAATACCTAAATATTTAACCTGCTCGGATAGCACAGTAGTCTGCCCTTTAACTCTAGGAGATGTGATATTCGGCTTCCTTCAATTTGTAATAGGCACCACAACGGTTTTGTCTGGGTTGACATTGAAGCCTTCTCTCAGATACCAATTTACTACCAATTTACACCAATATTTAAGGCATCATGTGCCAGGGATGATACAATGTTGTCGTATTCCCCCTTATGACAACTACTATACCTAACGTTACATATAAGAGAAATTAAACAAATATTGATTCAGCCGGAGGATCGTTTGTCTGCGTAATAGCTCAAAGTTTTGTTACTCTTGTTATTAATGCTAAATGCAGTGTTGTTGTATTAAAAATATATTTTAGTGAAAAACTGAATAAATTGCTAAATAAACCATTTTTTTATTTTAATCTTATTTTATAAATCTTATCTTATCTTATATTCAACAACATAACATAGTATTACATTATTACAGCTTGAGGGCGGAGTTAAAACAAAATTGGGAAACCAGGCTTGGATTTTAAATATTGGAATAAACAAAATTGATTAACCTGAAAAACAATCTAGTACAATTATGTGAAACAAATTATTACCTACTCACAGTCAGATTGACGTTTCGTTCGATTGATCGTGTCACAAGTTAATTTCAAAATGGTTCGACGTTTTTCGGAGGCACAAAGAATTGAAATTCTTAGGATTAGAGGTTGTGGTGATAGAATACGTACATATGAAGAAGTGTGCATTTATTTTAATAATCAATATCCGCTTCAAGAACCTCGTCTTAAGACGTCTGTTAGTGCAATCATAAGAAAGTATGAGCAGTTGGGGCATATTAGAGATCGCCCGAAAAGTGGACGACTGTCAGTTCCGGAAGAAGTTAAGCTAAACGTGCTGTTAGAGTTGCAAGAAAACCGTCATATTTCCTCCAGAGCGGTTGCGGCAAATAGTGAGCTTTCACAAACATCTGTTTTGAAATTTTTGAAACGGCAGAAATGGCATCCTTACAAAGTAAATTTAGTCCACGAACTGAACGAAGATGATTTTTATTGTAGGGTTCAGTTTTGCGAACAAATCTCTGTACGTCGATGAAGGGTTTGCTACCAGAATTTTATTTAGTGATGAAGCAACTTTTTATTTGAATGGAACGGTAAATAAACAAACTTGTCGCTATTGGTCCGAGCGCAACCCTCAGTGGACGATGGAAGCCCATACCCAATTTCCGGAAAAATTAAACGTTTGGGAAGGAACAGCAGGTGATATTATTATTGGGCCCTTCTTCATTGATGGCTCGTTGACAGGCCAAACATATTTGGAGTTATTGAGAGATTACCTCGTTCCAGCTTTGGCGGTTCTATTCCCAAATCAACACGATCCCGACATTCCAAATGAAGACTCATGGTTCCAACAAGATGGGGCTCCACCTCATTATGGCCGAATGGTACGCGACTATCTGAACGAAGTCTTCCAAGGCAGGTGGATTGGCAGAAGGGGTTTTGTTGAATGGTCAGCGCGTTCCCCTAACCTGACCCCTTTAGATTTTTTTCTTATGGGGTTACATCAAAAGTAAAGTATACATTAATCGGCCAACCACAATTGAAGAATTGAAAGAACGGATCCAAGTCAAAATGACACAAATACAGTCAGAAGTTCTCCTCAATGTCTGTGCGGCCTTTCAACATCGATTGGCACACTGACAAGAACAAAACTGTCAACAATTTGAACATGTAATATGATTTTTTTTCCTAACCAATATTTTTTCGTTATTTTAATTATTTTTGTGTCTTCATATTATTTTAAAACTTTTCTTAAAACAAGTCATTAGTATTTTTTTCTCGATAAAAATTTTTTTTGGTTTTTCTGTTCTTATTTTTGTAATTGATGACATTGTAATAAGAATGTTTTTCAGGTTGAACAATTTTGTTTTATTCCAATATTTAAAATCCAAGCCTGTTTTCCTAATTTTGTTTTAACTGAATTTATACAAGGGAAAAAATAAAGCCAGGTCTTAATACTTTATGCGCTCTCTGTATATAACATTATCCAAACTCACCACGTCTTTTCAGCATAGCTACATACAATTATCTTTTACAATCGTCTAGTCGCGTTACTTACCGATTGCACAATTCCAATTAGAATCGTACGAAACCTGCGAAGCGGCGCGGCGTGCCGGAACGAACCGAACGTTGCATTATTCAATTAATAAACGTGTTGAAATGCCGGCGAGGATTTACCAAGTTGTAAATCTAAACTTCGTAGCGGAAAACCGTCGATGTCTCGAAAAGTGAGCGCGCGAAAGCTTTCAAGCGCAGTGATTTATGCAAATGTCGGTATGTTTGCGGGGCGATTGCTGCTAATGCGGTACAGTTGTAATCCCAAGAGTGTGATTGTATTCAGTAGTTTTGCAATTGTGGTCGGAATTTTTAAGAGTTCTGGTGACCAAATTCTTTGAAATATCTTCTTTATTCTTCAACGTTCTGTAATCTAGAGCGGTCGGCAACCTTTTTGCTACCAAATTCTACATTATATTTCTAGGCGGGTCAAAAATAAACTGCATAGAAGAAATGTATTAAAAGTGATCTAGCACTTGCCAGTTGCTGCTTTTACATGATTTTACAATAAGCTCTCAAGTACTCTCATGGTGGTACTTTTAAATGAAAATGTACCTATATTTTAGGCAATGGCACCTTCACAGCCCCTTCATGGTACCAAAGATGGTCAGCAGCTTTGCACCCAAAGAGATACTGGACTTTTTCTAAGGAACAGGACTCATGAATGAAAGTTGAGCCCACAGTTTACTTTTCAATTTAATGCATCACTGGCAGATGAGATGGAAAGACGAGGTAGATGTTAGAAGATGTTTCTCAATCTTGCGTGACCCAGATTTTGTAGTAGGCTCACGAGGCAGTACATTTATCGATGGTTGATGGTTTATAACCATCAACCGTTGATTGAAGAGTATTGATTGAATAGTATACTTTTCGATCAACCCTTCAACTGCAATTTAACAATGTTAATAGGTATTTATAACCTAAAAGAAATTTGTCAAGGCTTTCAAAATTGTTACAAAAAAATAATTGCAGTTACAAGTGTGACGACCATCCGTGAGTCAATCATAACTTCATAAGCCTTTTTGAAAATTAATTCGAATTGGTTATTCAAAGCAAATTCCAAATCTGGGTATGACAAGTGGCAACTCGTGCACGAGAAAAAAAACATTAAATAACTTTCTGGCATTATTTCAGCTGTTGAAATGAAAATATAAAGGACACCTAACTATAAGTAAACAATCCAAAGTACAGCAAACGACATCTGGTGCGCAATTAGCAGATCTGCTGACCAGTGCTCGATTTTGGCACAGCATCCATACAGGAATCTGCCAACTCAGCTTCTGCGAAGCGCGAACCGCCGAGTGAGCGCTTCGTCCATGATCCCACCAAATACAGTGCAAAACGCGCGGCTTATTTACAATCCCAATGCCGTTTTCCTCTGTAAACTGTGCCGCAACTAGAATTTCCCACGGAGCGCGCGAACACGACTCAAGGTCCCGGATCCGTATCTAGCCTGCCATTAAATTAATGCCGTTGTCATAGATCAGTGCCCAGTGAGGCGGCGTTTTCAGCCATTGTCGCCGCGGCGGAAGCCACGACGTCGGACTGGCCTTCACAGAATGGTCGAGACAATGTCGGAGGAAAGGTGAAATTTAATTAGCGTCTGGTAAGGAAAATGTGCAACTATAAAAAAAAATATTGCTGCAGGATTTCCCAAGTACATCACGTACGCGTCTAGATTGATCTATTGCGTTTCATTGCGAGACCAATTAAGAGATCAAGCAAAGCTCGCCGCGGTTTAAGGATAGGACATAAACAAAAGAAAATAATAAACTACCACTTACTGCATTATATTTACTGCATTATAGCAAATGAAGGCCCTGTCATACTAATGCTGCATGGTTTGATCTAATACTGTCATAATTTTATGTAAAACGTTAGTTCAAGCGTGGAACACCTAGAAGTCAACAGTATGCATAACATATACAGAGTGTATAGAGTATACACCGAAGAGTGCCGGACAAGACAAGAGAAGGTGAGATTTCAAAAGTTTACTATGGAAGCGCATTTATCTGAGCGATATGTGATAAAACGCATTTCGGTGATTTTGGTTTAAGCAAATCCAAGCCGCCAATTTATTGGTAGTGGCCAGCGCCAAATTCAAAATTGACAGGTTTTTTGTTCGCATTTCGCTCGAGTTGGTTGAACGTTCCTGCGCCACTCAGATATGCACTTTATTTGAGAATAAATAAATCAATAGGTGCAAATTTGCGCTATAAAAGCTAACTTATGTATACTCGTACAATACTTCCGCAACGTCGACAGGTTTCAGCGAATTTCAATCAGTCACCCTTCAACCAAAGTTCATAGGTTTGTGGCAATATATAAGTAATTCAGTCAGAAACCAAGACAGCAACCAATTTCACCACAGGCGAAATCTAAAATTTAATAATCATTTATTATTAAAAATATAAAATAACTGCTATCCTGTTTATGCTAACATTTAAACGCATTTTAATTATTAACTACTGCGGTATATTGAATTATTATTACTTATCACGTCTAAAACCACATAATCAAGAAGATAGTATTAAAAAACGCCCACTAAAAGTAAACTCCACAATATTTTCCATATTGAACAGCACAATTGAAGCATTGACAGAGCTGTTTCTATAACCATTCATTCAATTACAATTGATCGCATTAATGAACACCGTTTGTAACTGATGTACGCACAATAAAAGCTAATTATCCAATTAATTACACTTAAATGTAGACCCGAGACTTGAGACAGAGAGCGGAACAGCGATACAAGCACATAGTTGCACATATTTCGTTTGCTATTCAGTGGTAATTAACTAATTCCGATTACTCGTAGATATGTCTGTTAAAAATAGAAACAGCAGCGATAAAAATGACAGAAAGCAACGATAAAGTCTGGTACCACTGCATTTAAATTATTTTGTGTGACGCAAAGATATTGATTTTTTAGTTTTTTAATACATTTTTAACATATTTGAATTTGATGGATTTTGATGCATCGAGTGTTTGTATTGAGGCTTTATTACAGGTATCAAATTTTATCAATGCAAAAGCCGATCGTTACGATTACGTTGTATAAATTAGTGTCGATCGTATCAGTGCTATTGAGTAGATTTTGTTTTACGTCTGTTTTTATCGCAGTAACAAAATATCAAAAGTCAGTTAGTGATACTAAAATATATATCTACAGATAAAAAAATACGAGACCAATATATGGCTTATTGTGCACCATAAAAAATAGAGAATGCCAAGATTATAACATTTCTTGGGATCTTCAAAGGCGCGATACTATTACTTTAGTTTACATTTTAAGTTTAGTTTTAAGCGTGGGAAGTTGTTGAGCAAGATCTGAACGAAAACAATTGTTTATATTAATTTTCAGTTAAACACATATTTTGTGTTTTTTTGCATATTTATTTTTACAAACTCGTTCTTTTTTTTAGTTCGTATTCAATTAATAACTTACTAGAAGAAGATTAAATAATTATATTCGACTCTGTACATTATATTTAATTCTACCTCCTTAATATTATTCGTTTAATTTAGGGGGCTCATTTGTATAATGATATTGGGCAATCGTAATGTATAATCAATTTTAATATATCTTAGAAAAGTCTCATTATATGGAAAATAAACATTTTTAAAGTTCTCCAGAATCATAACCGATTGACCAGTGTTTCATAATGAGTGCCTTAACTCTCTTCGCCAGGGTTATTTACAATTTCATACTAACAATCATGTATTCAGAGTGCCACTATTCCACGATGGAACAATATGAAATATTTAAAGCTCTTAGCCCACAAAAGACTGATTAATTCATTCACACCCCTATGTAAAAAGGGCTGTACATTCTTTTAAAATTTAACATCTTTCAGTCTCCAATCTACACTCCAATTTCCGCCCGGCAATAACTCTGTGGCTCCGTCCGATTCCATTCAGGAAATTAACAACGATGGCTGGTTTTCATATACTTCCTGCATACAAATAAAGTACCCTGAGTCCATTACAAAATCTTTCAAAAATTCACAAGTGGCCAAATTGAAACACTAAAACATTATATTTCGGAATTGTATGAATTTAGATTAATTATTCATTAATACATTATTCACAATTTGTCTTATCTGATTATGTCAATCACACAAAGAAGAATATATATATATATATATATATATATATATATATATATATATATATATATATATATACAGTGTGTTCGCTAAAAAAGCACCAAAGTCTATAGCGACTGTATTTGTTAGTTTATCATTAACAAACCATACATATTATTAAATGGCACAGTCTTAGCTATAAGTTCGCGAAATAGTATATTAAAATACCAGTTGCAGAAGGCATCTATTTAAGCACGAATTTGAAATTCTGAAACGAGCTGCGTAGCAGCGAGTTGAGGAACAAATGAGTGCTTGAAGGACCTTCTGCAACGAGTGTATTATACTATTTTTTTCTATTTTGCCGCATCATACTATTTTATAAATTAAAAAATGAAAATGTTAAATCTAGGGGATTTTGCGGTGGTTGGTGACACATATGTGTCGGATGATAATTTACATGGCGTCACTATAAATTCTCAAGACCAATCGCTTGTAACTGTTAATGTAAAAAAAATAATTTGAAACGTCAGACCTGGATGTTCTACCATTTCACAGCAACGGTCTGATTATGCCACAAATAGAAACATTTGTGTTATAGGCAACATTAATGTTCATTAAAATATTGTGTCGGATGATAATTTACATGGTGTCACTATAAATTCTCAAGACAAATCGCGTGTAACTATTAATGTTACAAGCGAAGTATAATAATTGTACTTTCCACGGTAATAATTTAAATTAAACTTCGTTTTCATTAATTTGCTGTTCTCTGTGAAATTTATTTTTTGACGTATGTCAGTTGACAGTTCAACGTCAACCGTCAACGCTACCACTACCAACATCAATGCAGTAAATTTGACTAGTCTATTCTAGCACACCAACCGCTTATTCTAACACTCAAATGACATCATTTTGGTGCTAGAATCGACTTATTCTAAACACAAAATAGAAAAAATATAATTTTTCTACTCCTATATGTATATTAGCATATTCTTTCATAGAGTACTATACATATATGTGGCCTATTGCAATGAACAATGTGGATATATTTTCATTCCCACACGTGTGCGGATATGATATCCACCAATCAGAGAGATGGAAAATTGCAGAGCAACATGTTTTTTCATAAATTTGTGATAGTTGTCAACGACAAATTAATAAGCAAAAAGTCAAATCGACATTATTACAATTATCTTTACAGTGCTGAATTATGATTTCCAATGAAAGCGATTCATCATTAAGCTGTACACCCCCCGATATTCGGCAGTCCGCGAATGATACATATAAATCATTACTTCCGGAAAAGTCGAAGGCAAAGTATATTATATTATATTAATTCTAATATATTAAATGTATTGAATGATGAATGACATTCAAATGTGTCACACTGACATTTATTAGTAAATACCATTTACATAACATTGTTATTCGTTTTTGTCGTAGAAAAAGTAGTGTGTACAACTCGAGTGGATTGCCCATATCGCACTCGCAGGTTTGGCGCACTCCGCCTGCGGCGTCGTGCGCCAAACTCCACCTCGTGCGTAATGGGCATCGTATCCACTCTAGTTGTACAAACTACTATTTTCAACACCGCCATTTATTTGCTGTAATGTCACCGGCAGTGTTTTAATATGGCTCGGTATAATTTGTTTGGTATATTGTTGTTGAGCAATTTAAGTACATTTCATCGGTCTAATTTTTTAGTAGGGTTATGATATGACATTTTTACAACAAATGTTAAACATTGATTTGAGCTAGTGGGCTGTTAAATCCTAAATTCTCTGGAATAAACAATGGGTGATGATAATAATAAGTCAAAAAAATACCAAATACGTCGGTTGTTCAAATTGAACGTAACACTAGGGAATTTGTTTGCACGGTTCACCACATTTTGAGAAACAAAACTACGTCCTTGTAAGGTGCATTACATGTTTATTACTTACGATATTAATTTACTTTTAATAATTCATTGAGTCAACCTAGTTCAAATTTATTTACCTACAACTGAATGATGCTGGAAAAAGAATAAACTTAATTTAGGCTTCCTTAATTATTATCATCAATTGTTTGTTCCAAAGAATTTCGGATATAACAGCCTACTGGCTCAAACCATTTTTTTTTTCATTTTTTGCAAAAATTTCGTAGTGCAACCTGTGAAAAGTTCTTAAAATACCTACTCAACAAGAATTCACCAAAAAAAATTATACCGAGCCATTTAAAAAAAAAATGTCGGCCACGTCACAACAAATAAATGGTGTTTAAAAAAGATTTTTTTTTACCAACTTAACTTTACCATTAAATAATATATGGTTTATTGATGATTAAATTACAAATGAAGTCGATATAGTCTTGGGCGCTTTTCATCGAACAGATTTTATGAGGTCAAGTTCATTTTAGTAAGTTTTCATAAGCCTAATTATCATGTTTATTTATAACTTAAAATAGTTTATATGATTGATATAATTAAGCTCAAAATACGTCATATATCTACTAAGGGAGTTGATTACTTGCATAGTTTTCAAGAAAGACTTGTTTCAAAATTTGACGTTTGTACACAACAATAAATATATAAAAATTGATTTGCTGCTTACTATGTACATATAGATATAGAGTAAATGATGGTTAGTTACTGGAAATGTAATCCATTTGTGAATAATTTTCAAGCGACTTGTTTCAAAATTTGACGTTTGTACACAACAATAAATATATATATAAAATGATTTGCTGCTTAGTATGTACTTATACATATAGAGTAAATGATGGTTAGTTAGTGAAAATGTAATCCATTTGTTGATTACTTGTATAGGTTTCGGAATTTAATTCTAATTAATAACCTCGATAAAATTGTAAATAAAGGACGATTATATGAATTTTTCCCTCATTACTTGCAGAGGAGCCGAACTCTATTATTTAATTTTAATAACCTCTATCAATTAATTTCCCACTATTTACCCAAAATTAAACCGGATAGTAAACTATGTGCCTGATGGGCCAATGTTTTGATTAGGGTCGCAGTTTTTTATTCCTCGAGAATCGAGAATATATTTTTTTCATTTTTCGAGAATTCTCGAGAAATCCGAGAATTTCATAAGTATGCAGCAAATATAGGTATATATTTCAATTCTTATAGAAGTCTATAATTTCATTTAATATTCCATTATGTGCAAGTCATTATTTTAGAAATAGTAGTACTAACAATATTTTACTGGCTATCGACCTGCGGTCTTTAAACAGAAATAATAAAAATCGATATGTTTCCACTTTGGCTACGTATTTTGTTATTTACCTATAAACTACATCTATATACTTTTATAATTAACCACGTAGATATAGTGGCATGTGTCGTGGTTATATGTGCTAAAGTACCGTGCGATCAACAATGATTAGATTTTGACAAATAAAGATTTTTTTCTACAACCACTAAATAAAGCAGGCTTTTTTTCTCGACACTCACAATGTAAAGTTGACGTTTACCCGTAACTTTTATTCGCCGTGTTTTTAACGCTCGCCGTGTGAAAAAACTAAGAAGCGAGCGTCAACAGTAACCAATAAATAAGCGTCATTTTAGAAAAAAATAACCGAAAATTTTGCACAGAATTTAACATTTTTACGAGATTGTAGAAAAAATGTTATATGTATTATGAGCAAAATTCGAAATTATTGCTTTCAAGTGAATGTCAAGTGAATTTCAACTCTCACTTTTAAGCAATAATGTATCACTTTTCGCTCTTAATACATAAATAACTATTACAGACGTCTTGTACGCAGACGTACTTCCAACATATGAAGGGTTACTTTTATCTAAATAATTGTTGATCGCACGGTATTAATACTTACAAAACATTGTACAGAATATACAGGGTGAGTAAAAAGTAAGGCACCTCCAGTTTGGAGCCTTTATTATTTTATTTTTTTAAAGTTTTTAATAAACGTTTAATTTGACAGTTTTCTTTCGTGAATCGCATCACTTTTTGGCAATGACGTAATCGATACTTTTTTAAACAAAACAAATTTGATAATTAATTTGCTAATTAATTTGCTAATTATTTGACAGTTTTTTTTGTGACGCATCACTTTTTGGCAATGACGTAATCGATACTTTTTTAAACAAAACAAATTTGATAGAATTCGTCTCACGAATACCTAAAATACCATCGGTTGCATAAGAAAAAATTCTAAGAAAATCGAGTTTAATGCCCAATAACAATCATGTGAAAAATTGTGAAAAGACTGCCTTGGAAAACAAATGATACAAGTTAAAAAAAATTCGATTTCGAGTTTATGTTTTTCATATAAGGTTGTAAATTAAACTATGTTAAAAAGTTTATTTTTTAATGAGTGTGGGGAATGGGGAATCACCTGTACTCACATTTGGACCGACCCAATGTGAATACAAACCCCAGTAAACAAAACTGAAAAATTTCTCTTTAGTAGTTTCGAAAGGACTAATTTTGCGGCCATCAACGAATATATCTTTACGATTTTCGTAAACCATCAACGAATTAGCCCAACTTGTTCGGAATATATGAATTACATAGAACATACATACACTGCATTTGGGTTAATTTTCTAATTCTGTTGTTTTCTTTTGAGGCTGATTTTATCTTTTATATATATACAGGGAGTTCTAGTTATGTTACCCAACATATTGATCTCGTAAATTGTAAGAGAGCACGAGTAAGAGCACACTGCAAAATCAGTTTTTTTCGCTCTACTGGCAAATGAACAATTTTAACTTATGTTGTTTTTGAAATGAACGATTCAATAAAAAATTTAATTCAAATTCAAATTTATAAAAAAAAAAAAAAAGAATTGAAAAAATACACATATACACGCAAGTGACTATTCTAATACAATGTGAAGTAACCTATTTGGCGGCTATTTTATTAATTATTCTATAATGCAACTCAACATGTAATACATTAAAAAAAACAGAAAATCATGCTCTTTCCTAATATGCCGTAGCAGACTTTGACTTGAATTTAAACTAAGAGTTTGTAACTTTAAAAATCTCAATATCAATGGCTAATGAATGTTCACGTGTCTTCAAGATTTAGTGAGACAAATGAGACAAAACTATATTTAGGTCCATTCATGCCGACTATCAAAATTTTATAAATTGACCAGCCATTGACGAAAAACCAAATACATGCATTTTCATTAAGACATGTGTGTTGGTTCAATGATGTAAGATAAACATTAAAAAACATCTTACGAAAAGGTCAATAAAACTTCGAGATATGGTCTCAATTGGCAACATGCAAAAAAGTTACAGTTTTAATTTTGCTGAAGCTTGATTAATTAAATTCATAGTGCGCAGTTATTTGGACTTTATGAAGGTAAATTGAAAATGATATTGAATTTAATTGAATCGTTCATTTCAAAAACCACCTAACCTAAGTCATTTTTTTGCAAATTTCAGTTCTTACTATGAATCGCATTTGAGGGGTTATTTACATATTGTGTGTAAAAACCACACAAATCCCATAACACGACTATTCCCTACTTCGGTCTCAATTGCAGTATTTACTGTAAAAACCAACAAAACCACCTGAATGAAATAATGTTCCATACCTGACTATTGGCCATATTCCACAACGTCCGAAAAAGCTATTGGACCAATAACCTTTATATGTCACAAAGTTTTAGGTGACAGATAAATTGAAATACAGCAATAATATTCGACTTGACCTTATTTTTTGTTTCATTCGGATTACAGGTGATAGACAGAGTTATACATTGCTTTATCGGACGTTGGTGAATACGGTCATAAGTTCAAACAGAGAAGGTATCTACTGTTCATTTGAAATACGTCAGTTTAAATCACCCAGCCCTGGGTTTGATTACAGAAATATCAATGTTATAATAAAATGTATAAAATGGTTTTCGATACAAGATATAGGATATATCTTTGGTTTGATTATTGGCCAATTTAAACGATATAAGTGTATAATTTGCCACTGCAGTCCGCTAAAGTGCCATCCATTGATCAAGTTAAGAATTCTGATCTGATACATTTGGGACAGAAACTGTGGAGAAAGTCGTGCACAGAGGTCACATCAGATATTTTCAGTTCTTTTTAAAGTTCGACCCGAAATAAATTAACTCCTTGTCTTGGACTCCTGGAGTATTTCATTTGGGGTCTTATTATAGGTTGTCATAAAGTGATCAGAAACTTTCGCATAATATTAACAGGATTGTATTTACATTTTCGGGGTAACGACCGTTGACAAACTGTACTCAAACATTTTAGTTAATTCCATTCAAAGGAAACCCCATTAAAGATAGAATATTAATTTAATCGATTGGTTTACTCCAGTAGACGAGTTCACTCACAGGGGGGTACCATAGAAACTTGATAAATGGATCCTTACAGGTAGAAAAGGTAGCCTTTCTTCTGAATTGCAAATATCCAAAGATGTAATTTTAAATTGTTAGTTAATATCTAGATCTTCTTGGTTCAGTGTACAAATTAACAAAAGTGTTTTTTTTTTTAATGTGGATACCCTGGGATAGTGAATCTAATGAGAATGAAGCTGAAGCCGAAGTGAACTTGCCCTCGATAGAGGCAGAAGAACGTAGTCATTTGCCGCCAGAAGCCAAACAAATTATATTAAACGTTTGTAATTCCTTGAAGAGAAGAAGACCAGAAGAAGGATTAGTTATTAGAACCAAAAACTTAACGAAAACTCCTTATACTACTGTATTGAGAATAGTTAATTATGGAATCTTCGATAGAAAGCCCAGGAACGATTGTGGAAAACATCGAACGTTAACAGTTGCGCATCATGCACATTTAATAAGAAATATCATTTATGAAAACTACGCAAAATATGTGGTATTAATTTCAACAGATTTAGAAACTAAACTAATAGGTTTGATTAATATACCGTGTAGCAAAGAAACACTGAGTTTTTTTTTTTTAAACTATTGGATTTATATATAAAAAATGGACAAGCGTATTGTCTTAAAGGAATCGAGAAGAATTCCGAATGGCGATATAATTTTCTGAAAGACGTACAAGAATTTAGGACAGAAAATAAACTTTTTTTTAATTCAGATGAAACCTGGTACGATACCCATGATACCGTACAAAAGGTTGGGTCAGCAATACCTTAAAAAATTAAATGTATCACCAACGAGACGAAAAATCATAATTTTACACGCTGGTTCGAGAGAAGGATATGTTCCAGGGTGTCTACTTTTATCAGCGAAAAATATTAAGGCGTCAAGCCTCGACTATCATGAAGATATGTCCTCTGTAATATTTCATGACTGATTTTGCAATACATTGCTACCAAAGTTACCTGAAAACAGCGTCATTGTAATGGACAATGTCAGTTACCATTTCTTACAATTATTCAAAGTTCCAAATGCCAGCAGTCGCCAAGAACAAATTATGTTTTTTTTTTACAAAATCATGATTTATATCTGTGTTTGCAGCAAAGGGTGTTAAGTTCAATTTTGTGAAAAATGAGTTATGTGCGCTCGAAGTTAAAGTATTTTTTCCTTTTTATGTGGGTATAGAGGGCCAAGTTATTCCTCCATTGTTCACGGAGTAATTTACGAGTGGCTCTTGAGCTGTTTTCAAAATCCAGGTGACTGCAGGGAAAAGGGTGTTATGTTCATCTTAAATGACATCATCATTTTCACAAAACTATGTAGCGATCCATTTGCAAAGAGAGTGTTATGTCCTCTCCTTTTTGGAATTCGGACCCACATGATTGGGCAGTGCTTAGGAGGCAAACTGGCAAAAAAAGCCATTCATGGTTGTCGACTTGGAGCAACATAAATGTCTTGATTTTACTGCTGTATTAACCACTTTAGTTAATCGTAAACAAGACGAACATAAAATTCTGTTCAGTTGGAAAAACGTGAGATGGCTGCGATATATCACAGAACAGCATGGAATATTTTACTTCAAGAACACGTTAGATGTAGGAGAATAATTTAGGTCCGTGAACTTCAGAAAAAGAGGAAAATTTGGTAAACTCTTACCACAAAAAAAATACGATGGTAAAAATTTAATTTCTACAGAAAAAAAAACCTATTGGATTTGTGCCCTTTCATATCTCCTATTTTTCATAAATTTTACGATGAGTTAGCCACCATTAAAAAGGCGACTGAAGTTTATCCTGCTTCGAATGACGAAGATAATTAAATTTTAATTTTATTATTATTGCTTTTTTTTTATTCGAAAAGGGCCACTTTGAACATTGGGCCAACTTGAACCCACACGAACATTGTTACCAATTTTTTCCCGCTTGATGTGTAGTGTTTTTGTATCATTTTGAGAGACATTATTTGTTCAATGCATGATCTTACTTTTCTAAAACCCCCTTGCTATTCCCCGATTTGTCCATCTAGTTGGGTTTCAGCTCTTTTTAATATTGTTTTGGATAATATATTATACACCACCTGTATTAGTGAGATTCCTCGGTAGTTATTAACGTATTTTTTGTCTCCTTTTTTGTGTATCGGTTGAATTATGGCTTCTTTCCACTCTCCTGGGATCTCTTCATCCTCCCAAACCTTCTTAATCATGTTACAGATGTTTTCCACCATCTTTGGGCTGCATGTTTTTAGCATCTCCGCTGTGATGGAGTCTTCTCCTGGTGCTTTGTTGTTTTTGAGGTTTGCAATTGTTTGTCTGATTTCATTTATATCTGGTGGCTTAGACACCTGTTTTGGTTGTTATCCAGCTTAGCGGGAAACATTCAGCTGCTTCGCAGTTGAGTATTTCCTCGAAGTGTTTTGCTAGTAGTTCGCAATTTTCTATGTTATTAACTGCTATTTTTCCGTCCGGTTTCCGAAAACATATGTTCGGTGTCTGGTATTTTTGGATTGCGTCTTTAAATGTGCTGTAGTAGTCTCTGGTTTTATTTTTCCTAAAGTTTTCTTCTATCCTCCCTGTTGTGTTGTCATAATTTCTTTTGGTTCGTCTTAATTTACTTGTGTTTTTCCTGGTTTCTCGGAAGTTTTCATAGTCTATATACAGTATGTCCCCGGATTGAGTTTACAAGAGGAAAAACTTTTTTTATTTTATTTTAGGCCAAAACTGCAAAAGATTTTTTGCTTGTCCTGAAACCAGCAAATCTCTAATTAAAACTTAATTATTCTGACTCAGTGGAAATAAAACTTCATTTTTCTTTTGATTTCGGACTTTCTCTGCTTTTTAAATCCCATCACATTGGCCGTTTTATTTTTTTGACGATGTCACTTTGACAAATGAGTTTACGCAAGTTAAATAACAAAAATGTTTGTGAAAAACATAATTTTAATAAACAGCAACTGAAAGAAACAGCTTTAAGATAAAAAAGTCATTTTTAACAAGAACAATCATTATTCAATTAACCCCCCACCCAATTCTGCGCACAATTCTACTCTAAAACGAAGCTCCTTGAAACTTCTTTGAATTTCTTCGATGGACAATGATGCCACGGCGTCTCTTATTCGATTTTTTAATTCTTTGGCATTATTAGGTAGGTTATCCATATACACAATTTGCTTTAAACGTCCCCACAAATAAAAATCCAAAATTGTTAAATGGGTACATTTGGCACGCCACAATATTGCACCATTTCTTCCAATCCACAGATCTCCAAATTTAACATTTAACCAGTTAGTAATAATGCGAGAATAATGTGCAGGACAACCATCCTGCTGAAAAAACATTGTAAGTCTGTAATTAATTTCTAAAGCATGAAGTCCATCGCTAAGAAAATTTTGTAACATATCTAAATATGTGTGCTGATTAAAGTTGTTATCAAAAGAGTATGGACCTATTATCCCGTCATAACCAACGGCACACCACACGGTTAATTGAGTAATGATTGTTCTTGTTAAAAATGACGTTTTTATCTTAAAGCTGTTTCTTTGAGTTGCTGTTTATTGAAATTATGTTTTTTACAAACAGTTTTGTTATTTAACTTGCGTAAACTCATTTGTTAAAATGACATCGTCAAAAAAATAAAACGGGCAATGTGATGGGATTTCAAAAGCAGAGAAAATCCGAAATCAAAAGAAACATGAATTTTTCTTTCCACTGAGTCACAATAATTAAGTTTTAATTAGAGATTTGCTGGTTTCAGGACAAGCAAAATATCTTATTCCTTTGAAATTTGGCGTAAAAAAGAAAAAAAGTTTTTCCTATTGTAAACTCAATCCGGGGACATATTGTATACTTTCGTCTTTTGCCATGTCCTCCAGTGTTTGGCCCTTTGTTCAATTATTGCTATTATTCTTTAATTGTCTTTTAGTCCATCAATTATTGAACGTTTTTCAAAATAAGAGATTGTAGGTGAGATGAAAAAATCAAAAAACACATGTTACATTTATTATGTCAGTAACCTGATGAGTATTTCAAATTTAAAAAATATGCGCGTCCTGATTTAGCAAAAATCGCCAAACTTTGAATTACGATTTCCCAAAATTAGTAATTATGGACTTGACACCCTTTGCGCTGCAAGCACCGATATTATGAAGAAAATTATACAAAAAACAATTGTTGAAGGTACTTAATACGCATAAATTCGTCAAAATCTATTACATTGATGAAGAAGCTGCGAAACACGGACATAAGGTGCTCCGCTTACCGCCGTATTATTGTAAATTTAATCCAATTGAATTAATTTGGGCCCAATTAATATCATCCATTAGGAAGAATACAAATCCGAAATTTAGCTAAGGCACCTTTAACGTAATTAAGCAGGAGGTAGCCAATATATCTTCCAATAACTGGGAGCAGTGTGTGCGGCATGTGATTGAAAGTGAAAATCTTACAGAAATAACAATGTACAAGAATTTATCATTACTTTAGGTGACAATGAAAGTGATAACGAGTGCAATTATTTGGTAAATATGTAAAATTTTGCTACATACACTGTGAATCAGCCAAATGGAATAAATTCGATAATAAATAAATGGGGGAGTGTTCGAAAAAACGCTCGGACACGTCGATTGTTATTTTTAGTTGCGCATTTTTTTCAACAAAGACTTTTTATACAGGGTGTGTCATGTGACCGTGGCCAATACCAACTTTCTTATTTTAAATGCAACACCTGGTATATTATTCAATTTTTGGATTCTTCAGAAAATTCTAGACATATTTCATGTACAATGTCCTATACCTATCTTCAACTGTTTCGGAAATATTAAGTGTTTTCAGATTTATTTATTAATTTATTTCATAAATAATTAGCAATTTGACGGTGATTGAAATATTTTGGAGACATAAGTGATAACGTGGTTAATTGATAAATTGACACTAATCACTCAAATTTTGACGGAATAAATTTAATTAATTAATTATTAAAAGAATAATTGATAATTTTATAGTAAACATTGAAATTTTGACAGAATTATTAATATTTTGGCAAAATAATCAACATTTTTAAAGAATCATTTTCAAATTTGCTACAACTCATTCAATAATTATTTATTAGTATTTATTATTTAATTTTTGCAATAAATCTGAAAACACTTAATATTTCCGAAACAATTGAAGATAGGTATAGGACATTGTACATGAAATATGTCTAGAATTTTCTGAAGAATCCAAAAATTGAATAATATACCAGGTGTTGCATTTAAAATAAGAAAGTTGGTATTGGCCACGGTCACATGACACACCCTGTATAAAAAGTTTTTGTTGAAAAAAATGCGCAACTAAAAATAACAATCGACGTGTCCGAGCGTTTTTTCGAACACGCCCCCATTTATTTATTATTGAATTTATTCCATTTGGCTGATACACCCTGTATGTAGGAAAATAAAGTAAATGTTTTAATTGTGTGGGCATTTATTAGTTTAAATACGACCCTCGGAAAAATGCCACAAGGTAAAAATATGGTTATATTTATGACGACACTACCGCAATGTCATAAACGGCCCTTACAGTTAAAGGGTCTCTAAATTGGGGATTGTTCAATTATTTCGGGTCGAATTATATTAGTATAAATGAAGTATGATGTGAAGTTCAGTTGCATTGATTATAAAAGTGTTTAAGTATAATTTATTCGGAGTAATGTACCTCGAATATTGTGTTTTTTTGCTAGAGTTTTTTTCCACGTGCGCCAGCGTAATTACCAGTAACGAGTTTTAAATTGTAATTGTTACGACATATTTTAATCGATACGGAATGGGAAGTACTGAGAATTTAGGTTCAATTTAAAAATTCTACAAAAGCCACCGGAAGTCGCGGTTAAACATGAAATATCCTCGACAGTTCCGGTGCGCTCAGGTAGACCGGCGCGGCGGCGTCGTGTTTTTCCTGGGACGCCAAACGGCGGAAAATTGTGATGGAAAAAAGGAACGAAACTCCGGGAATTGGTGGTGGAGAGATAGCAATACGCCGGGCATTATTCGAGATAATTGATAGCGAATTATCGCTAGCTATGTGTGGGCACAGCGGCGTGCGTGTAAAATAAACATTCTAGTAAGGAAAAATATGCTCATTACCCCCAGGGAGACTGTGCTGGAACCACTTCATTTACAGGGCGCAATATCCATTTTCGATTGTCTGGACGAGAACACATTTCAGCACTGTGGCACGGAACAACACCTGGGCGACGCATAAACAATTCCGTTCCGATCGCAATTATTAGAACGCAAATAACAATGCGGCATACCAACCTTGCTCGCTAGGAACAACGGGCACTCTCGATTTCGCAGAGAGGCACGCAGCACGTGGTTATTCCCGTTTGAGTGTACTTTGTGTATGTATATGGCTGGGATGCATGTGTACACTAAACAACACACACGCAGAAACAGGCGGAGCTTGGATGTACCGCGCGCACCGACTTTACCTCCATGACAGTTGACGACCGACTGAATTATCTGTGCATAGCTGGAATTGTTTGTCAGATAGCGATATTTCACATGACCGTGACGTCAGTCGTCCTTCCAGCCAGCGTTTGGGCTCTCCAACGTTGACAGGTAGTGCTGTCCGACTGCGGCCAGCTCCATTGGGGACCTTGTGCAATATTGCACAACATTGCAACGGTGCGCGGAGATCGGCACGTCCGACTTGTCGAGAACGTCGAAGCCGGAATTTCGGTCGATCCCAACCCCTCCGAGCGCTCCACGCTTACGCCGCCCACGTGCTCCCCGACACCACTCCAGGAACTCTTCCTTTGTCCCGCGAGTCGCTGATCACCTTTTCGACACTCAGGTCGTCGCTTTCCTTTGTTTCCCGACGAAACGAAACGGGCACACCGAAAACTACGTGAACGGATACAAACCCTCGGCGCGTTCTCTTTCTTCGCCTTATCAACAGAACAAATGTTTGTACGGGTCGAGTTTTTATCGGCGCACAAACAGTTTCGAAACAAATTAAGGAGAGGCACCGATAATCAAATATCGACAGGAAAACACTTTTAAGGCGCGCGGATATTGTCGGAAGACCCGTGCGCGGCACAATGGTCGCCGCGGTGGGTGGGGAGGATTCGGCGGAAATACCAAACAGCTCGCCCAAATAAAGGAAAAAATCTGAACGTGGTCTGGAGAAAGTTGCCAAAAGTCCAGGCAGTTAAAAACAAAAACGGAACTGGATTTTCGCACCAGAATATGAAAAACAAGATTCAGTACCACGAATTTTTACAGAACTGTAGCACATTGAATGATTTCGTCGACTTACTATCGAAACCTGGTAAGTCTGTATTTTGAGACTTTGCGGTTTTGTATCATTCATGTTCCTGAAATGCAGACACACAACCTTGTAAAACCTCCTACATCCAGCACGATTGTATTCATCTCTAGCCGCATTTATTGAAACCTTTTATGTCGCTGCAATTGCTTTTTGAAATGAAAACCTTGCTATGTCTGGTATAACCTCACAAAAGTGTGTTGTGCTCCTTTTTTCTTTCGATTTGTTTGAAAAATATTTGACGAAAACAGACAAATTTATTAAAAGTAAGGTAAGAATAAGGACATTGTTATGTTACGTATGAAAAGTTTACACCAACCATTAGATTATGTTTTTATTTTATGGCCAATTCTATTCAATAGATTTAGAAGGTTTTGATATAAAGGTATTGTTTATTTTTTGTCGCCATATAACAGTTTGGAGTTTTTAAGAATCACATTCGATTATTATAAATTCATGAAGATGATAAAAAAAATTATTTCAATTAGTTAGATTTAGTTAAACACGGACATAAGGTGCTCCGCTTACCGCCGTATTATTGTAAATTTAATCCAATTGAATTAATTTGGGCCCAATTAATATCATCCATTAGGAAGAATACAAATCCGAAATTTAGCTAAGGCACCTTTAACGTAATTAAGCAGGAGGTAGCCAATATATCTTCCAATAACTGGGAGCAGTGTGTGCGGCATGTGGAGAACAGTTTGGAGTTTTTAAGAATCACATTCGATTATTATAAATTCATGAAGATGATAAAAAAAAATTATTTCAATTAGTTAGATATCAGTCAGCCTTCTACATATTATTACGTTGTTAAAGGTTAACATTACCTCTAGAGGACAGTATATTGTTTCCCTGGCTACAAAAGAGAATTCGGAAAACCATGCAGAATTCCAAGAGGATCGTGTTCCTGAAGAGAGGTACAAATAAGTTATGACTAAATTAGAAAAATAAATGGAAATAGCCCCTCATGTACTTTCACATGACAGCGTAGGTAGCAGCTTAGTTGATGATACTACCAACATATCAACACACACTGACCTTGTTGATGACATTTCACAAGAACTAGTATGTGGTAATATGTCAGAGCGAAATGAGACTTGATATTATTTAATTTTGAAACCTGCTTTAGATGTCAATCGTACAGAAGCTAAAGAAAATAATGAGGGAGAAATATGTGAAGAAGATGAAAATAAAGATGAGGAACTCTATGAACTGAGTAACTATGAATCAAGTGATCCTGAAGAATTTGAAAATGAAGCTGATGTGAACGGAGAAGCGAATGAAGATACGAATGAAGAAGAAATAAATCTAGATGTAGCGGAAACTTTAGATGACAAAGAAAGTTGTAAGAGGTGAAGGAAACGCAAGCCTGACATCAACTCAGTCAGGCAGTTGGAAAAAAATCAGGAAAATGGATCGCAAACAAAGACAGAGCCGCTCGTAAAATGAAAGCTAGATGTAATTGTAAACAGAGTGGGCGAGGTACAAAAATTAAATGTGGAATGTTTCCTGAGGAAAACTGACAGAATTTTCAATATTTTTTGGAGTCAGATGAATTGGCCACAGTATTGAACAATTACGAGAAAGAATAACACAAGAATGTAGGGCTATTACTAGACAAACCTTCAAATAGTTCGCGAAGAGTTTGAAAGGAGGCTATGTTTTTGTTTAGAAAACAATGGAAGCCATTTCCAACATTTACTTTAACATGTTATTTGAATTTAATACATTGAACACTTTTGCACTTTATTTGCACTTAATTCCAAATCATATTGTATAGATAATGACTGTAAAGTACTTTTCATGAGCTTTACAACGATGTGTCACAAGTAGGTGGATGCCATTAATTTTTTTTACACAGAGGTGGCTGTGGCTTAAAGGGTGGGTAGGGGGTCGACACTACCTACGGCATTTTGGTTCCCACTCCGAACCACCCAAACGGTTTTGAGCAATTTTAAAAATAATCATTAGTTCTATGAAAAAGTCACTGGCAACTTTTCAAATTGACACCCTGTATGTCCACTTCATCCATTTCAACAAGCTTTAACCGACTTGTAGGTATGCACCAAACATATGACTTTATGATATTAAGTAATATAGCAAATATGACAAGTATTTACATCCAATTATGTTCTTCTACCTGTAGAATTTGATCTAGGCCAGGGCTTCTCAGACTTTTAAAATTTTGTTCTACATAAATAAGAATTAAAAGAAAAAAATGTGCCCCATGAAAGTATTTCCCGATAAAAATCCCAAATAGAGTGTTTTCAATCAAAGAACACAAATACCAATCTTTCTGAATTTATATTATTTTATTATATTCGCAAATGAAACTTTTAAAATATTTTCTGTAAAAATTGAACCACCAAAAACAACATATGTACCATTAGAGGTACATGTACCATACTTTGAGAAACCATGGTCTAGAGACCAAGTTCAGCAAACTTTTGAAGTACAAGAACCAAATGTATCCTTCACAAAACTTTTATATTTTTCGGGACCCATTTTTTTCGATTATACATATTTACACTCAGATGCAAAAAAATCGGGTTATTGGGTTATTGTTTGCAAAATAACCATTTATTTTTAAATTTTGATGTTGGTATAGTCCTTAGAATAAAATGTTTAGTGTTTTACAATCAAAGAGACCGTCAGGATGTAGAAAGAAGCAACATATGGTACTTATTATTTATTTAATGAACATTAATAAGCGAAAACGCTAATGTACGTATACACGAAAAAAAATGCATTTCTGCGAAATAAACTTAACAGAGAATAATAAATGAAAATGACAGTTAATCGAAAACAAACAAATCTAAACCCAGTAGCCACCTTGATCCTCTATGCATAACGCCGAATGAGTAATAGGTAGTGAAGAACGCATAGCTTTAAATGTTATTTTCGCTTATTAAATAAACTGATAAGTATCATATGTTGTTTTTTTCTACATCCTGATGGTCCCTTTGATTGTAAAACACAAAAACTTTCATTCTAAGACTATACCAACATCAAAATTTAAAAAAAGGGTTTTTTGCAAACAACGACCCAATGACCCGGTTTTTTGCATCTGAGGTACATCTCTGGTACATACGACCATTGCTGCTAGACTCATGAAAATTGAGGAAAACATCTGAATGGAAGTTATTGAACACTTGATGTGCTACTTTTTGAAATTATTTTCAAGTGTACAGACTGTACCATAAATCCGGGATACAAAAGTTGGTCTCATTTTTAAATGGATCGCCCTGTATATTCTTTCATTTTTAGAATCTGCTTTGTGTAGGCTTCACAAATAATTTTTATTTTTTGAGATCAGATGCAACGTTGCCAAGTTATTCACATTTTAATCAAATTTAACGAAAAATCATGGACGTGGAAAAAAATTGAACAAAACCTTATTATAAGAGATCAATGAAAGAATATGGGTATGCAAGAACCCAAGCAATGTGCCAAAACAAACAATATTTTGAGTCACGTAGAATACACAGGATGTTCTGAAACAACGTTACAATTTTGTTATTTTCAAATGGCTAAAACTCATTTTTTTAATGGAACACCTTGTATATAGCTTCATATTCTGAGTGTTCATCTAATGAGATATTCAATGGTAGCATATAAACTGCAATCTAATAATACTTTTTAATAGATAAATAACGATCAATCTCAATAAGTTTCAGCCATTTGAAAATAGCAAAATTCGATCGTTGATTCAGAACACCCTGTGTATTCAACGTGACTCCAAATATTGTGTATGTTTTGGCACATTGCTTGGGTACTTGCGTACCCAGATTCTTTCATTTATCTCTTATAATAATGTTTTGTTGAATTTTTTTCCACGTCCATGGTTTTTCGTTAAATTTGATTAAAATGTGAATAACTTGGCAACGTTCAATCTGAACCCTAAAAATAAAAAATAAAGAATATACAGTGTTCCATTTCAAAATTAAACCAAATATTGTGTCCCGGATTTATGGTACACTCTGTACACTCGAAAATAATTTCAAAAAGTAGCACATCAAGTGTCCAATAACTTCCAATCAGATGTTTTTCTCAATTTTCATTAGTCTAGCGGCAATGGTCCGAGCGAGGATAGGTGGGCCACCCTGTATATGCCAATAGTGGTTTACAAGGCGCAAAACATAACTCAAAACATGAGTAGATCTATAAGACTACAAATTTATAATTGTAATAGGAAATGGTAATTTTTCATACCTATTGAATGTACCAACGGAGGCACAAAACCAGCTTCGTTTTCATGCGTTTCTGGCTTGGACTGCAGCTCGATGAAAGTCTGTTCGATGTTCTGTAGGGGAGAGGTGGCATGAAATGACAGTTTTGTTTTAAAGAGTCCAGTAAATAAATGAGGAAATAACAGTTACAAATAGAATTGAAAACTTCAATGTTTTAACTGCTGAAAGAAAATATAATAGTAAACCTTTTTTTATTCTTAGTTGTATATTTTTTCATTTAAAAAAAAAGAATTTTGTCCCTTTCATCACTGGACTGTATTGAAAGGGACACAATACTTTGTGAAAGGGACAGTGCGTAATAACACGAAAAATCATCTTGTATCTACAGGTATTTTACATTACACATACTATACTCTATTTAATAACCAGGAGGAGTAAGTACCAAAACCCAATTTACACTGTAAAAAGTTACCAGAAAAATCACCAGATACTTCTGGCGGCAATTTTAAATTATTTCATCTGTATAATCACTAGTTTAATTTTAAACAAATCGTTTTTTTAAACGATTCGTAAAGGTTGTACTGTGGGCAGCTAAAGATATAAGATATTATTATTTTAGTCAAATATAGTGGATTTATAGGTTACCTTAGTATTCAAAGTAGTTTGAGCATGATGTAGCTTTGGTTGCTGATATTGTAGGTTATCACTTGTTTAACTATTGAAAAGATCAAGATTGGAACCTAGCTGAGCTTGTACTGGGTTCAGAATGCATCACAATAATAAATGCAAAACTAATTATTAACACTGACAGTTGCAACTCGCCGACGCTTCGAGTTGAGGTTATATCCGTTAAAAACGGCGATTTGGTGCGTTGTGAAATGGGCGTGCTTTCAGCCAATTACAGGTGTAGGCATTCGCGCGCCAAATTTGAATCACTCCTCCTAGTTTTTAAATAGGGTATAAATGACTAGTATACGTCCCCGTTACACAAGAAGTACGTGTATTGTTGTGTAAAATCACACTTTTAAAACTAATTGGAAATCAGTCCTATATTTTTTTCTTAAAGATAATTCAATGAAATTAACACTTATATATATATATGTTGTATATGTAAGTGATCCAGTAAGATCATGACATTTGTCAACTCATGGCAAGGGTTTTTATGGTACATTGTTCAAAATATTTTTATTATTTCTGAGGTGGACTCGGTACAAACGTAATTTGGATGATTCATTTACATTTTTTACCAAAACAAAGTTTAAAAATTTCCAAACTTGTCAAATGTAACCTGCAAAATGGCGCAATTGACAAGTATTTGACCTGTAAGCAAATATGACAGGCATTTCAATAAACTAAAACATATTACAGCCGACTATAATCGGCCGACTATAATTGTATGTTTTGAAATATTAAGCATAATTTACAAAGCAAAATGGTGCTGATGAAACACAATTGTAAAGGGAATTCGTTCTAGACTCTGATTATGTAAAAATATACAGGGTATACTTTTGAAGGTTACATTTAAAATAAAACAAAGTTAGAAATGTTTCCGGAAGATAGGTACGCTATGAAAATTCTTATGAAACTTTTTTTTGTATTTTCGACAGTTTCCCAGATATAAGCCGGATACTGGAAAATCAACCACCCTGTATATACAGCATACAGGGTGGCATGTAACTAAAGGTACATAGCTCAACCAATATCGAGATGACTGCCTGGAACCCAAATGGTAATAATTCGATATTTAACTCTTTCCATTTAATAACAGAAGACGTTTCAAATGAACCAATAAGGAATAATAACCGAAGTCGAACTGTCGCAAATGACATTGATTATACAGTGGCTCTGTGGAAGAGTGAAAAAGTATAGCCCGTTTTTTTTTTCATGTGAGTAACCAAATTAGTAACTTAAGTGACTTTAATCTTGTATTGATAACTTTGTACAAGTTTGTTCACATTTTTACATACACCTTTGTTAATTTTCTCAGAAAGATTGGTCTTTCCGCGTTGTCATTTTCAACGCGTGTAAATATGAATGAAATCTTGATTTACGTCAAAGTCAATTAACTACTGGATATTTTTCAAACAAAATATCAATTCAAAGAAATATACAGACAAACATGAAATATTTTTTCTACTTATATTTTTAAAACGCCGTTTATTGCATATGTTTAAATGACGCTAAGTGATCTTTTAAATACACGTTGACAAGCTGTGAGTGCAGGCTTTAGTCACGAGGTGAACTTAACAACGTGTTTTTAATCACGGGCTGAAGTTAGCTCTAGGTTATTTTAATCCCAAAATAAATTGAAACTAAAAATAAGTTAGTTGTCATTTCAATCAATCTGTCACAAAAACCAGACGTGACGCGACAACAGACAAGTAATTTCGACTTCCCCCTTTTCTTTTAATCAATTTGCGCTCGTAGAAAAAGGATAGTATGCTCCATGTGTGTTATAAACTCTTTATACAACTCGTTTCATTAAACACTCTCTCCGCTGCGCTTCGCTCGTGACAATCAAACTCGTGACTAAAGTGACGTTTATAAAACTTGATACATAATATACTACATATTATATTCAATTATGGCGATAGCCATATTTTTGAAAAAGTATAGTGGATTCCGTTGAGGGCATTTCTGAAACGAGAATATTTTCTGACTCACCCTGAATATACAATCTTTTAGTACGAATAATTTAAAAAAATACTACAAGTCTTGTATAATTTATCTTTAACCTGAGGATAATCTTTCCATTAGTATGACTATTGTGGTACTATCGTCTTGCAAGCAACTTTTATTATAGATATTACGGAACTTAATTGTTCTTAAAATTTTCGCCAGATCGAACGTTAACATTTGAGAAAGTTCAGTCCCTTTATTGATATGTATGTTAGTCTCATACATCGTTACATGCTTTCAGCCACTTGAGTGCGCTATATAAGATTTCTTAGAGCAGTGGTACCGAACTGGCATTTAAATTATACCGAAAATTATTTACTATAATAATATTTTTTGGGGAAATATGTTTGTGCACATATTCTGAACCACGCGAATTCTCTGAGATTCGTTCAGACGTTTAGAGCGTTTACGCATGCCCGCTCATATTAAGATTATCTTTTTTGATACAACAGCGTTCGGAACACAGGTAATGTTGCTACAGACACGGTGATTTTATCAACCCATAAACTTAATGAAGGTCAAAGCTTTGCTGTATGCGGCTAATTGCCGTGGTCATATAGAGTCCTTAAAGCATCTGGCTTTTAAGCACTTGCCGATAATTTCTTGAAAACCGATTACCAAAATCCTGAGGCCCGACTTATCAATCTTCTAGTAAAGTTCCTATTAGTTATAAGGAACTTTTAAGAAGGCTCAAACAAATACACACTTTTATGTAAGAGCAACACAAATTAGCTAATATCATAATCTTCTTTAGCTAATATGCAAACTTATTAGCTACATAAAATTGATTAGAAGGTAAACAGGAACCAGTAGCTTTATTTAATAGCTAAATAAAGTTATAAGGAACCTTATTAGGAGGTAGATATCATGGCCCTAAGTCATTTAGTGGCTATTCAAATCACTGAAATTCAAACAACCCCAACCCTATATCATTATCCATTATTCGAATGTATCAAAAACATTCATAATGCCCTCACATTTTATAGAAAATCCCAAAAAGTATTGGGACCGGGGATAAATTTGTAAGGGCAGTTGACAAGAAAATACCACTTACTGCCTCTCACACCAAGAGAAGCAGCAGGTTTAACAAGTCGGGCCGATAATTGTTGAGTGATTACTATTCTCACAGCAGACTTATTTTTATAAGGTAATCAATAAATTAGTTCATATGTTATCTAACACTTGGGACCATTTAATGTGCATCCATTTACAGATGCAGTATACGTTGGATTATAATTTTCTGGTACTCAGTTAAGTGTTTAAGTGCTAATTAATAAAATATAGCGGGTTACACAGCTCCCAAATAGTTATTAAATATGGTTACTTGTTAAGTTTTCATGGATACACATAGAACCAAAATAATAATAATCATAGTTGATAATTTGAGGCCAAAATATAACATAATTTAAAAAGAAATATGTAATTGAGGGTAAGTTCAAGGACTGTAATTTGCGATTAAGCATATTTAGTAGCCTTTTCATTTTATAATAACACCTGGCGTGTATCATCGCCTTGGGCGTTATGACATAATACCTAAGAAAACTGCCTTACTGATCGATCCTATACATTTGCTGCACGAACGATTACCATTTATAAATATGAAATGAACTAAGATCCAGCCCAGTTTTAGAAGCCATGCAAGCTTTAACTTGATATGGTATAGGTAATAAATCCAAATACATCATTATTTGTAATTTCACAGAATTATTTAATTATAAATGACATAATGGTGATACAAGATTAATCCAACATTTAGTTTTTGTGTTCTAAACAATAATTATTATTATATTTCTCTATTCTATGTTTGTAAATGACGTAGATTGCTGTGACTATTCGCCCTAGAGTATACTTCTGAGCAGTGGTTTACAAAGTATGATCTAGGAAATAGTTTAGTTTCAACATTATATCAAGTGATGGATATTTCAATAACATTTTCTTGTTATCTCGTCTGAGATTCCAATGTAATTGTTATACCTGTTTTAAATTTCTTTGGGGAAATAGTCACAGACCTGTTGCTTTAAATTGAGCAAACTGCATTGCATGTTTGCATAAACGAGTTCAAGAATGTATCATATTCTCGTTAGCTCAACCTTCAATGAACTCTTCAATGCACTGGAATGAATCAAACCTATTTTTTTCCAAATAAATTGATGGAATTTACAACTTTAATGCGGTTTTCATAAAACAAATCAATCTCAGAAGGTATAGATTTTGACGCAAGGGCTTCTAGATGTAAAAAAAAAACAGTGTAGGTACGTACCATGTGGCTTTACTTCTTATATTTGAAAATAGGACCAGATCGAGTTCTGCCATACCCTTTGCGGCGTCGCGTCGGTGCAAATAGCATTCCATTCAGTGAATGTCACAGTTATTAGTACTTATTAGAAGGTATCGCATAAACATTTTCATATAGTATCTCATGAATGATATAAAACTAGGTACATATCTATGGATTCGTCCATCTGTAGGGATAATGAGGTGCACTTCTCAATCTCATCACTTTCTGTTGGCTAGTATTATTGGATAGGTAATACTGATAAGATAACAATGATTCTTTTCGTTTTTGAATCATCGTTATTCTATATCGGCCGACACTTTGCAAACTCTGCGTTAAATTGCGGAACGAACCGCGGAAAGAGGAAGTATTTTCATTTTATCATTTCATCTCCAGCTGCAGGTTTAACAATTTAGAGGATATTTTGATTAGATATGGTTCGATTAAATGCTCATCAATTATGTATGGCATTTTACACCTTGAAATTCGCAAAGGTACTAAATAAGATGCTTTAATGATTGTAATTTTTTTGTAGATGTGGATGTTTAGATTTTTATTGTCGCGAGAGTTTCGTACACTGTGCTTTTTGAAAATTCAGTTTGAATTTTGGCCCAACTACAAAAACCAATTTTAAATATCCCTCGTTAGTGACGTACAAACGTATACTTCCATTTTGTTTGAGGTGAATGTGTCCCTGGATCTTCGTCGTATTTGTACTAGGACCTGCATCACTTCATTAAAAAAAAATAGTGGTTGGGTCTTTCTTTTTTCACTTTATATATAATAAAAGAATAATTTTGACTTCAGCAAAATGCCCTAATGCAACAATTCAAAATATAATTATTATCCAAGATTTACAAGTACAACCAGTTGAATACAACATCTACAGAATACATAATTTAGTAGGAAATTGAATTTTTATATACAGGGTGAGTCGGGAGGAACGGACCAAACTCCAGGAGTGTATTTACACGTAAAAATAATTTAAAAAAACTCAAATGTTGTTATCCGATTTTCATTTGTTTTGATGTTTTGAGTTTCGAACAGTTTGTTGAGAAGTCGGATAAATACATTTTTATCCAGAGATTTCTGATGTGGAAACCGTTGACGATATCTTTCAACAGCAGCTGTAGCACTCCCATTACAAAAACTATAGACAAACACCACATTTGCATATTCAAGATTTGAAACTATAACTTAAAAACAAATGAAGATCGGATAACAACATATGATTTTTTAAAATTATTTTCACGTGTACAATACACTCCTGGAGTTTGGTCCGTTCCTCTCGTCTCACCCTGTATAGCTGCTTACAAATGTGTACCGGGAGCTCCTAATATTCCACGGAGAAATAATCAAACAACGATTACCTACAAAAATTGACTTTTTAAAATTTAGAATAGACAATGGTAGTTGCCTCGGACGAATGAGGGGCGTACTAAGTATGAGAATCAGAATCACTCGATACAAGGGCGCATCATGCACTTTGTATTTTTTATAAAAATCTTATAAATACATAATAGATAATTCTATATTATTCACTATTAATTCTCTATTATGTCATTATAACACACTCAGATTCACTTTTCATAAACATCTTTTTAATAAAAGATCGGGCTCAAACGAAGTTGCTACTGAATGGAATTTTAATCATGCATTATTGGTTCGGTTAAGTTGTGTAGGGATTTAGAGCCGAAATCAAAGAGCATCTGCGCAGATTTAAAACTGACGATGAGGATAAATCGAGGCTGAGTAGGCAGTCTCAATTCGGTCCATAGCGATGGAGTATGTACTATGATGCTATGGCTAATTACCACATCTGGGAATACATGCCAGTGAGTATTTTTTGTCCGAGTGACATTTTTTTAATACAGTTGGTTCGGTTACATCATGTAACCGAAAGTTCACAAGATTTAACTTTTCCAACTTTTGCTATTATTTATTTTTTGTTTAATTGTTTATATTTTTTACCTGATATTGATTTTGTTTAAATTTTGATCCTGTATGTTTGCCATTTTATGGCTAATTGCCAAACTCTAAAATTATAGCAAACATGTCTCATACAATATGAAAGATACATTTGATTTTTAAATGTTGTGAACGACAAAAAACTTGCAACATGGACTTTAAATCACTAACCATATGCACTATGTGTGGTGGTCGCCACAAGGGGTGACGGGGTCATACTGTACTCCCCTTGGCCATTAGAAACATATGGTCTTTTTTAGAAACCGTAGAAAATGTATAGTCGCGGCTTCTTTATTGATGAAGTATCTACATTATATACAGCATTAAAGCAACTTGACTCGTGTACCGATTAAAATTCTTTAAAAATTATAAAATAGTAAATCAAAAACCTAAGTATTGAAATTTTTCAGAATCAAACTTTTTTTAAGAATTAGTATTGAGCACCGACTCCATTTAAAATTTTGTATTTTGAAATTTATTTGGTTGTCCATATACGCATTTTGGTCGTTACATGTATTCTCGCATGAATACGGTTGTATATTTTAAAGACTGTGTCTCACATTGAAACTTCAGTACAAAGTAAGTAAATAAGGCGATTTTACTAATCTTCTGTGACGGCATTTCATATTGGCAGCCAGTGAAATGGACGCGGTACATGGTTTTCCTGATCAGAATCGATGATATGAATGTTGTATACAAAATTTACTACAAATGAATTCTTTGATATAACAACTAGAAATTCTTTACTCGAAAAAAAAAACAGAAATTAAACTTATAGTTAGGTATTATGGAAAACATGTCCGAATGTCCATGTACTTGTCCGAGTATGCAGTGTCAATAGTTTTACACTATTGTTATTATTGTTGTATCTAAGAGCTTAAAGTAATTATCAGCGATGTATTTGGTAGTCTGGAATTTCCTCTTTAATGAAAATGACCGCAGATATAGTACTCAGTTCAACTGGTAAACAAGGTAATTTGAAATTTTCTTACAAGTATGTAGTAAGTAGTGATTACGACACATAACAACACCTATTAACGCCCATTACAATTATAATAAAATGAAAATTTTCAGGCGGATTTCAATGTCGACTGGCATTGTATTTGCACACGGAAAGAGAATATTTATCTACGTCTGCCAGTTAAATTTGTTGCTTTTAACTTAATTAGTTTTTATTTGCATAGATAAAAATATCGACGGATGTGTGCACGATAAAGAAAGCTAATATTTAGCGGTCGATTTTCCAAACCAACGCTCATTCTTTATTGTCATCGCGACCAATTAATAGCTCTTTAGTTTAGTTTCTTTATAAGGTCGTATGTCAAAGCATGCACGAGGTATTATCTTTAATTCATTTCAGCGATTTGTTATTTTTTCAACGGTAATTCAATTTTCAACTATTATTTTGAATGATCTTTATTATTTTAAAAGCTTTCTACACATTAACACATTGATTGGCGAAGATTGGTTTATACCTTAAGAAGCACAACAAAATAATCTGTTTAACGGTGCTTTTAATTTTATTATAGTTTGAATAGGGGAGCAGCACCCTATAGGCAAACTATATAGGCAAACTATATCCCCATGTTATTTTCCTATGTTCCGCAACAAATCGATCACCACGGTATATCTCTACTCATTATTTGTGTGTCTTTTGTAATATATGTTTTCTCCTTCACAATTATTGTTTGTTTAGCAATTGCTCAAATGAATCACTAAGTTACTGGCGTCACTAAAGATGAGAGTAGTTAACGCATTATTTATATCAGTTACAGTTAAGGTGCGCGTCCACTAGCAAGTAACTTGCGACATTTATTGGGGGAGTGTCTACACTTATCGCAAATACTGCTGCAACTTACTCTCTGCAATAAGTTGTGAGAGTTATCTCGGAACTATTTGCTCAGAAGTGTCGAGGCTGTCTACACGTGCATAGCGATTTTGTTGCAAGTTAGTTTATTTCTGTGAATTAAATTGTCCTCTCACCGGATTAAATGTGCTGCTGCACATTGTCCCTATTTTAACAAGAAGGAAAGGAAAAAACAGAAACGCATCTGAACTCTATACACGAATAAATAGCAGGGAACGGATAAATTCCCAATTGCTACTATACACATCTTCGATTCCATCGCCATTGTGTTTTTTTTTGCACTTAATCTATAACACATTCGCGCTTTTAGATTAAAAGATTAAATCAAAATAATGGTACTTTCGCAAACTATGTATTAGAATATAAACATTTATTTCCTAAAATTGAAAAGTTGGGAAAAAATGGGAAAGAAACTCAACTTATTGGAAGCGGCAGGAATATACCGAGTGTCTGAGATAAGGGGCGAACATAGGAATTTAACATGTAAAATTAAATATGTGTAATTATTAGCTCTCATATTAATTTTAGAGAAAAATCGTAAAGGATTTTTTTTTTTAATTATGACAAATAGCAAGTTTGTGAAAAAGTTTAAAAATACAGCACGTGTAGAGGAAGATGATTCAAAAAGTATTTTAATACTCCAGTTTCAACAAATATTATTTCAAAAACATTAACTTTAGGCCAACGGAACAGAAGAAGCAACGATGTATTGGAAGAAAGAGTTTTGGGTTTGATTCAAACTTTTTCACAAACTTGCTAATTGTTGATACAGACGGAATTACTCGATTGTTAAATTTAACCGAAACTAAGTGATGAACTCTGCGCAAACTGACGCCACTGTAAAATGTTATGATAATGAAATACCCTGTCTTCATTGGAATAACTCAGATTATTGTTTATAGTAATTGATATCTGACTAGCAAAATTATTTTCAACATAACATGACATTTATCAAACTCATGGCAAGGCTGTTTATGGTACATTGTTCAACCTATTTTTATTATTTCCGAGGTGGATTCTGGTACAAAAGGAAATTAAATGGATGGTACACTTACAGTTTTAAATACTCTAAAAAATATTTCTTTGCGATTTTTCTCTAAAATTAATAGGGGAGCTAATAATTACACATATTTAATTTTATATGTTAAATTCCTATGTTCACCCCTTATCCCAGACACTCGGTATAGGCACTTTGATTCAGAATTTGAAATACAAAATGTACAAAATAAGGTGATATGGTCAGAACTTTTCAATTTTATAAATATATAAATAAATCAATACACCATCGTAATTCGTGTGTATTTTAAAGAATTAAAACTGGTGAAAACTTTGTAATTTAACACGTATATGTAATTGAAGGGGCGAGTGGATGAATGTGTTAACTTACATTTTTGAAAAATTGAGACTTTTTTGGTGGAAGAACATGTTATGTGCTACTCTATCATGTCACGGAGTTCCATGCTCAAAAATAAATTATTTCTTGGAATTGTGGAGTGGAAGAACATGTTATGTACCAACATTTTGTAAACTGTAAATGGATGAATATGCTATGTGCATGTAGATGTAGATAACACGTACTTCCACTCTTTCGCTGTAAAATGTTTCAACTGTAATAGTGGAAGAACATGCTAAGCTTCATCTGAGCATATCATAATAAAGAAACAACCTATAAGTCTAGTGTTGTGACTTTGTGTACGTCGCTTACTGGTCTTGTATTTTGCAATAATAGAATAATAAGTGTACAGTTATTGATTAAAATAACAAAAATGCTATCAAGAGGCCAAAAGAAAAATATTTGCTATTGCTGAAAACGGCAAAATTTCACCCAGTTTTAGAAGACATCGAAAGGTTTACTGACGTGAATTTGAAAAAAGTGGTTCTAGAAATTGAAATAACGACATACGGTAATAATATGAATAATTTGGAAACACCAGACGGTTAGTACCACTAATAAAATATTACATAAAATAAAATAATGATTATGTATTATTATTAGTAGTATTATGTAGTATTATTATATCATGATATAAGCAGAAAATTCTAAGACGTTCGCTATTTTAAAGACAGTTTGGACTGGCCTAATTAATTGCCTAGTTCAAATGACTTGAATCAAACTACAAAATATTTATAGGCGAGATTACAGTCAACTTTGTTAGTGTTCGGTTTCAAGAATATTATTTGTGCAAAAAGAAACATAGATCATACTATTTTCCAGGTATTAGAGAATTATCACCAGATGATAGTGATGATGATGATGATGATGATGATGATGAGTGGATTCAGGATAATGGGTATCAACCACGTTTGAGTGACGAAAGTGACCTAAGCTCTAGTGATAACGAAACAGAGGACGAATAAATTATCGATTAACCAGAACTTGCTTCTCAAACAGCTTCTGGTAGTAGTACCAAAACAAGTAAACATCCTGATTGTAATAGAAGTACCAACACAAATCAGGGCTCAAATCCTGAATATGGAAAACAAGGCCCCATATCGAAAGAGTATAGATCATAAGTTTTCAGAGGTCAGCCACTTGTATCTAGTTTCCGACAGAGATTTTGAACGAATCGAAAAGATTTTAAGATGCCACGAATATATATATATATATATATATATATATATATATATATATATATATATATATATATATATATATATATATGTTCATGGGTATGTTTTCACGGACGAAATGTGTTTGAACATCCGGGTCTTTGAACTTCCGTGTATTGTTTTGTGTGTCCTGAAAAGGACCTTTTTCACGACGTTTCGGCAAAATCGCATTTGCCATCTTCTGGTGGATTCTTCTCGAGTGTTAGGAGAGAACTGAAGAGAGTTGATTGCTGTGTCCTTTTATACCTCCTTTCTGGCGCGGCTTCTGGTCATCGGGCCGGTTGTGTGTTGTTGGTTTACGTGATCAACGGGGGGCTTGGATAGTCGGTGCGGATGAGATCGAGGCTTCGTAATCCGACTGAATGAGCTATTCAAGGAGTTGTTAATCCGTTGTGTCGGTCTTCTTGGAAGCTTAATGACCGGGTCCACGGGTTTCAGTGTTTTACCTGCAAGGGTATGTTTCCAGGCTTTCGGCAGGCGTTGTGCGTCGTCACGTTTGTTTAAGGTGTGGGGATGTTTTTCAATTTCGATTGCCTCGCGTAATATTCGCAGCGGAAATATTTCGGCTTTCGCTATTGATTGAGTGTTGTCAAAATCGATGGTGTGTCCTGTGTTGTGTACATGCTGGAAAAGGGAAGATGTCAAGTCGCCTTGCTGCACCGCTTTTTTGTGCTCGTCCTTGCGTACATTCATTCGTCTGTTGGTTTGACCAATGTAGATTTGGTCGCAGTCTTGGCACGGAATTTTGTAGACACCTTGGTTCTCTAGAGGTATTGTGTCCTTGGGATTCCTCAGTATTTGGCCGATCTTTTGTGTAGTTGTAAATATAGTTTTTATGTCGTTTCGTTGTAATATTTTTCCGATGCGGTTTGTTGTACCTTTTACATAAGGGAGGAAAGCTTTGTGTGTCATATTTTCTTTAGTTTGTGCAGTTTTGTTGTTATTTGCTAAAATTTGATCGATGCATTTTCTAGAAAACCCGTTCTGAAACAATGCATTTTTTACAGTTTCCATTTCGGTGTCTACGTTGTCTTTGTCCGCGAGTCTTTTTGATCGGGATATTAGGTTTTTTGCGACAGAGTATATATTTGTGCTGGGTGAAGCTGCATTTAGATAACGGTTCGTGTGAGTGTCTTTCCGGTAAACGGTGTGGCCTAGGGATCCGTCTTCTCGTTTTCTTAGTAGTAGATCTAGGAATGGCAACTTGTTGTCTACTTCGACGTCCATAGTGAATTGAATTCTTGGATGTTGATTGTTTAGATGATTCAGAAACTCATCGAGTCGGTGTCTCCCATGTGGCCAAATAACAAACGTGTCGTCAACGTATCCGAGCCACAGATGCGGTTTAGTCTTGGACGATTGAAGGGCTTCGAATAGCTTTGGTCTTGAATAGCTCATTCAGTCGGATTACGAAGCCTCGATCTCATCCGCACCGACTATCCAAGCCCCCCGTTAATCACGTAAACCAACAACACACAACCGGCCCGATGACCAGAAGCCGCGCCAGAAAGGAGGTATAAAAGAACACAGCAATCAACTCTCTTCAGTTCTCTCCTAACACTCGAGAAGAATCCACCAGAAGATGGCAAATGCGATTTTGCCGAAACGTCGTGAAAAATGTCCTTTTCAGGACACACAAAACAATACACGGAAGTTCAAAGACCCGGAACATGATCAAACATATATATATATATATATATATATATATATATATATATATATATATATATATATATATATGCACCTGTAATACAAAATTCACAGAGAAATCACATAAAATCCATGTTGTGATATTTTAGTTAATTGTAACATACCGTGTTATCTACTCGCCCCTACAATTATGAATATATTTAATTTACGACTAAGTTCATTCTCGCTGATATTAAATTAAATTCGGTGACTACTTTTCTAATACTTATTTAATTTTTTTTTTAATCCTGTTAATCTCTCTGAGAGTAACTGGCGCAAGTGAATTGAACTTGTCGAGACCTTTCTCAGACGTGTCTACACAGGCAAGAAACCTGCCCATGCAATAAATATCGTAAGTCGCATCCACTTGCTAGTGGACTCGCACCTTTAGAGGTTATAATTTTCGAGTTTTGCAAAAAAATACGACGATCTCCTGTACTCCTGACAATATCTCTGACAATATCAGGGTTTACAAAAACAACAAGGGCCAACACGAGAAGCTATTATTTCCACTGTTTACTTTCCTTGCTAATTTTTCGGACTAATGATATTCTCATCAATCATTCTCATTTACTGGCACTGTGTTTTTTTAAATCATTTTCAATATCAGATCAATTCTTCCGCCGTCAATTTTTATTCCTAGATTGAAATTTTAACGCGAATTTTCTTTCAGACTGAACAATTCGTCAAACATCACGGTCATTAAATTTTATTTCCAGACTAACACTGGTCAGTAATTTTTGTTTCCTGGTTGATTCTCATTCGATAATATTCGTTACAGTGCCGGCGCCTTGTCGTAAATTTTCCGGATAGCTATGGTGTTTTGTTCAGCAACATTAGCACCGATTTGTCACACAACTCTGGAGCACGCGATTGCGTTTTGTTTAGTAAAACGCACGATTTGCGCCTGCACGTAATTTATTTGATTGAACTGCCTAGCACAATGGGAAATGGTTTAACCTTCCTCTGCCCATCACGGGATAGTAATTTATAACGATTCTGCTTGTATCTTACACAATCAACAAGAAATGTTGAACGCACTTAAAAGAAATCCCTCCAGCGTACACCACTTTAGATTTACGTATCGCTTGAATTTCCCAGTAAATGGAATGATAGCGAGTAAAACCCGAAGCACTGGAGCTGGTCATAGGTGTTCCTTGACAATTTGTGAACTGCAATGTAGTGTTTGGTATGAAATAATAAGTAATAGCATTTACTTTAACACAAAATTATTATTATTATTAGTAGTAGTAGTAGTAGTAGTAGTAGTAGTAGTAGTAGAGTAGTAGTAGTAGTAGTAGTAGTAGTAGTAGTAGTAGTAGTAGTAGTAGTAGTAATAGTAGTAGTAGTAATAGTAGTGACTGTATTTGTTAGGGAAATTATCCCTAACTAGCTATCGACCAACGGGTCTTTCTACCGTGTGATTTGTGTAAGTGTGTGTGTATTGAGTTAGGGAATGTTACTCTAGAAATTCACCCCCGATTAAAATTATTAATACTCTAATAATTGATAAACGTAAGATTAGAATGGAAATTTGTGAAGTGCTACTGTGCAGTGCGATTTAAAAAAATAATCTTGTACGACTCTAGTTCAAAATTCCCCTTATTGCAATCTGTAGTCGCCGTTAGCGAATCGGCTATTAAGGTCGTAAGGCACAGTGTGTACAAAAAAAAAATTACCTCAAACAGAAAGAAAGGTTACACCCTTGAACCAGGGCTGTGGTATATGAAACATCCGACTCTGACTTTAACTCCACTTCCGACTCATCTTTATTTAAAATCTGCGACGCCAACTTCGACTTCTCTAGTTTTCAAACCACGACTCTGGTCTATATACAACCCATTAAAATGATGAAGTTTAGTCTAACACAACTAATATGGTCAGCAGCCACAGGAATAATGGCCCTATTTTATACTTAGATTTTTACCTACTCGACTTCGACTCAAACAACCAGAAATGCTTCAACTCAGACTCAGACTAGGGCTCCGACTCGGACTCCACAGCACAGCCTTCGACAAATAAACGCCCTTCGAAATGTATCTGGCCTCAAACCGTATCCATAGGTGTAAACATTCTGTTTCGGCCCCGTATAGTATGTAATGAATAAGTATTGTGCGGAGCACGATTTCTACATTATAACTACAAAATGAACTCTCACGCCTTAATCCAAGTTTGTTAACAAACAACATGTGCTAAGACTTGAACGGAAAATAATCGGAGGCTGTTCTTTCACAAAGCGAAATATTTGCATGTTGCACAAAAAAATGTTGCAGCTCAAGATGTTTGTTGAGACAATAGTATACACTTAAGTTGGAGTTTTCAAGATGTAAACAAATAATGTCTTATCTGAGGTGCAAAAGCAATTCTAATTAACTGGTTACAAATTTCAAATTGTCCTACTTGGCATACCTAAGGCTTTATTTTGGACGAGTGGTTTCGGGTTTAGTTACGGGTTCATAATACATTATTTAAAAGAAAATAATTGAAGAGTTTTAATGATAAACAAATTTTTCAAATAATTATTTGATTTACATATTTATCTACACAAAAAAAAAGTTAGTATACAGGGAGCCCCAACGCTCAGGAAACGGCCATTAATCGAAATATCTAAAAATATTTTATACAAAAGTTGTGTACAATAATGAGTTGCACTTGATAAAAATATTGGAATTTAAAATTTCGAAAAACTGCATAATAGGTTTGGGTATAGAAAACCCTATATCAAACGAAAGATTATTTAATGGACTTCCATACTATAAAATAATATATAGGCTGTTCCATTATAAAAAATAACAGATGGTGCAGTTTGCGAATATTGGTTACTCTGTATGATATAATACGTTATGTGTTAAATGAAAATTAATGATTGAAGGACAGCTATACTCTGATTTTTCTAAACTGGCGTACACGTTATCAAACAGCTGTGTGATGACGTTTTTTCGTACCAACGTGATTGTTTTTGAGAATATGCATAACACTAGTTTAAGAATCGAAATTAATCTGAAGATCATTTGTTACATAACACTGATCACCGGTGGTTATAAATAGGTAATCGGTGTATTAACCGCGGACACAATTTTCGCCTGCCAATTATGTAATAAATCATGTTATATTGGCAGCCGTGATATTTTTTGGCGACGATGCCACATCTTTTTCACTAACCATGCTCATACATGTGTGTATAACCAAACTTCTTTGACGTTTTACTTGTTACATTTGATCAATTAATACAATGCATATTTTGCCATTGTAGATGTTAACCCATAACCACCGGATTGATATCTGTACGAAAAACGGCAGAGAAGTCGACGAATTTGATACGAACCGCGCACTGTCGCACAAGATTGCATGGGAGGAACAGCTGATTGCAGCCATTTTTAAATACCCAGGACAGCTGGCAACCTTGTAAAATTGTGCCATCATTATTATGATTATTATTTTGATGACGTGCACGCCAGTTTAGAAAAATCAAAGTATATCAATAAAACAACACACCGAATTAGAGCTTACTAGCTCCATTAATGGCAGTAGAAAAAATTAATAAAATTGCATAACATTTTCTATAAACATCTGATTAACATGCAAACGTTGCGCTTTAACCTCTATAATCCCATATCATTTTAATTCTATAAAAACACAGCATCAAAAAATTCAAAGATATACAGGGTGTCCAAGATAAGGATCAACAGCATGAGGAACTCGGAAACCGTAAGTTACAAAAAAGTGGCGCAATTTAGTGACCATTATAATTCTGTTGAGAAATCGCCCTTATAACGTAAATAACTGTGACACTATTGGCACTCATTATTATACAGGGTTTCCAAGATAAGGATCAACAGCGTAGGGATCTCGGATACCGTAACACTTACAAAGATGGTTAAATTACAAAAAAAAGTTGCGCGATTTAGTGGACAGTATTATTCTGTTGAGAAAACAAAAAAAATCAGCCAACTTTCGGAGCTATTCGACAAAATCCGAAATTTTGCGATATCGTTTTTATGTTTTTCTAAAGTTATTTGAAAAGGTATAATAAAACAAAAGGCACTTTCTCATTGCCACTTTTTTAACTCTACAAGACAGCATTTATAAATGTTTTTCATTTATTTTGTTTTTCATTGTTTTTCAAAAATTTGAGTACAACGTTTGGTTTCGTAGAAACCATCATCAACTTTATATGTTTATATGGCCCGCAAATAAAGTACACCCTGTATTAAATAGCATATCCTATTGCGAATTCAACGTTTTATATCACAGTATGATTTCTTATGTTTTTATTCAGAAAAAAAGGCTTGTTAATACATTTCGAACATTTTGGTGTAGTAGGCGCTGAAATGAGCGACGAAGACAAAATTTATGACCTAATTTTAAGATAATTAAATGAAAAGAACAATTTTCATAATACCACAGTAAAAAACTAATAAGTGTGGTTGTCAATTACTATAATGTTTCAATGTTTAACAACTATTCTTCCTAAATTGTTTTTAGTTACTACTTTGGTACCTATTCTGGGTTCAAATTAGTTAATAATTGTTGTCTTCTTCGTCTTAAATGAACAGAATAATTCCCATGCCACATTTAAAAAATAATAAATGTGGATCTAAATAACTATAATGTTTCAATGTTTAACAACTATTCTTGCAAAAAAATTTTTGTTACTATTTTGGTACATATTCTGGGTTAAAATAATGAAATAATTGTTGTCTTCGTCGCCATTAAATGAACAGAACAATTATCATATTATAGTAAAAAAATATAAGTGTGGTTCTAAATAGCTATAATGTTTGAATGTTTAACAACTATTCTTGCTAAATTATTATTAGTTACTATTTTGGTATCTATTCTGGGTTAAATTTAGATAATATTTTGTTTCTTCGTCGTCATCATTTCAACGCTTACTATACGAAAATGTTCGACATGTGCTAACAAGCGTTTTTCTGAATAAAACATGAGAAACCATACTGTATTATAAAAATATACTATATAAACTATATACTATATAAATATATAGTTGAATTCGTTATAGGAAATGCTATCTAATACAGGGTGTACATTTTTTACGGGCCATATAAAAAAAATAAAGTTGATGATGGTTCCTTCGAAACGAAACGTTGTACTGAAAATTTGTAAACGCTGTCTTGTAGAGCTAAAAATGTGGCAATGAGAAAGTGCCTTTGGTTTTCTTATACCTTTTCAGAAAAAAATAAAAACGAAATCGCAAGATTTCTGATTTTGTTGAAAATCTCCGGAAATAAGCGGATTCTTCTGATTTTCTCAACAGAATATTAATGACCCCTAAATTACGCATTTTATGTAATTAATTTGTTTATTTGTTAACGGCAAAGCCCTGCCAATACAATACATACATATAATAATACAGTTTATCTAAGTTTTAACTTTGACTTAAGAGTCCTCTTTACCCCAGCTAGTATACGGCATTATTAATAAGCGATAGCCAAATAATTCATGAACGGGTTAACATAATTACAATCGGAGAACTGATATAGAAAGTTTAGACATGTATCTACAAGTAGACAAAGTAGTTTTAAGAAATAAATCAAAGGTGACTATTTTCAGATCACCTAATCGGATTTATGTACAGACAAGACTACTCCATTATAATTCATGATATTGGAACAAAAAAAAGAAGGTGGTTTGCAACAACATTAGCTCCAAATACCCTGATGGAATTTCCATTATATGTACCCTGTCTTAATTAAACAAATACAGAAGAAATTTTCACAAAACGGCTAAACATGCAATTTTTTAATCAACATATTAAATCACCATTTTATTATTTCTTAAAAACTACACAGCACAAATGTAGATAAATGTCTAAACTTTCTAAATCAGGTATCCGATTGTAATTATGTTGACCCGTTCATGAATTATCTTGGCTATCGTTTACATGCAATTCCCTATACCGCGTTTGGGTAAAGAGGCCTCTTAAGTGCAGAAAGGGAAATGTTAAAACAATCGGTTTCTACAGGATTAGCCAAGCTGATCATTCTCGGTATTGAGGAGTACAAATAATAATCTGCCTTACAAATTGGCATATAAAAAGGTATTCTTGATCTGGTATTTCTACTTGGAACATGCAACGGAATTTTTGACAATAACGCTGGACAAACAATTAAACCATTAACAATTTTATACATATTTAAAATATCGACGTTGGCTCTTCTAACAGATAGATTACTTAGCTTTAAGCCACATTACTTATCACAATTTAACTGCCTTTGTAACTTTTACGATTTCCGAGATCTCCATGCTGTTAATCCTTATCTTGGACACCGTGTACAGGATGATCCATTAAAAAAACAAACAAAAGTTTAGTCTGTAACTTTCTTATGAACCACCCCATATAAATTTAATATTTTTACGAAATACAACTCATTATTGTACCCAACTTTCGTATGAAACATTTTTTTTAATATTTCGATTAATAACCCCGTAGTTGACCGTTCCCAGAGCGTCGAGACACAATGTATATTTGACCATAGCATTCCTACTACAAGGGTGAGTAAAAAGTAAGGAACCTCCTCCCAAGAGCCTATATTATTTTTCATTTAACAAAACTTAAGACAATATCGATACTTTTTTTAACTGGCAACCTAAATTTTTCTATTAAAAGAAATCATAGCAGTTTTTATTTCTCTTCATAAATATAATATCTAAAAATACCATGATCGTCCCATAACAAAAATTTGTAAGAAAATAGAGTGAAAAATGAAAAATGTGAAAAAATAAAGACTGCCTTGGAAAACAAATGATACACGTTAAACACATACCATTTACTAATGTCAGTGTGTGTTTATCACATAAGGTTGTAAATTAAACTATATTAGAAAGTGTTTCTCAATAATTATGGTGCGTTTAACAGAAATAGAATAGAAAAAGTAAAAATGTTATTGGGTTTTGCAACGCACCATTGCATTGGTTCTACGTATTTTAAGAGCATGAGACATATTGGTTCTACGTATTTTAGGAGCATGAGACCCATAATTAGGATTTTGTCCATTGAGATATTCGCTAGAGTCTCTACATATCGGTAAAAAATAAGAACAATCGATTTTATTTGACTTATCGGCTTTTGCTTTAGTTCCATAGAATTGAGCTCAAATTAAGCGATTGCCTGCAGAGGACTCACCAATGACTAGGCAACTATAATAATTGGCAGATATTTGAATTATTTCATACCTATTGCAAATTTTTACAGGCCAACAAAGTTTAGCCAACTCCATAGGATGATTGGGGTGACGATTTGGAATGAATGTATACACGTTGGTATAGCCATATGACTGGCATTCATAAGAGGACTGACAGTAATATGCAGCCAATAACCACAAAATCAGCGCATTTCGGATTTATTGCACCTTCATAATAAATTGCATCACCGCACAGACTCCTGAAGTTCTTGTTAAAGCTCTGCCTGTGGCTGGAAATGAAAAGAATGCGCGTTAAAGAAATAACACCGGCTGTAAAACGCGTACAATCGCTCGGGAGTAGTAAAAGTGGCATGATCCGTGGTTATGAAAACGCGAGCTCGGCATTTGCGCTCCGGTTGATTTATCTTCCCGCTTTGCGCTCCATCACAAATAACTTCCAGGAAAGTGACAGTCGGCAGTCGTCGAAATTGCTCTTTGGTTCGACGTTTTGAGAGACTCCATAATCGCCCGACGACAATGGTAGGCTCTAGGACGGTACAACGCTGTGGGACGGTAATCAATGGTACAACGCAGATGCCGTCGAGCATTGAACTTTTTTCCAGCTCGCACTTGTTTGTTGGTATTTTTAATTAGACACAACATGTAATCGCTGCGAATGCAAATTTTTAACGGTTTCGACTCTCGGTCGCCAGAAGATCCGCGTGTGCCAAATACCCCCCCACTCATCCATCCCTCCACCTCGACACGAATTTCCGACGGTCGCGTTCTCCGAAGAAAGCGCCCCGAAGAACGGTTTCCAAATCGAGAGAGCGTTGCGTCCATCCTCTTCGCACCAACGCCTCTAGGTGTGACCTCGGCTCGCTTTACCGCGTCGTCTACGTGGGGCCCCACCTGTTGTCTTACCAGGAATATCCGTGACGTAAGAAGAGACACGTGCGTCATCGGGAGCTTGTCAATCGGTGGCGCGGCCACTTTCGCCGGGCGACAGTTCTATTACCGGTTCACCGCACTAAATCACACCGGATAATGGGTTTACCGGTTTTACGATCGTCTTCGGAATATTGGGTAATTGCGAGTATGTGAATTATTTCTTTTTGAGCGACGTCGTTTTTGTACGTGTTGTCGAAATTATTTTGAAATGTTAGTATGTTGCCGATACTGCTGTGATAAAATGTATGGCTTACAAATGCCATTGTTAGATTTAATTGGTACCTTTGTTTAATAAGACATAAATGCATTCGTGATTTCGCTCTGCAAGGTTCACATTATTCAGATTTTATTTTAAAACATATTTAACTTGAATAAAGTAGTACTAATAAATAGCCCAAGTTTATGGTGCATGGATACAAATATTCCACCAGTTACAAAATAATGTAGCACCAGTCATCCATCATTTGAAACTGAACCACGATCGCACAAATGGGCCTTAAAGATAGTAAAACACGAAACCTCATGAAGTAAAAAATTACTGACGTCATAATTTTTCTAAGTGCATCAGAAAATGCGAAATAAATAACAAATCGACCGGTTCAAGGATTTTTTATTTTTTCGAACTATTTCGGCAGTAGTGCTGTTACGTAATCGAAGGACCAGGCGGGTGATCGCCAATTTAAATGATAAGGTAATTAAAACTCGTCGTTTTGGAAATAATGTGGACTATAATTTAATACGTAACAATAATCAATACACAGCGATGTACACCGGTGAAGGTAACGAATTGAAGTCTGCTCTGCTCTGCTATGCACTCTTACAATTAATAATTTTTGAGTTATTGGGGTGGGGTGCAATTAGAATTGTCCACCGCGAGGGGTGGCTTGAAGATGATCCCTGATTGGTGCGGCATTTCGTTTCGGTAAGCCATGTTGTCACCCTTGGTTATCACAAGCCTTGGGTAATTCCTCTACCTGGAATTTCTGAGGATTCCTAATGCCGTCCAATAAATATATTTGGGATTTCCCGGTCGCTAATTGTATTTGCCGAAGTGGCAATCCTTGCTCAATAAACGGCTTAAGGTGCCTATTGATCTTCATGCGCACCGTACTTTACTTAAGCACTTCTCGGTGAACATAATGGCTAAATAATAGCCACCCCAATAAATCGTCTTTTTAATCTTAATACTACAAATGTATCGGCTCCAATAAAGGCCGACTACTACGAATTCACTTTAACTGATTTGGAGTTCGACGCTGTGCAATAGCGCCGAAACAAGTGCTTTGATTCCATATTTCAAAAAGACCCTGTACAATTAATAAAGTAAATATTTATGTACCTAACGTTTCACTTAGGCAATTAGATTTGTTGATTATATTTGTTTTCATTATCTTAGAAAAAAAAAATCTTAGATTATAATAATATTTGTGATACACGACAGAACAAAAATTTAATAATAATAGCGGCTAGGGATTCTATAGTTATGTTATCTACGAGGTCTGTTCGTTGAATACGCGACCTGTCGTGAGGAAATAAAATGTATAGTGTTTTTACTTGAAATTGAAAATCTACCTATGAAAGGTGTTTATTGCGGTCCATTGTGGGAACCGAATTTTGTGACGGGTAATAGGAAGAGAACAGAGTCCAGAGCCTCTTCGCAGCACGCCATACAATGGAGAACCCTTGACCGTAATAAACCCTCATTGCAGGTAAATTTTCAATTTCAAGTGAAAACACTATACTTTATTTAGAAGTTATATGTCTGGGTCACCTACGAAGTACTCTCCTCCCTGACGCATACACTTATCCCAACGGTGTTTCCACTTGTTGAAACCGTCCTGGTACGCTTCTTTTGTAATATCCTACAGCTCCTTCGTCGCATTTTACTTAATCTCGGGAATCGTCTCAGATCTTAGTTGCAAGTGTCTTTTAAGTTTGGGGAACAATAAAAAGTCCAAAGAGCAAGGTCAGGTGAATAGGGGGTGGGGAAGAACAGTGATCGAGTGCTTGGCCAAAAACTGACCAGTTCTGAGGGCTGAATGAGCTGGAGCGTTGTCGTGATGCAAAAACCAGTCGCAACTCCCCCACATTTCGGGCCTTTTGCGACGGATAGCGTCCCTCAGATGTTTCAGAAGTTCAATGTAGTAAAACTGATTCACTGTGGAGCCATGGGGGAGGTACTCGTAGTGAACAACACCCTTAGCATCAAAGAAAACTGTCAGCATCACCTTGACATGGGATCGAACTTGGCGAGATTTTTGGGACTAGGGGATGTTTTACCCACCCACTGGGACGATTGGACCTTCGTTTCAATGTCATAACCGTAAACCCATGATTCGTCACCTGTTATGATCTTTGACAAGAAGTTTTCATCTTCTTCTGAACGATCAAACAGTTTCTGACAAAGCTGGAGCTTTTGGGCCGTTCGTCATCAGGCGTGGCACGAATTTCGCAGCAACATGCAATTTTACGGTCAAAATCTCGTGACAGATCCAAGTAATATCCCACACTCTATAGCAAGCTTCCTGAAGGTCAGACGTCGATTTACCCACGCCAGGATGTTAATCCTGTCGACCTGTGGATCGTCACTTGACGTGGAAGGACTTCCATGACGCTCATCGTCTTCAATCGACTGTTCGACCATTCTTGAAACGTTCATGCCACTTGAAACATGCCGTACGCTTCATATTCATATTCATATTCATATTCATATTCATTCAACATCACCGTAAGCTGTGTTGAGAAAATTTCACAGCAACACGTTGCTCGTTTAGGTCATTCATTCTGAAATCCGCCAAACGAAAAAAATGCACTTCGCTAAAAACCCGGTAGCTAGTCAACAAATGAAGATACCTGCAATCCGGTACCGGCGTTATATTCAGCTGATATGTACGAACAAAAGAACTCCAAGCGTAGCCCCCTGGAACCAACTGAGCCCGCAAAACGGGTATCGGCGTTATATTCACCTAATATGTAGGAACAAAAGAACTCCAAGCGTACCCCCCTGGACCCAACTGAGCCCGCAAAACCGGTACTGGCGTTATATTCGGCTAATATGTACGAACAAAAGAACTCCAAGCGTACCCCCCTGGAACGAACTGAGCCCGCAAAATTCAAACAGTTCGCGTATTAAATGAACAGACCTCATATTCACCCTTGAACGTGAACCGTGGTCCAATTTTCAAAAGTCGCTCTCGTGAATGCACAAGAGTTTAGACCTGTGAAATTCTAAAAAATGGGTTCGGCACGAACCCATTACACTATGACTTGATATTAATAGAGTATGCCCAGATTAGAGCTAACAGTACGGAAATGTGGAGTGGTGTGGTGCTGCTCGCTGGCCTAGGGCACGGTACGAGCGGTGAGTGGTGTGCGGCGAGCGGCGAGTATTAATTTCTAGGAGCAGCGGTAAGCGGCAAGCGCAAAGCGTCAAGTTTTCCCAGCACGGTGCATTCAAATCGTGAACAAAACGTTTGTTTTGTCGCTCTGCCGCTTACCGTAGCCGCTCACCGCTCTTATCGTACCCGAGGCCTTATGCATTTGTAGTACATATTTGGCTTATATGTCATTAGTTGTCATATTAACTTAGCGTTGTTGTTAGAAGTGTCTTGCATATAGTTCTGACAATTAAGGAGAGTGGGTGTAGTAAGCCATTATTTCCGCTCACAATGGACGGGAACAGTTTCTACCATCAATAATGAAGAATACGTATTGCAGTTTCAGAAAACAGGTCTTCGACGAACTGCGTATAAACTGAATACATCAGACAAACATTCACACTTCGAATATTTAAATCGCATGGCGGTCATACAGGATTCAATTTGGAGAACTTAACCGTACTAAAACATAGTCCACCAAGGATCAGGCGAAATATTATGCACAGAAGAACTAGTTACGCCAAATGCGCATGCTTGGTTGCCTAAATGTCGGTAGTGTTTATTATGTCGCCAGTGAACTCTATACTACAAGGTGTACCTAAATGATTGTTGTTATGTAATCACTTCAATTCAATTGTGCCGTCTTTCAAATGTGTATACCGTACTATTTGAGAACTGTCACTGTCAACCATACCTGTCAACTATCAAACAACATAATAACAGTAGATTGTTAAAATGTACACTGATCAGAAGAACACTTTTATTGTTGAGGCTTACTTTCGTAATGGACGATTTGAAAATGGAGAATGGATTTATTCAATTCCAGAGTGCGTTCGGGAATTTCAACAAAAGTTCCCTGACCACCAATTTGAATACTCGGTTTTGTCAATGAATATTTCACGAATAGTGCACCGTTTTTAGGGAAACTGGTAGTGTTCAGAAAGAGAAATCCTCAGGCAGACCCTCAGTATCAGGAGAGGTTGTTGCAGATATTCATGAACGACTCGAAGTAAGCCCTCAAAAGTCAATTCGTAAATTGGCTATACAAGCTGGAATTCCCTCGAGCACTATATAATTGTGAGAAAGAGGTTGAATTTACATCCTTATAGGGTCTCAGTGGTGCAAAAATTGAGGATCCACTCAACGCCGATTGAGTTATTGCAGATGGTTTATGGAACATTTAAATGACGATAGATTGCTCGATTTAACATTATTCAGTGATGAGGCTTGGTTCCACCTATCAGGATATGTTAATTCATAAAACTGTAGGTGCTGGCATGCTGAAAACCATAATCTTTTTCTAGAAGCCTCACTACATCCTCAGAAGGTTGGAATTTGGTTGGCTGTGTCTCGTCGTAGAATAATAGGGCCCATACACGACACAATAAACGGTGAGAGATATCGGCAACAAATTGTCCAGCCGTACGTAGACCAATTAGATGAAAGAATTGCTGAACGGATATTTCCAACAAGATGGTGCAACAGCTCATACAGCCAGAGCAACGTTAGCCTATCTAACTCCACTAACACTATCAGATCTAACTCCACTGGACTACTCAATTTTTGGATATTTAAAAGATCCAAGAGTTTTCCAAAGAAGAATAACGTTGAAAGAATTAATGGCATACATCGTAAATGTTTGCCGAACCATAACTCCTCAAATGCTAATCAACATTTTCAACAATAACGACGAGTGCAAATGTGTTTACATGCAAATGGTACACATTTTCAACATCTGCTTTGATTATATATTTTATTTATAAATTATGTTTTCTAAATATTTACTTCTTTTTATGTTTCTGTTTATTAAATAATTTAATTTGATTACTTTAATAACTATATGTGATTGTTTCATTGTCTACTAGTCCCAAATTTGCAATAGTAAAACATTTTGTAACATTGTCAGCTTTAAAGCGGAGCAATTATTAGATTTGTCGCAGCTCGTTAATTTTTTTAATTCCTGCATGATTTTCAATTTACAGCTTCCGCTTCCGAAGACAAGAAAATGTGAAAATTAAATGGTGATAAATACATATCAAAATGGCCATAGCCATTACAGTGAACAACCGAAACTTGTTATTTTACTCTTAGTTTAGAAGTTTCTTTAATCAATGCGTGTTAAAAATGGGTTATCATTACAGAATTGGTGACAATAATTAGTTTTTGAAGCTTTATTATTAACAAAAAAATTATCGGTAATTGTGTAATGATAAGCCATTTTTAACACGCAATGTGTTAAAAATGGGTTATCAGTACAGAATTATTGACAATAATTAGTTTTGAAAGCTTTATTATTAACCAAAAAATTGGTCGGTAATTGTGTAATGATAAGCCATTTTTAACACGCATTGATTAATGAAACTTCAAAACTGACAGTAAAATTACAAGTTTCTGTTCACTGTAATGGGTATGGTATTTTTTACATGTAGTTATCACCATTAAATTTTCACATTTTGTCGTCTCCGGAAGCACATTGATAGGAAATATAAATATAATTAGATAGATTTTTGGTTTCTACATTTGCAACATTTGTTTTCTCTTGTACTTTTTCTCTAAAATAATCGGGGAACAAGAAAAAATGCATAAATGTGGGTTTATTTATATGTTAAAGTACTAGTATACGAAACCAATTCAACACCCGGTATGTAGATAAAATGCAACCTGTTAATGTACCTAAGTAATGGTGAATATCCGATAAAACTATTTAAAAATGCTGTGCGCCTTAAACACTACCTTGCATTGGCGGTATAGTAGCGAGGCCTTTCCAGTACGTTCACTGTATGTCGCATACTTTATTTGGCATACGGCGAAACAACTATAATTGGTTGATCACTTCTTGTTTCTAGTATGTTATGTACGCATCCAAAATGTAATTCATTAAAAGTCTATGAACAGGTGCAAAAATATTGTGTGTATGTACATATGTATAATAAATACTGATATACTCTGATTTTTCTAAACTGGCGTGCACGTCATCAATCAGCTGTGCGATGAGGTTTTTTCGTACCAACGTGATTGATTTCGAGAATATGCATAACAATAGTTTAAGAATCGAAATTAATTATTATGATTATCAGGATCATTTGTTACATAACACTGATCACCGGTGGTTATAAATAGGTAATCGGTGTATTAACCGCGGTCACAATTTTCGCCTGCCAATCATGTAATAAATCATGTTATGTTGGCCGACGTGATATTTTTTCGGCGACGATGCCAGATCTTTTTCACTAACACATGCTCATACATGTGTGCATAACCAAACTTCTTTGACGTTCAACTTGTTACATTTGACTTCGTTACATATTTCACGTTTCTTTTGCCTGCAGCCGGGAATCGAATCTAACCTCAAGATTTTTGTCGCTGTCAGTGTTGGACCCGAATACGGTGCAAACTCTTTTATATTTTGCCATTGTAAATGGTAAACCATAACCACAGGATTGATATCTGAACGAAAAACGGCACAGAAGTCGACGAATTTGATACGAACCGCGCACTGTCGCACAAGATTGCACGGGCGGAACAGCTGATTGCATCCATTTTTAAATACCCAGGACAGCTGGCAACCTTGTAAAATTGTGCCATCATTATTATGATTATTATTTTGATGACGTGCACGCCAGTTTAGAAAAATCAGAGTATAGTACGGTATTAAGTTAGTACAGTGTGATCAACTATCGACTGTTCAACATAATTCGACGACGAAGTTGGCGTTGGCAATCTCAAGTCATGTCCGTACTAAGATAAAATCTGATATGTCAACATGACAGCCAGCATTGCACGTGTGCGCGTGTCTTAGCGCAGACATGACTTAAGATTGCCAACGTCAACTTCGTCGTCAATTTTTGTTGAACACTCGATATTTTGTCGTTACGATAAGGCTCCATTCAGTAATGTTACATCAGTACCCACTTTTCCCACTAAGCTCACTAGAGGGCTCAAAACATCTTCATTTGAAGAAAAATATAAAGCCAAACTTGAGTACTCTGAAATGAGTGAATATAATAAATCGTTTTATTTAGTGAATGGTGGACATGGTATAAACTTCAGCGAAAATAATACTGTTGCTGCAGTACATAAGAGGCGGAGACGTATTATTATACTAAGTAATTAGATAGATAAGTAAAAATGTGACATTGATAGATGTTTAATTTTATTAAAATTATCCTGTCATTGCATGCTATGTTGCATACTTTTCCGATTTAAATAATTCCCCGCGTAAGTGGATTCCCCATCTACAGGTAGTAAATGGAAAACTGTGTAGCTTATTTTGAAATACTCTGTTTAATAAATAACATAATTCTATAAACCTGATATGCCACGATCCTTCTGAAGATGTTGTAAATGATCGATACGTACCTGCAAATAAAACGAAACATAATTAGAGTTGTACATAATTAAATGGAGATTACAAGTCATTTATCTTAAATTGATAATTAAGTAATTAAAGAATAAAACTGGTACCATTCCTGCACCACGTTAGTCAAGTTATAAGTTATAAGCGCTAATGCCCGCAGAAGGCGATGCGCTCACGCCACAAAAGAAAAATCAAGTTCTAATTGATTTTAATCGGAAATAAATTTGGTTGTGCAGGCTTGGAATATAACATGATTTAAAAAAATCTAATTCCGATGATTTTTTTTATATTTCTGATCAGTTTTTGCCAGGGTAGATGTGATGTAAATCAATTTATTTACATTTGAAGACGATTTGAATCATGATTTTTTAATAAATCATTGATTTTACTTAGTCACACTGCTGCGTGTTCAGGGTTGTAATAGTGCGAAATAGTATATTAAAATATCAGTTGCAGAAGGCATCTATTGAAGCACGAATTTGAAATTCCGAAACGAGCTGCGTAGCAGCGAGTTGAGGAACAAATGAGTGCTTGAAGGACCTTCTGCAACGAGTGTTTTATACTATTTTTTCTATTTTGCGGCATCATACTATTTTATAAATTAAATAATGAAAATTTTAAATCTAGGGGATTTTGCGGGGGTTGCTGACATTTAAGTGGCGTAAATTTAGGCGGCTGTGGAAAAAAAATAATTTGAAACGTCAGACCTGGATGTTCTACCATTTCACAACAACGGTCTGATTATGGCACAAATAGAAACATTTGTGTTATAGGCAACATTAATGTTCATCAAAATATTGTGTTGGATGATAATTTACATGGTGTCACTATAAATTCTCAAGACAAATCGCGTGTAACTGTTAATGTTACAAGCGAAGTATAATAATTGTACTTTCCACGGTAATAATTTAAATTAAACTTCGTTTTCATTAATTTGCTGTTCTCTGTGAAATATATTTTTTGACGTATGTCTGTTGACAGTTCAACGTCAACCGTCAACGCCAACATCAATGTTGGTAAATTTTACTAGTCTATTCTAGCACACAAACCGCTTACTGTAACACTCAAATGACATCATTTGGGTGCTAGAATAGACTTATTCTAAACGCAAAATAGAAAAAACATGTTTTGGCATCCCCTCAACAAGAATTGGAGATTGAAAAAAGTCTTAATTTCCATCCAAATTCTCCTCTATGTGATGACGCATAGGCAAAAGTATGAAAACCACAATGTGGCTGGATTTAACGTTTCATTTTACTTAAGTTTATCAGCAAAATAAAAATTAAGTCTGTGTAAAAAGCAGGGTTGGAATAAATCATGATTTAAAAAAATAATCAATTATTAAAAAAAAAATCAGATAGAACATGATTTATTTTATTTTATTATATTATATTTCTGATCAGTTTTTGCCAGTTTGGATGTCATTTAAATCAATTGATTTACATCACGCTGCAAATAATATGATTTTTTTTTTAATAAATTCTTAAATTTGAACAAAAATTGATGATTAAAAAAAGAGGTGTATCTGCACTATGTGATGGACAAAAACTGGAAGAAAAGTACTTCCATTCCGCAGTTCCATTATCTATTTAAAAAAATGCTAACTCTATAGTTACATAATATTTTTAATTGTACACCTATTGGAATGCACAAACAGTGCAAAAACAATGATTCATTAAAAAATATCAATTTTGATTTAAATCAATGATTTATTTAAATAAACCATTTGATTTATTATGATTATGATTTAAATCATGATTTAAATCTAATAATTTAAATAACACCAACCCTGGTAAAAAGAGTAAAAATCGGTTGGAGTCATTTTTTTTTCATAAAAGGTGGTGATATTTTGGAAACGAATACATTCATTCTCAGCGTGTCCAATATAACGATCAACAGCATGTGGATCTCGTAAACCGTAAAAGTTACAAAGGCGGTTAAATTACAAAAAAGTTGCACAATTTAGTGGTCACTAATATTCTTTTGAGAAAACCAGAAATTTCCGCTTACTTCCGGCGATATTCGACAAAATCCGAAATCTTGCGATTTCGTTTTTATTTTTTTGAAGTTATTTGAAAAGGTATAAGAAAACCAAAGGCACTTTCTCATTGCCATATTTTTAGTTCTACAAGACAGCGTTTGCAAATTTTCAGTACAACGTTTCGTTTCGAAGAAACCATCATCAACGTCATTTTTTTATATGGTCGGTAAAAAATGTACACCCTGTATTAGATAGCATTTCCTATTACGAATTCGACAATTTATATCACAGTATGGTTTCTAATGTTTTTATTCAGAAAAAGGCTTGTCAATACATTCTGAACATGTTCTTGTAGTAGGTGTTGAAATGATGACGATGAAGATTTTTTTTTCTAATTTTTACCTAAAATAGTAACAAAAAATAATTTCCCTAGAATAGTTGTTAAACATTAGACCATTATAACCATTTAGGACCACACATATTATTTGTTTACTGTGATATGAAATTGTTCTGTTGATTTAATGGTGACGAAGACAAAAATTATTACATAATTTTAACCCAGAATATGTACCAAATTGGCAACAAAAAATAATTTAGCAAGAATAGTTGTTAAACATTGAAACATTATAGTTATTTAGCACTACACTTATTATTTTTTAACCGAGATACGAGAATTATTCTGTTCATTTAATGACGACGAAGACAACAATTATAACTTAATTTTAACCCAGAATAGGTACCAAAATAGTAACTAAAAACAATTTAGCACGAATAGTCGTTAAACATAGAAACATTATAGTTATTCACAACAAACTTATTATTTTTTTACTGTGGTATTATGAGAATTATGTTCATTTAATTATCTTTAAATCATAAAATTAGGTGATAAATATTGTCTTCGTCGCTCATTTCAACACCTGCTATACCAAACTGTTCGATATGTATTAACAAGCTTTTTTTCTGAATCAAAACATAAGAAATCATACCGTGATATAAATATTTGAATTCGTAATAGGAAATACTATTTAATACAGGGTGAACTCTATTTACGGTCCATATAAAAATATAAAGTTAATGATGATTTCTTCGAAACGAAATGTTGTGCTGAAAATTGATAGACGCTATCTTGTAGAGCTGAAAAAGTGGCAATGAGAACGTGCCTTTTGCTTTTTATACCTTTCCGAATAACTTCAGCAAAACATAAAAAACGAAAAACGAAAAACAAAAAAGTCACGAGGACGACGGCAGAAACGCTCATTTCAGTCAGAATTTGCCATCGAACTTTTCTTAAGTTTTTTGATTATTTTATTTGCTAATAAGCTAGGAGTATTTTAAAAATATTTAAAACACAAACACTGTATGAAAATGTAATGTTATAATTCAACTTTATTTCTGTAAGAAATTTAAAACCCTCAAGTTATAATTTAATCATCTGTTTTGCAAGAATCGAAATGTGAATACACACACAAGATTATTGACAACACTTTTTTATTTATTTTGATTATCTTGATTACTTAATTGCGCAATTATTTGAAAGTAATTTGTTTATATTTGGTAGAAAATAGCATATCTCACTCTATTGGAATGCGATAAAAAGTATTACTTGTCCATTAATGCGTTAATATATTAGAAACTAATGTTTTCTGTTTGTAATTTATTACAAAAAAGTGGATTCCTTGGTTATAAATCAGTAATTCGCATTGGCATTTTAAATATTTGCAGACACCGTAGCACAGTAAATAATAAACAAAATAATAAACAAATAGTATATAATTATTGGGAAATATTTATTACGATGTTTGAGCAGACAGGTAAAATGAATGATAATAATTATTAATATAATCAGATTGTTAATAATAATAATAATCCCTACTACTCCTCCACCTATGCGTAATTGGTTACTGACATTATTTGACAGATAATTCTGACCCAATTACATTTTATTTTACCATAGGCCCCTGAACGATTACTAGTTATGTGGGCGTTAAGAGGAGAGGGGCATTAGTATTGTTGCCAATTATATATTTGGTGTATGAAACGATTAAATAATGGACGTCTACTTAAAATAAGTTATACTACAGTATCTAACTACTAAGAAATTGTCTTTCCAAAGTTAAAAATAAGTTATCCATCTGATTTTCAAACTGGCGTCTGTGTGTCTGCCTTTCTGTGCCCTCTCTACAACCCAGTCGATATACTGATCGGCTTGAAAATGAATATTTAAGCATTTAATGAACATCAAAAGGTCCCTGTTATTTTTAAGTGAAGTACGCCATTATTTTGAAATTATTCGCTAAGCAATATTACTACGAGTTTATTCTCGCGCAATGGAAATTTTTAATCGATCATAGATTCTTAGACCCACCAGTTTCAAACTTACGACTTTTGCAGTGAGAGGCAGATGCTCACCCAGCCGGGGTGTCATACTTTACACCCCACTGTATTATACACTTTTAATATACAGGGCCCTTTTTAAATATACAGGGTGAGTCGGGAGGAACGGACCAAACTCCAGGGGTGTATTGTACACGTAAAAATGATTTAAAAAAACTCAAATGTTGTTATTCGATTTTCATTTGTTATCAAGTGATAGTTTCGAACAGTTTGTTGAAAAGTCGGATAAATACATTTTTATCTAGAGTTTTTTGATGTGGAAACCGTTGACGATATCTTTCAACAGCAGCTGTAGCACTCCCATTACAAAAACCATAGACAAACACCACATTTGCATATTCAAGATTTGAAACTATAACTTGAAAACAAATGAAGATCGGATAACAACATATGATTTTTTTTTAAATTATTTTCACGTGTACAATACTCTCCTGGAGTTTGGTCCGTTCCTCTCGACTCACCTTGTATAATGAAAGCCCTACTACCGAGATATGTAGTTCGAAAAAGTCCTCGAACAGGTCGATTTTTTGTTACTTATTCCCCATTTTCTAATGCACTTACAAAAATTATGACGTCAGAAATTTTTGATTTGTGACGTCATTGACATTTTATTTAATGGAATTCGATTTTTTTTATTTCACAACTTTTGTAGAGCTAGTAATTCTCTTTACAGCCACACGTATTTTTGACAAAAATACTTATCCTTTCCGCTTAAAAGTTTTTTAACAGCAATTTTCAGCGTGTCAGCGTGTACATAAACCATATCAACTATTTCATTATGAGAAAAAATCATTAAGAAAATGCGCGAAGAAAAATAAAACGCATCGTACAATAAATGTCACTTTGATATTGGCATGACAGAATTAAGTGATTTTCATGGCTCGCTAAGTTTATATCAATGAGATCTGTGTGAATTTTTAAGAAAATCAGAATTATCTCTCAACTATCAACTTTTAAGAAAAAATATAAAGGGCAAAACAGAAGTAAAATAAGATGCTCTATACCACTAAGTAATGAAATATAGGGTGTGCCATTTGAAAAAATCAAGTTATGGCCCTTCAAAGTTTACCAAAATTAATGTCCCACAGCAAGTTGATGCCACAATGGAAATCAACGATCTTGCCGCCAGAAGATACTTCAGACAGATGTTTAGAATCTCGCAAAGTCCCAACCTGATATCCTAGAAAACAAGCGCGCTGCGATTTTTTTAATAAGTGCTTGTAAATGCATTAAATTTTAGAAAAACATAAACAACTTCTGAACGGTTAAAGCGAATTGCAAAAACTAAACAGATTCATAAATCCCAAAAAAGGGCAAATTCAAATATGTAAATTTATACAGGGGGTGTCATTTTAAACAAAACAAGGTCCAGGGCTGCCCTGCAAAAATGGAACACCTTGTATATGGCCAAACTGCACTTTGGCCTCCAGTTTGCAGTGCCGTTTGGTTCATTTCGATTTCATTAACGGTGTAGGTGTAATGGAGCCTGCCCGTCCTATTGACTCACCTTGTATTTAAATAGTAAATAAAAATAATAAAGTACCTAATAATCAATATTTAATAAATCGTGTTTTTTGGAAAATCAAATTCCCGTGATCAGGAGTGGAGCTTTAAATTATTCGGTAATTTAAAACTAACACGAAGTTAAAAAATCTCATTGATATGGAAAATTTGCACTATTTTAATTTACATCATTTTGAAAACGAGAGTAAGTAAAAATCACCTGGTATATCTGATATATCTTTAAATAAGGTTTTAAGACTAGTACAAATTAATGACGTACAAGAATTTATTTGAAAACTTAATAATACAATTCTTTTTCCAATATGATGCTGACTTTTTGACTTTTATGGACAGAAAATTGCTTTATTGGATTTGTTGCTATTTATTTTCAGTGTATCAGATTACATAGTACATAATTAAAATGCTATCACAGTCAACAAACCTTTTTAATGCACAGTATCGGCAGCAGTTAATGTCTGGCATAATGTTTTTAAGTTATAAATTTGAGAGCTGTGCTTTGATTGCCCGAGCAACAAGGATTAAATTCACGTACTCAAGTTATTGCTATGTTATCAACGATAGGCGTTTACACGTATCACTGATAACAGTAATAAGTACACTAAAATAAAAAGTTAATATATGTGCCATCTACTGACAAGACCTGGCACTTTCAAGTGCGCATCTGTAATGATACTTAAATACAACACATTGTTTAAACTGTTTAAACGATCCACGCCAAGTTTGAACTGAAGGTCGATCGTAATCAGCGCGAATGAATATTCGCTTTAACAGCATGAAATTAATGTTGGAGGCTTTGAAGTTGCATAGAATGCAGGTACACTTAAGTAATATTCAACTACAGTTATTTTACACGTGATGAGATTACATTGCAAGTTCTCATCTTCAATGTTTATTATTAAATGTAATACAGGAGCAAATTACTATTTCTCCATGGTACGTTGAATTTAAACATAATTAAAAAGGATATTGTGAAATATTTCACTTCTCATGTGCGGCAATACTAATCAGTAATCACGAATCAATTACATACTTTTCTTTCATGCCAAGTTTGTATTGACATGGGCATTTTGTATCTTCGTAATATAAACATTAATGTTTAAATTCCTTTTATACAAAACTTTTCGTGAAGTATGTCAACGTAAATTCCTTGTTAATTCACTCCGCATTCCCGTTGTGCAATTTAGCATTTTGTTATAACATTCGCGAATTCCAGTGACATGAACCTTCGAAATCTTACAGCATAGTTGCGCAATGTTATCAAAAATTTGGTAAGAATCCTCACAGTCGTATCTGCAAATGTGTTAAGTAATGCCGTGATTAACACCCTCACTAGTCACCTAAAGGCGCCCAGAATCGATAAGGCAGGCGCCAGAGAATTTCCCCTCGCGATAATTTGCTATTGTTAATTCCAATAATGGAATTAGGAAAGCGATACAGATTAGCGGTGCGCGAGATTATCTTTATTTAGCACGTGCTGATTATAATTAAGCGAGCATATTTTAAAAACTGTGACTCATCAACTCACACATGTTTGCATTCGCGATTCTTTATCGTCAGGCGTGCAGCTGACCGGTCACCCGCTTTGTTCGGACTCGCGACAAATATTAATAAACAAAATTATCAATGCAATTACTTCGATATTAATGTTGATAAGAACGTCTGATTATATGATTTACGGGGTTGCTCTGCGAATGGAAACTGTGTTAATAAAACGTGTTTATAAATTCAAGATATCATAACAGCTTGGAAGTTATCAGCATATACCCAATTATTATTTGCGCAATCTGCATTTATAATTTAATGTTTAAACTGGACACAGACACAATTTAGTATAACGGGAAGAAAACCACCCAACAATATTGGTGTAACTAGTTTTTAAGGTGACGCTGTATTGCTGTACATACAATACATTTTGAAGTTAACAATAAACATAACAAAAAAAAAGTATGATCAAAATAAAAACACATGCATACTGAAAGCATTATGCCCATTCATCACAACTGTTAGTTTTAGCTATCATGGTTAGGTTTCAAACGTATTAATCCCGGTAACAAGTTTTTCTTAACAATCAAATTAAATTTTAAAACCAATAAAAAGTTATCAACTGTAAAATTCTGTTCACAATAAAGAAGAAATATTGTTAATTCTTGAAGAATAACTTATATTCATATTACACATATAAACTGGGTTCAATAAACTTGAGTTTTTATTTTGTGTACATATTATTTAGTTTTGGTAATTTCCAAGTATGTACTTATAAAGTATATAACAGTCTGTTGGATAAGCTATCATCCGTTTTAAATATATCTTGAGCCTATGAATAATTTCTCGATCAAGCATGTAGTTTTAGATTAGATTAAACTTCTATTAAACGAGATATCATATGTGTCATATTTCAGAAAATATTAGAATGAAATACATCCTTCATTTCAAAATTGTATTTCACCACGTTGACATTATTTTTGACACCTTTAAAGCACGTACCTTCAAAACACCTACAGCATACTCCATATTACATTTCAACATTAAAGCATAATTCAATCATCAATGAATCCCCTAAGACTGAAAATTATTATGGAGTGATGCTGTACCTGTATGTATTATGAAGGTAACGATGTTTCTGGCAATAACAGTACTACTGATCGTGTAAGGTCAGCTTATGACACCTACTGATCATAATTGCAAGTTAAATTATTTCTTAAACCAAGAGTGTTTCTTTGTTGAGTAAAAACACAACCATCGATATACTTTTAATAGTAGAATACATAATACACTCAAGATCTAGAGTAATTATTTTCATATAAGGAATCCAATAATAATATTTTTTGTTACTGTTAGTTGTCCCGTGGACAGTTCTGAAATGTATCTACCATTGACAAAATATATAGCCAACTATATATTTCTTTACAACACATTTTTAAAACGACTTACAACAGTCAATTATCTGTGTACAACACATTTTTGAACACGACTGCACATATTACAAATAGGCACAAAAAAACAAAATAAATAATTAAACCTCCCCCATTTTTTAACTATTTGAAAACCATAAACTAATCATCACTTTTTAGTAAGCAGGGACATTTATTTTTGTAAATAGCAATTTTTAAGGTGTCGTTTTGTCAAACTCTTTTTTTTTTGTGCACAATTTATGCTTGGCTGTGAAGGTGATTCGAGAAGTTAAACACAAGTGTGCATTTTATGTTTAACAATACATATTCAGATAAGTAGATTAGACGTTTATTAACAGTAAATAGAAATTCAATAAAATTAAGATTGGACATTTGAAAAATTGTAAAGTATTAACATTAGTACGTAGTTTTTGTGAACATCGTAGTAATGATGTCATATGTTATCAGTTTAGCGATGTTATAGTTGTTGTAGTTTGGGCTCGTTTTATCAACTATAGACACCTGGTTCAATATTTTTAATTGCCCAGCTTAACCAACTGGCTGCCCAGAAATGTCACTAAACATCTTTAAGCTTAACAGTCCACATGTTCCTCTGGAGTAACAAACCCCTCTCCATCCACAATAGCCACGGAAAGCAGTTACAATACCGTTTTCTTGTCTCACATATTCATCAACATATTTACACTTAGTTGGTAAGAGCTCCCTTTTCAATTGTTAATACTAGTTTTCTCATAACATACGAAACACTTATACATATTGTAATAACATAATTGCCCCACAAAACAAAAATAACACAGGCCAACCACCAAAAATTTTTTGAGTGTGTTTACCTAATTATTGTCGTTTTAAGTGTGCTTATTCCAAAAATAACATAAAAAATGCCATATCGCCCACCATTTGTTCACATTTTAACATTTTCTCTGTATAGCTAGGTGATAGTTACAGCTAGGTGTATAGCTAGGTGATAGCTAGGTATAGTGATGGAAAAACGTTATCAGGCACGCTGGAACACCAACATGATGGAAGATTACTGCTGGTCACTTCACCGAGAGAGTCAGTAATCAGCGCATAGAAGAAAAAGCTATATCAGGAGCTTTAAAGAAAAGAGACAAAGAAAATTTACATCAATGGACATGTAAAGCCTTTGAAGAATGCAATGTTAAGAATATAAAGTCATCTTCTATGTTTAAATAAAGTTCTGTTGGTATTTTAAAAGTCGTTTACTTTTCATATTTATTGCATATTTTACATATTTTCTCATATCTTACTAGGTCAAATTGTGACTAAACTGTGGGTGATGGGATCGATCAGAGTTAGTTCAGATACGGAATTAGTACCCAAAAAACTATAAAAATCAGCTATCAAGATTTAAAAAGTTTTTTGAAACCTTGTTTTTTGGCCTGTGTATTCTAACGTAAAAATGTGCTATTTGCAAACCGTCATGATGCATATTATCATGGCACCACCGTCCGAAAAACAATTGAAAAAGACCTCAACAATGTCTAAATCACGACATCAACCGTTTAATCCGGTTTATCCCATAATAACTTCTTCCCCTCGCATCAACGTTCGTTTTTTATATTTTGAAAATGGTGAAAAATTTTAATCACCGAAACGCCAATACTTTTTAAGTTGCCTTATATTTTTGTAATGTTTCTAGTATGTTCTCAAATTCAAATTTAACAATTTATGTTATTTTCACATTTTAATAAACTAGTTTAGTTCTAATTACAATCGTAGTTTCAAGTCATGATATCTCACTATTTTCCATTTCATTGTTTTCCCTTTCAAATGATTTTCCAACTTAAAAAAATTAATATAGAATAAAAAATTCTAACTTAAAATTTACGACCTTTCATTCCCAAACATCTCCCACTTCAAGATTAGTACGAAGTACTTGCTTCCACATAATGTTAAATTTATGTGAGTTACGATATCTTCTCCAGTGTAACTAAACTGACGAGTTCCACCATGATGAAAACGGCTACAGTTAGTTGTCTTATGGAGAAGTTATATAAATATCAAGTGTATGCAAATTGCGAGCGTTTGTTTAGCCACGAATTGAAAAAACAGACTTTTTACAAATATATTTTAAGTCAGGGTTGATGTGATTTGATTCAATAGTTTTATATCATGGTTTAAATCAACTGATTGTTTTTAAATAAATCACTGAATTATATCAAAATGTGATAAAGTAAAATCAATGATATATTTAAAAAAAATCTTTTAGACTTAATCGCGATGTAAATCAATTTATTTAAATCACACCTACCCGGCAAAAAATCTAACAAATCACGATTTTTATGATAAAAAATCATTGGTAATTGATTTATTTAAAAAAAAGGTTTATTTTAACCCTGATTTTAAAATAACATTTTATCTACAACCTTAACGATTTACTAAATCAATTATTTGATTTGATTTTGTAAATGTGCGCGATTTCGCGTATTTTTCACGTTTTTGTTATATAACAATGTGATTAAGTTGAAAGTATGTGTGGATACCACTTGGTGAAACATGATAATTAAGGTAAATCAAACACTTGGTTAAAGTTTACTATATTAATAGAATTTACTCTACAATCGTTTCAGTCTCACGTCAAGAGTAACAGAGATACTCTGTTACTGTATCTCTGTTACTCTTGACAATGGTCGTTAGACTGAAACGATTGTACAGTAAATTCTATTAATATAGTGAAACTTCAACCAAGTGTTTGATTTACCTTAATAAAGAATGTGCACAAATTGAAGACGTCAATACTCTAAACTCGATAAATTTTGATGGTGAGTGGTCGCTCACATAAAGTAGGTTGCATGTAACCATGTAAGCTTTCCTCTTAAATCCGGTGGTAAACACTACTTATTATGTTGTCAAATGCTGTGAAACGTGAAACGATTTACTAACTAGTTACTAACTAGATTTCAATAAATAGTAGATTATACACCAAGGTTGTGAAGAATACTATTATAGTCGAGGTCTAGTGGATAGCGCGGTGCTTAGCGCCGAGGGATAAAATACCCGAGGCTATAATAGTATTTAAAAATATGGTGTACAGTCATGCTCACATAAATCTAGTACAAGAAATTAGGTTAGAATAGCAATTTTATATAGCAATGTCAAATTGTTTGTACTAGATTTATGTGAGCATGACTGTATATACTATTTTTCAAATTCGCATTATTAAAATGCTCATTATGTATATTGAAACTCATAATTAAAACAACACTTTAATCGAATGGGTCAATAAAATGTTTACATTTTCACTTGATTCACTATAACCATTGACAACGTGAATAAATTAAAAAATACGTAAATACGCACTATCCTGGAAAATTTTGTTGTCACCTGACAAAGTGACACTTGCATGCAAATGGTTCAATTCTGAAAAAATCTTGTACGATACACGTGAATAAAACAATTTTATTCACTTATACCATAAATAGCTATTTTTCTCTACTAGATCAGTTACAATTATTTAAAATTAACAACAAACATCTCGTTCACCGGCGGCAATAGTGGGACATCTAAAAAATTGAAAGTGTTCTATATACAGTATCAAAATTGCTAAATACTCAAATCACAGGTTAATAATAAATCCCTTGATATCTGTTTTTTTTTCGCACGAAAAACAAAACTGATCTCGCAGCAGTGTGATAAAGTAAAATCAATAATTTATTTAAAACAATAATAAGATTTAAATAGTGATGTAAATCAAGTAAATCAGTTGATTTCAATCACATTTACCCTGGCAAAAACTGATCAGAAATGATTTTGGTTGAAATAATTAGCATTTTTTGATTTATTATAATCATGAATTATTCTACGCTGATAGAAAGTAATTACTTCTCGTGTGACCCTAGATAAAATAATATTGATCCAGTACAAAAAGACAATTCCAAGTAAATGTTTGGCCGAGCTTTGGTCGCTTAGAAGTCCGGGGTACGAATCACTGTGCGAGAGCATGGCCTACTTATAACGCTACAAATAAACTGACGTGATCAGACGGAATAACCTTATACGAGCCCTAACAACTATATATTCGGCCATTTCATAATTTCTATCTAAAAATTGTTTTAACAAACTGTTACCAGCAAAACATATTTATTATTATTTTTTCGTAAATTTTTCAGATGAGTATTCTGCTGGCTGCAGCAAGTGCAGCCAGAAAAGGTGATAAAATATAATAAGAATCACAATTTATGTTTGCCAAAAACATTTTTGTTGCGCTAAAACCGACAATTAAATGTTCGGCCAAAATATTACGCATTTTAGATACTCCAGATAGCTTTAGATACTGTTTTCACCTTAAGCAAACAAGGCGTCTCGTTAACCCATGTATTAGTGTGTTTGTCAACTTTAAGTGAATAGTTTGCTTAAAAATGGCTCGAGGTGTGGCATCTCCCAAAAAAAGTGAGAAATTTAATAATGAATGTGTTTGGACGGGGGAAAAAAATAGGCAAATTGACAGAGACTTTATTATCAGACAATTATCAAAATTGATGGTACTTACATCATAAAATTATGATGAAAACGGTATCACCAATATTAAGGGAAAAGACTCACGACGTCCCTGTTTAATTTCGGATCGACAAGAGGCACTTAAAAAAAAATAACGCCCGAGTGGAACGAGGCTTCAGGATTATCTCTTTCCAGGGAAACTTGCAGAAAGCGGGTACATAATGGTGGCCTAGGTTTTTGGGTAATTTGATGAATGGCAAACATTTCAATATGATAGGGATAAAATTATTTTAATATTTTAGGCTAAAGAAAAACCATTATCGGCCAAATGTCAGAAACAAAAAACCGTTTGGTTTGATGTACAGAACAGCGACCATAGACACATGAGCAGTGAAATTCGATAATTTTTTGTGATGAATCGAAATTTGATGTGTGTACGGAAGTTAACCGAAACCGAGGAATTAGAAACAATATTGAGAGGTTTAATAAGGGCGTTCATTGCTTAAAACATACTATCTCAAGTTTCCTTCGGGGCTTATGATATGGGGTTGTATGTACGCAAAGAGCGTAGAAAATATTCAGTTCATCAACGTAACTGTTAACGCTGTAAAATACCAAGAGATACCTAAAAATAAGTTAATTGCCAGTATTGAAAAATTGTATGCTGCAGTTTATCTTCTAATAAGATCGAGCATCAAGCCATAGAGCCAAAACAACCGAAAATGGTTGGAAAACCATTACATCCCAGTATTGGATTCGCCTTCCAGTAGCCCAGGCTTAAACGTCATCGATACCATGTGGCATAAAATGAAACTGGAACTGAGAAACAATTCACAAAGAACTCCGGAACATTTGAGTGTTAAACTTGAAGAAGTATGGGACTCAGTGACAGTAGAAGAGAGTCAATCTCTTGCAATTTCCATGCCTAGAAGAATTCGAGCAGTAATTGCAGCAAAATGCGATGTTATGCCGTATCAAATTGTTAAATTGTTACTTCGTATTAAAAAGTTTTATTTTGGCCGAACATTTAATTGTCGGTTTTAATTCATTGAATTATCTTTTTTACAAACGAAAAATGTAATGTTTTGTTACATATTATCATCATAAAGTAGACAGAATCACAATTATTCTAAAATTAAAAACAAATGCATTAATAAATATATTTTACTAGTAACAGTACATTAAGAAAAACAAATTTAGGTAGGAATTATGAGGTCCATTAGGAAGTGGCCGAACATATAGTTGTTAAGGCTCGTACAGCCAAAAAATACATCCAACAATAGAAAGGATTTCTCGACGATTAAACTTTAAAAAACACAACAATCGGCGAATATAAACCATACTACAACTTTTATTATTAACCGTACAGACTAGAACGACGTATAAAGCGGGAGCTACTCGCAAACCCAGGATGAAAATGCCCATAGCGATAGTCTTAACTTTGATGAACCACTTGTATTTACTGCTCTTGAGTGTGGGAAGGTTATATTACCGATGAGCCAACGAGGTCGACGAATAATAATTAATAGTATTAGGAATTAAAAATTTCTGATAACCACGGCGTAATATTGACACAGTAGCAATCAAATTTACAGACATTTTTTCATTTACAATTTGGATATATAATGGTTATTATAGTCCATGCCAGATAATTTGTCACTTTCCACATAAAACAGAAACTGATGGAATTGGTCCAATGAGAATGCATCTCAAAACAGCGGTAGCGGTAAGTCATAAACCATACATGTATTCCTTTGATCCCTTAGAAATTAAGTGCTTTGGAATAAGCAACCGCATTACTCAAGGACGTCAAGCTCACTATCGTATACCTCTCAATAAATTTGGATGCTCAAGAGACGCATTTGCATTTCTGTTGTCCAGACCGACAGGACAGAGGGGAGACTTCGGTTTCATGTGAAAAGTGACATATTATCTGGCATGGACTATAAGAGGTTGTCTTTGATAAAAGTAATTCATCATACATTCCATTTTGGAGGTTAAAATTTTGTTACCTAATAACAATACCTAAAATTAATTATTGTGAAATTATGAAAGAGCTGCTCTAATCGGGGTGATATTCTGTTGGTTGGTTTCTTACCATTTGAGGAGGTTGAGTGCAGTACGGATCATATCCGTAGTTATAACCATAGCTGTAAGGGTCCATCATCATTCTGTCGTGCCAAGGATACATCGTCGCAGTGAGTCTGCGGCTAATTAAGCGTTCCCTCGGGTCAAGATTGACATAACAGTTTAAATATAAAATGGGCAACAATGATTCACAGCGCGCGCTAAAAATAATTGCAGAAGTGCGCGTCTCGGATTACGATAGCCCCACCTGTGAGCACGTCCTGGCACTACGGCACTTGTGTGATGTCTGGATGTTTGAGTATTCCGGGGGCGCGTTACCGAGATGTGCGTATAATCGTATATTTTTTCGTATAGAGTTTTTTTTTTTCACATAAATATGCAAAGCGCGACTGTGTACGAGACGTGAAATATTATGCACTTTGCAAGAGTTGCACTTTTGCGGAATGAAAAGCAGCAGGCCTGGAACCACGGCGCACGCACCGAAATTGTTATCTAAACACCTCCCGGAGTTTGTACTGCAACAAATTGCATGGTGGGAGGGAGTTGCCGTTTAATCGCTCATTTGCACTGTGTGAACGTGTTTGTTATTTTCGGTTCGATTCTAATGCGTAAAACATTCGATTGTTACTTCTTAAAGATTAAGATTATAAATATTTACTCGCTAAACAGTTTAAAATTCGCCACTACTACATAAACATAAACATGATGTACTATACATATTGATACTAATCAATTTTAAATACAAGTGGTCGTTTTTGTCGTGATTGTTTAATGTAAAGATTGCTAAACATAATATTCGAGGTAGCATTTCTTTGTTTATATTATCTACTCGTATAACGCGTGTTAACAATATTTTAATAAAATTATTAGTTATCAAAGGCAAATAGTAGTAATGTATAATTTCCAAATAATTAACCGCAATATAATAAGCACATTTTTTGCCCATTTTAACAGTTCGACTTTTTTTTAATTCTCAAGTAAGTAATTAGACAACCAAATTACTAGGAATAGCTAAGATAATTTTGCAACATTTTGAGGTAATCTTGTTATCTTGATAATTACTGCGAACACACTTTATCTATATTTAAAAAAACATATCGCTTATTATATCGAAAAATCGAAATCGAAAAACAGTATTTGTGTCGGCATTTTTTCAGATAGGTCAAAAATTTAAGAAAAATATAAGTCGATCGGAATATCTAAAGAATTTTTCCATCATTTCGTACCTCGTTTTCAAGGTGATAGTTTTCATGATAACAACTATCGTGATAATTATTATGCTGTAGACTTCTTGATAGTCACTCTTGCACTATCGTGAGAATACTCTCACAGATCTCGCTTGACTAGATAAGTTGACACGTGGACAGTGCTCTCGCGACAGCAATAATAACTACCGCTGTTACTATTATCCAAATATATCACGGCGTAACGGTTTTACCTTTAAAGACCTTCCGTAAGTAAGTAACGCAAGTAAGAAGTTCCGTAAGTACCTTCCAGTTCCTGGAAGACTACCCAAGGTGTGGTTGTGGAAAAAGAAATGTGCGAACTTGAAATATCAGATGAAGAGCGACCATGCCGAGGATGTTCTACTACCAGTGTCGGGCAGCTTACTACTACAATGTAACAATCTTGGACAGAAAATTTATTTCTTCTTTTCTTCTACTCTGTCTTTATTTTGTTCTATTAAGTCTATTTATTCTTTTTATCCTCGACATATTTATTCCTCAACACCCAATGGGTAAAAGATGGATGGATTATGTATGTATTTATTCTTTTTATTTTGATCATGTCGCCAATAACAGTAGCTGGTGGTGCAATTAAAAACTACCCGTCAGCCATTTTTACTGCTATAATAAAATGGCAATACCATGTGGACGTCACACCGACATGACAGTATTATCACTATCGCTCTAATGATACGTAGTACAATCACAAAAAAAACTGTCATCGTGAAAACAAGGCTTTACTGCGCACACCTTTTATACCAGGTGTTCCAAGTTATACCGTCGAGCCATTTTTAGCCATTTACAGTAGTGTAAGAGTAATGAAAATGTGTCAATATATAGTCTCTTGGATTTATTGTGACAGCAAATATCTCGGTTATTAGTACAGGTAGAAAAAAAAAGTTAAAGAAAAAAGTTTTTGTACTTTTTGTCGTCTATTCAATCCTAATGTCAGGAGAACAGTTGAAAATCAAATAAACAGTGAAAGCTATAAGTATTATTTTCTTTAATGGAACACCGTGTATATTTTAGTTATTTCTAATTGGCAATAAAATTAGCTTTATAATGATTCCACATAAGTACCACTTTATTATACAAATAACGCGACAATTGCCAATAATAGTTATTTAAGCATTAAGGGAGGTAAATATTGTTTACCAGTCGAGGTCGAGTTTGCGCCCGAGCGATAGCGAGAGCTAGCAATAAAGTCCGACATTGGTCAAAACTTACCTCTCAAAGTGATTATTACTGTTTTTCCACTCCTGAAGTTGGTTTAATTGTTTATGTTTGATTAATTAATTTTCGCAACTTGAACGAAATGTCAGTACGGCTTTGATTGCTAAGACTACTTTTCAAACAAAGTGTGAATGTCAGAAATTGCATTGGTTCAGTTGTAAAATGAATTCCAATGAAAATAAACAAGAACTGGCAATTGAAGAGGCTGCAGATGCTGCCTGTTCTTTCCTACTGCCGGAGAAGTCGAAGGGGCGTTATCAAAATGCGTATAGGTGTTTTAAAGAGTGGTGCCAGAGAAAGAACGCTATGTTAGGGAGGGATGTAATTGCTATAATGTAATTTTTTGCTTACTTCCCGTTGTTCATAGTAACCACAGCTTTATAGGTAAGGATGGAAGTAAGCTCCCATCAAATCAATGTTACAACAGTACCATGCAGGGAGTGGAAAAATGAAATTTATCAGTTGCTATGAATTACAATTTAAAGTTTCTGTTCAAAGTGACCTCCGTTGTTTGCAATACATTCTTCAAATTTCTTTATTAAATTTCGTCGTGCTTTTTGCAACATGTGTGGTGTTATTTGGCAACATGCCCCATGAATACGATTTTTCAGATCGTCTAGATTTTCTGGACGAGTAACATAAACTTTTTGCTTTAAAAATCCATAAATAAAAACATCTGAAATAGACAGATCTGGCTCTCTTGCTGGCCAGTTTCAGGGGCCACCATTTGCAATCATTTCACACCAAACTTTCTTTCCAAAATATCTTGACAATTCTTGCGTTATGGGGGAGCTCCATCTTGATGGAACCACATATCACGACGTATTTCTAGGGGGATATCATTAAAATAATCATCGAATTCTGTCATAAGAAAGTTGGCATATCGCTCCGTACTCAAAGTTCCTTGATAAAAACAGGACCTATTATAGTATCACCTAACACACCAAGCCTAACTGAAAATCTGTGTTGGAATCTGCATTCCCGAATTTGGCGTGGATTGTCAGTATACCAGTAATGGTAGTTTTTTCGGTTGGAGATTCCATTGTTGTTGAAATTAGATTCATCGATCAAAAGAATTAAATTTAATAAATATTGATTATTGCTAAGCCAATTACAAAATATTATCCTCCTGTCAGAATCACCATCTCTTAAACCTTGTACTAATTTAATTTTGTATGGTCTTTACATTTTCTTAGAATAGAAAATATTTTATACAGACTTATTCCTAAGGCAGCCACTGATTCACTTAGCGAATTTCGTGGATGTGCTCTAAAATAGACCAATATCAAAACTTCATTATTTTCTTCACGTTCATTTCTTGCCATTCGTAATTTATTATTAAAACAGCCATTTCTCCGTAAATTTTGTTCAAGACTTGCAAAAGTGCGATAATGTGGTTGTCTTCTTTCATACATGTTCAATAAGTGATACTAGCTTGTTTAGAATTATCGTTGCATCTAACGAAGACCTTCAGCATATCCATTTTTTTCAACATTAGTACAACAATTATCACCCATGTCTAAAGATGTGAATCAACAATACGCAGGCCACGAAGTTACTAAGCCACTTTGACATTAAAGCGATAGCAAATTGTTTTACGTCAGCGTGCAATTGTAATTCATGGCACAACTGATAAATTTCATTTATTGGAAATTGTCGCGTTATTTGTATAATAAAGGGAAACTTATGTTGTATCACTATAAATCTAATGTTATTGCCTATTAGAAATAACCACAATATACAGGGTGTTCCATTAAAGAAAATTAAGCCTATAGCTTTCACGTGATTATTTGATTTTAAATTGTTCTGACATTAGGATTAAATAGACGACAAAAAGTACTAAAACTTTTTTCATTCACTTTTATTTTTGCTATCTGTACTAATAACCGAGATATTTGCTGTGTCACAATAAATCAAACAGACAGTATACATGCGATCTTGCAGAAACTGGTCTAAAATTTTCAATTACATTTCAAAGATGGCAATGAAATTAAAAAAAAAACTATTCGAAATTCTAATTAAAAAACTGCAATCTGCGATTTAATCCAATCCAATTCGAAAAAAGAACTATTCGATTTCAAATGAAACTCACTTTTATATTACTAACGCGAAGAGATTTACAAGAATAAGAAAAGTTTTATGACAGTTATAAACTATTCAAGAAAAGATAATTAATAAGGGTCGTTCCACCTATTGTTGAATTTATATCAAAAGTTCGTCATAAATATTAGCGCCACAATATGAAATTGCATTTGTTTCAAAAGCGAAAGTTATATTTTTAATTTATATTACACTGTAACATGAGGAATTGGGTAATAGTACACTCTCTTGAAAATCAAATACTTAATAAAAAGCCCAACAAACTGCCCGGAGGTTGTAAACAAAAAATTAATAGAAAACATTGCTCTTCATTAATACATAATTGTATACCTACATTAAATATGGATATTATATTTCTATTAGAAGTGGCCATTATGGGATCGGCGGGAAAACTCGAAACACCCGGTATATTTAAAAAAAAATCGTAACAAATGTATCGACAATAATTTGTCACTAGTTCATGTCGGCAATGTTTTTTTTAGAAATTTGTGTTGACAATCCAACTCGAAGATTATAAACCATTCACATTGCATATTTTTTTACATTTCAACCAATTACAACCAATTTTCAGTGAAAAAATAATGTGTGGTACCAGCAAGAGTATTTTTTAGCAAAATTCACGGCAAAATTCACCTTATTTGACAAACACAAACTAACATTAGTAAACCGTATCTGTTTAACTAAAAATAATAATAAAACTAAAAATAAAAAACCTAATTTTAAATAACAAGATCTAAACAAGAGGAATGAAGAAGACCGACAACATCCTTCAATGCCATTAACCCAGGAGGGGAGAGAAATCCCACAACTCCCGAGGTGAAGGCAGAAGGAAGAAAACATGCAATATTTTAAACAGTATTATTAATGATATTATATAAAATGTTATTTATACGAGCTATTTATTGTACTAGTATAAATTTAAAATAAACTATTATTAAAAAAAAAAACTTGTGTTATTTGATTTCCAAGACACCCTTTAATTTTTCACATTTTTGTCATCAGGCATTAAGCTCGATATTCTCAGAATTTTTGATATGCAACCTCATGTTATTTTTAGATATTCGTGAAGAAAAAAAAAACAAATGCTATCAAATTTGTTAATAGAAACATTTAGGTTGCCATTTAAAAAAGTATCGATGATATCATTGCCAAAAAGTGATGCATCGTCAAAAAAATCAGGCAAATAATTAGCTATCAAACTTTTTTTCCTAAACATAATAATAAATCCTCCAAAGTAAAAGTTCCTTACTCTTTATCCACCCTGTATATGTTTCAGTAATTAGCAAGCGCTCCGGTACTTTGTTAGCAATAAAATATTTTTTTAATTATTACGTTGTAGTCTTTGTTTAGAGGTTTATTAATTTCCCGTTACATAAAATATCCTTTACTATGAAGAAACGGGTTTTGTCCAGTAAGCAAAACATCTAACTCAATAACTAAGTGAATAATAATTTTTAATGTTGTAAAGCTCCATAATCGCCAGTTATTGTTTCAATGGCTTCACGCTAAATCTGAAATATTCTTTGCCTAGTAAAAAAAGATGATTATTTGCATCAATAAACTTTTATGAACTAACGGGCATCTGCATGCACGAACTTGTCGAGTCTTGCCGTGACTTGTGCCGTAAGGGAGAGGAATATGTCTGGCAGTTTATTTACAATGGCATTGATGTGAATTTTAAACGGATAATGCGAATGCAGGAACGTTAATAGATTCTTAATTGTCAAAATAAAATTGACGTCATCACGATTTATGGCAATTGCAGTTTTCTTAGAATGTTTAAATTTAGAATAATAGGAAGAACTGTTTTAACATTAATTATTACAGACTACAGTTATCGAGTGTTAAATGTTCATAGGGAATCACTGGCGACAGTCGTGTTGATTACAAATTACACAATGCAACGTCTGGTTGGGTAATCGTAACATTGCTAGAATATATGTACAGGAAGTTGTTTATAAAATTATACAAACGGGTTACAATGTCTATGTATACTTTTATAAAAAAAGAAAAACGCATCAAATGTCTGGCGAAGCAATAGAGTCAACCAACATTACAACGGGCTACATTTTATCGATTTTCGAGGATTTCCCTTTCGCTGGCAAAACTTTAAGACAAACCCCAGGTTTGGTACCATTCTCATAATGGTACCTATTGTCAAGCAATTGGGTTTTCTGGATATTTTGGCATTAAATAATTAGGTTACTGCGTGTCACCAGAAATTTGATTTTAAAATAAGTGTATAGTTGGTTGCCTATATTGCAGGAGTCGCCAGGCATTTGATGTGTTTTTTTATACCGCGCGATTTTTTTATCTCTGAACTTAGGGTAAGTATATTCAGTTTTAAAACGACAGTATGAAATACATTGCTAAAATGCAACGGTTTTGAGAAAAGTTTCTTCAACTCAAGTACTAAAATATTCAAATTCAAATGGTACCGAGCTGGCAATAGTATACGGATTTTGAGAGATTTATTTTGAGTGCATTATCCTGACAGTTGTATCCAATCAATCGAAATATTTTCTAATATAATCACAAAATTTAATAGTAGGAACATGATGCGTCGCTATTGGTCATCATAAAAGTACTATTAGATGTCACATTTCAACTGAAGAAATGAAATAACATGTATTATTTCGGGATTAACGGTTGATGATTGTACATTAAACGGGATTGGGGTCTCAGGATAGTGCACTGCAATTAATCTAGCACAATCCGTATACTAGCCAGCTCAGTATCATTGTCCTATTTAAACACTTCCTTGCGTTGAATACATTTTCGTTCAATAGTTTTGACACTTGAAATGACCGAGTTTCATGCGGCTTGTAATTTTGGTTGCATAACCATTGAATTTTAGCAATGCATTTGATACTGTCGTTGTAAAACTGAACATAGCCTATGTTCATGGATCAAAAACGCACGGTATATATGTATGCATAGGCGATGTAACCCGTATTTATACTTTTATTTAAAAAAAAAACCTGTATATGTAATACATCACGTCTGCGAAAATGTTCGTATTTGTTTTATTAATTTAGTAAAAATTTAAAAAAATATTCTTTATGTGACATACACTAACAAACGAAGATATGATTAGAAACTTTGAAGTGGCCTGAAACACTAGAAATCCCTTTCTTTAATTTTGTAATTACATTCTTAAGATTCTTAATTTGATGTTAGGGAGAAAACGTTTTTAGTGTGTTCAGTTTTTTTTTTCTCTCCAAAATATCACGAAATATTTAAATGCAAAAACACAGATTTTTGTAAATGTTAAAAAAATTAAAATTAAAAATCTTTGGTTAATTTAAATTAAATGTAGATCAGGTAAATAAAACTGAAAATTTATATTAAAAATTGAAAATAATTCACGAATGTCCGGCATTAATGATTATAAAATTACCTAGTTTAAAAAAATTGAGGGGCAAAAAATTTAAACGTATTTTCAAAATAAATGTTTTGGACTAAAATTTTATAAAATTCAAAATATGAAACCCGAATATTGGCTACAATGAAGGAATATACATAAAATAATTAAAAAGCCACCAATCGTGCTCATATTTTTCATAAAATTCATTTGCGTTTCTTATTTCTAAGTACATTTACCCTTGTACTTTAAATATCGGCATTCAGGCTATTGTCAGTAACAATTTTATATTTTAGTAATTTACTTTCGGCACATTTTACAAAACACCAATACTCCAACACAGAGACTCTGCTGGGAATCGGATCCTCAACCAGCCGCAATGTAAGGAGATTTTATGCAATTCATGCACATGTTTTCCATCAATTCTCCATATTAGTAAATTTTCCAAGTTCCGCGATGGAAAGTGACGACGATGGCGCTTCAGTCGAAAGGTCAAGGATGACCGTCGCTGCACGGTGCAAAGTCTGGCGCACCTGATCACGACGATTACGCCAAAATCGTAATCGAATGCATCGCATTGTCTGATACACCGAGTCGAGTCCACATTTTCACGTTACTCGCGCAAACATTTAATGATTCCATTTTCGTATTAATTAAACCCAATTGAAGCGGACGGCTCTGTCTCCACGAATCATTACCAGGCTCCTACACGTTAATCTCCTGCGGGACATTGTTACGGTTATCACTACAATTCCCGCATCAGACAGAATTGTTCCCAATTCTCACATGAAATCACAAAGGAGGTGTAAGATGCCCGCACACGCATGGTTGATTGTATAAAGCGTCGTGAAATATTTAATATGAATTAACATTATCGTATATGATTCATTTATACGATAATCTGTCGTTCAGTCCAGTGATAAAATTGTAAATAATTGTCAGACGATTTGAGATACCCATAATGAGATTAGAAATTAGGTCTCCCCAAAATAATAGTAGTTTTCAGTAGAAGTGTGTCCAGTAAGGTATTACCTACTCACCGAGCGAAAAAGTTTTCTCTAGTAATTTTCCCGAGGGCGTAATACCGTGTAATACACGCGTGTGTATACAATTTTATCGAACACCACAAAAATTAACAACAAATTACCATTTTGCATATTTGATACATTGAAAATTCCGCAGCTAATGAAATTGAAATTGCAAGAAAAATAATAGGAGGAAAACTTTTCTGGCCATAATGACTCTCCTAGAATTAAGACTCAAGAATATAAATGTTGGCTACGAGCGAGCGTTAAAAATATCTTGACAGAAACTGCCAGTAAGTAATGAATCATTTAATGGAATTTATTTTCAGGGCAATATAAATACAATTAATATTAATGTTAAATCTAATGAATCTATTGTTGACGAGAAACAATAAGAAATTAGAGATATTTTTAGATTTATTGATTAAATATAGTTTTCAAAGAAATGTAGTTTTTCGTTTTTAATAAAAATAACCAACTCGTTACTATAGCAACGAGGGAGCAAAAACGTAACTTTCCTTGTTAAAAAACACCATAGTAACTAATTGTTTATTCAGAGGTATAAACTTTGTTCAAAAAACACGATGTACAATATTATTATCACAATTTGCAACTTATAACATTATTTTTCACACATTTTTAATTGTTTATGGTTACATTTACATAGAAATGTTACTCAGTTATGTACAGATGTAGAAGTCATTCTTATTGTATACACGATTTATTCTTCCTGCGTAAATGGATTATTATTATTATTAAAAAAAAATGCCGATCTGCCGATGCAGCAGCATTTAGGACATAAAAATACAGTTCTTCGTTGGAGAAGTGATTATCACCACAAAAAAGTTACTAAGGATGTATTTGCACCCATGTTGAAGAAGTTACTGAGTGTTAATTTTATAACACTTATAATTTTGTTTCAATTGGTTTTGAATTGATAATCATATTTGAAGAAATCCAATCCTTTGAAGACAGAAAAATCGCAACAAAAATGTTATAACAAATAAGTTTAAAATTTTGAAACGTCCAAGCGGACGATGTATTACCGACCTTTTCTAACTTGGACATTGCATTGTGATGGTGATGTGAAATACGAAATTAGTTAAACATTCACTTCAATTTCATAGTAGGTAGGTGTGTGTTGTGTAGTCGCGGAAATCTACTTCATTGGCTTTGGCCTAATTATCGTTTCTTTTGTGTGGCTCTTCGTTGCCTTTCTACGGCATTATCCTCAGCAGAGCGCCAGAGGCACGTTTGCGGTTGCGGTATGGTATTTTCGATTTGACGAAACAATGTCCCATGTAATGGGCCGATCGCAGGAGTCCTTAAGTGGTCGCGATAAGTCCAAGCGACGGTCTTTCCGTGCGTCCCGTCGCGGTAATAATAATAATCGGTTCAGGCGGCGTCGTTTAACCTTTTATTATCGCTTTTAACATTCTACGAGTCGCGTTATTGATGATATACGGGAGCGTTGATTGCGTCACAAAACTATTTTGATGGACATTGTAAGCGCAAGCTTGAAGTAATTATTTCTTATAGATGCCTCAAGATATTAGGATATTATGTCTGGAAAGTATGGTACTAGACAAAAAACGGGACACTTTTGTGATACTGTACTTTTCCCCACCTGAAATTCGTCTTCCAAGAGCCTCATAGAACACCTTTCTTCAATTTTGGTACAAATTATGACCCATAAACGTGTTTCTTACAATTGATAAGCATGTTCAACTAATGTAATTTTCTCAATCTGTTGGAACTCATTGCAAAAATATCGTTACAGTTGTAAAATTCTTAAAGAAATTGCAAATCTTGCAAATTTGTGGGAATTTGTAGCTGTTCTTTTTTATATGCAACATATTTAAGGATTGTACTGAAAATTTAAAGAACATTTTTGAAGATTTATGAAAGTTCCAAGGAATCATTTAAAAAATCTTGCAAGTCATATTACTTGCAATTTTAACAAGAATTATAAAAAAATTGTAAATGCAGAAAAACATTCTTAAAACTGTTAGGATTCTAAACCGATGCAATTTACTTTATCTGTTTTAACTTATGGCAAAATACCCTTACAATTAATTCTTTGAAGAATTACAAAAATCTTATTTGTTTGTTTTTTATATGCCACATACAGAGTTTATTTTTTAACGTGCAACATAGGGTTAATAATTTTAATAGATACACACTTCAGTCACAATCACACCAATGTATCAAAACGTCTTTTTTTAAATGCAACATACAAGTAATTTTCTGTGAAGCAAATAGCACAGTTTACGAACTGAACAATGTATATAATTAAATAAAAGTGCTCAATTATTCAAATGAATAATGCTGCAAACCTCAGCTTAACATTGTTTACTTAGTAACTGTAATATTTGCCTAACAGAGAATTAAGTTTACTTGTATGTTGCATTTTAAAAAAGACGCTTTGATACATTGTTGTCATTGTGACAGAGTGTAAATATAAAAATTGTTACCCCTATGTTGCAGGATAAAAATTAAACTCTCTGAATTTAAGAATCTTCCGGAAAATTTAAAGATATTTTTTTGAATATATCTATGAAAATTTCAACAAGAATTATAATAATCTTGCATGTTGTAGCAAACTATGTTTATATTTGGAAAATTTGATGACGAATTATAAAAATCTTGCAAATTTGTAGGAATTTGTGGGTATAATTTTTTATTTGCAAAGTATTTTTGAACCTTGATGAAAATTTACACAAAATGTTAGAATATCGTCGTGATAACTACAATAGGTAACTTCACGGCGTCGTCTAGGACATACGACCTATTATAGTTTGTGTAGTTGACCAAATTGATCATGAATGTGCAATATACCATTTTTTTTTTACATATGACTTATTGCAGTTATCACGCCGATATATCGATCAAGAATTATTTAAAAAAATATTTATGAGCAAAATATTCACGCAGTTGCAAAATTCTATAATAATTCATAAAAATCCTGCATATTTGTAAGAATGTGTGGACGTTATTTTTTATTTGTGCACCTGAGAATTTACAGAAAGTCATAGAATATATCTAAAAATTCCAACATAAAAGCATTATAAAAATCTTGAAGATTATGGCAAAGATTTCATTGCGATTGCAATATTTTAACAACAATTGTAAAAGACTAAAAAACGATAAAAACCTTGAAGCTTATTGCCCAAACAACAACATTGGGTGCGTACAACGCACAATTTAGCCATTTTTTGCTTAAAACCGCTAAAACATATCGCGCCATATTGGTGGCACACTTAATTATTGTTATTGTGACTCGTGCGTGCGCTGTTAACGTTTTATATGAGACCTTAAACCAGTGGTGGGCAAACTTTTTAGCTGAAGAGCCATATAACAAATTTGAATGGGGAAGCGGGCCACACAAAAACTTTTTTTTCATAATTTATTCATGACGAAAAATATGTTCACTAAATAATCAGTGCAAGTGTTTAATTTATTTTGTCATTTGATCCATATTTGGATTAAATTTTGTTTTTTTATTAAGGGTCATTATTAAAAGGTTTGTTCGCAAATATATGTCAAACCAAACATTATAAACATGTTTATGCAAAATTTGTAAGTCTTTTTTTAAATATGGTAGAATGGGCTGAAAGAAGAAAGTCGATAGCCCATTTCATATAGCATATCATCAACTTCATTAATACCATACCCTTGATGTAAAAAAAAAAAAATGTAAAAAGCTATATTGAATAAATGTTCTTACTACTATGGTAGAATAAAAGGAATTGAAAAACATACAAATATTTTCTGTGCGATGCAATTCTTTTAAAATCGGATTACACTGCAGATCAATTAGGTAAAGTTGTAGATCACTCGGTCGAAAATTTTTCTCCGTCGAAAATTAATCACGCACTATTGACAAATTATTTTCAATTCTAAAGATATCGCCAAATCAAAGAGAATATTCGTCGATTAAATTGTTAACCGTGAAAACGTATTCTTTTCATTTTAGATATTTTAAGCATTTGCACGATCGGCAAATTTTTATTATATAAATACCCTCAAATTTGTGTTTTATCTGGGCAAATAGTTTGACTTGCTTCAATCATACACTTCTTAATTTAAACAGTTTTCTTTTTTAAGAGGTAGTATTTTCACATAATTTACAATAATTTTCTCTTTTTGTCTCTTTGTGGCGGTTCGCACAAAACATCGTCGCGGGCCATACTTTGGCCACCCTGCCGACTTAGAGCTATGGCACGAGTGTGACGAATTATTAAACGAAGCGAAGCAGCCTTCAATAATCACTTAATTATTTGATGAAGGATTTAGTGTACTGTAATTTAATACAGTACTTAAACAATATGTTTTACACCTTCCATTTTACCGTATGTATATAAAAAAAAGTCCATCAGGGGCGGCTGTGGAAACTTAAACGTATGCACTAACTTGATTCCGATGCATAAAATTCAAACCCAATGTTATTGAGCTGTCTGTCAATGTCAAAAATATTGCATACTGCGCACCGCACGTATCGGTTTGACTTTCGTAATTCTGGACCACAATTGTACTGGAAGGAGGTCCGAATATTCGTTGACCATAATATCTGCATCTACCTGGATGTCATCCAGTAGGTGCCCCATGCACCATAGTTTAGAATCTTCACAAATGACCTTGAGCCCATAGGTCCTCTGCTGCCTGTGCGACTGCATCCTGTAGCGCAAGTCAGCATGCTCAGCATGTCCTCTGCTGCCCGTTCCGCTGCATCCTCTGCAGGACGTCGTGCAGCATCTTCAGCATGCACCTCTCGTCGTGGTATTAGGTGGTCACATTTCGCCTGTTGTTTTTCGCTTCGAACCATGGTGATAACCATCTTCACCAACTAACACCCACTTATGTCCACACAGTATGGACACGACACAAAGGCCTTTCGGCTACTGTACAAGTGGTGAGCGATCAGCATTGTCAGTGCATGTATGGAAGTATTATATAACCTTATATTCAACTTGTTTTATGACATTCTTTGATACACTGCTCAACAAAATTAGGGGAACACCTTTAAAAAAGGGTAAAAATAGAAATTTAACAACTATACGAAATTAATTATTTCTGATTAATCTTAATTCATGTTAATTTAAACAGAAAGAGGCATTTTAAAACCATGTGCTCAAAATAAGGAAAAAAATACAACCTACTATAAAAACAATTAACCATTTTAACCTTTTTTTATAGGTGTTCCCCTAATTTTGTTGAGCAGTGTATTTACTGCTACCAAAGCATAACACGTTATGCTTATCATGCTACACGTATCATAACTGATAACGCATAACACGTTATAAAACACGTGTTTTATAACATTTGACACATTTGTATAACATTATAACATTTGTTGTATACTCTGATTTTTCTAAACTGGCGTGCACGTTTAGAAAAATCAGAGTATATTACATGGTGAAATGACAATATAACATGTAAATGTGGACCGGCTTTAGACATGCGAAAAGTGGTTTGAGGGCAAAACGCGCTCTGTCTTGTCTTAAGCGCGTGAAGTAAAGGCTTCGCTGAACGCACCCATTGTCAACAGTCGTATCCGATGTAAGTAATTGATCATGCGAAATAAGTAAACCCTGCCATAGTACAAGTGGCAACAAACAACGAGTCAGAAATTTATTGGTTTTAAGTTCCAAAGGACTATAAATGCAGGACTAAAGACTATCCAAAGAGACTTTTTTTGCCTTATGGAAATATTGATGCAAATGTTGCTTACTGTTTCTTATCGAATAATGTAATTCAATAATAGTAATAATTTTCTCTCCTCTTGATTAAAATTTACGTTGAAGAATGATGTTCCATGAGGTTTGGGACTACCAACTTATACTGTCCTAAATTGAGACGTGGTTTAGTCGACCCCTAAATAGTTTCGTGGATATTATTTATAATTTTATTAACAAAATTTTAAAAAATTATCATATATAATACAACAAGTGGAATCATGACTATCGATAATCGCATGAGTTAGCACACGAAACATGTTGTCTAATATTAATTCCACGAGTCTGAAAGACGAGTGGAATTATTTGACAACACGTTGAGTGCATCAGCCAATCCGATTATCAATAGTTACGATTCCAATAGTTGTATTCGTCAGAAAATATCACGAATGAAAAATCTAAATGTGACATTTCAGTTGACAGCATAGCACACCAGGTGTGCAGAGCACCAAGTGTGATTATCACTTCTTATACTCTATTTAGTAACTAGGAGGAGTAAGTCCCAAAACCCAATTTACACTGTAAAAAGTTACCAAAAAAATCACCAGATACTTTTGGCGGCAATTCTAAATTATTTCATCTGTATAATCACTACTTTTTTTTTTAAACAAATCAAATATAATATAATCGTCATTTACTGTACAAGTGGGCGAAGTAATGGATTGCCCACTGAAGTTTGGCCCACGAGGCTCTCAGGGCCGAGTCATTTTTACTCAGTTTTTACCCAGTCATAAAGCTAACCTACAAGCCTACGAAAATTTGAACATTTCGAGGTTAGTTTTATTTAATTATTACGCCTGAATGACATAGGCACATATAGGCATGTGTTTATTTTTGTAAAATTATAGATTCGTGAAGCTAATTGCGTACCTCAAAGGGAAATCCCGAACTTATACCCCGAAGAAGGCAAGAGATTTTTGGCGGAGGCAGAAGATAGGATATATATGATGAAGAAAGTTGCTCTAATAATGGGTATATCTGGGGCATGTCGGTGTGAAGTACTCACCAAAATGTGCATAGGCGACATTGAAGATAAAGGGGCATATTTGTTGGTTACTCTGACAGATACTAAAACACGGACTTTTTGGATAAAGATAAATGATCCAAATCCAACCGAGAACACTTTTTAGAGGTGAACGTGAAAACATCACTGAGCTTGTACTGGGTTCAGAATCCATCACAATAATATAAGCAAAATTAACTATTAACACTGCGAAGATAAGTTCTGAACAGAACTAATTGTTGCAAAATTTGCAAAATTTCGCGGGATATTAAGAAAATAAGACTGACGGACGCTTCGAATTGAGGTTATATGCGTTAAAAACAGCATTTTGGTGGCTTGTGAAATGGGCGTGCTTTCAGCCAATCACAGGTGTAGGCATTCGCGCGCCAAATTTGAATCGCTCCTCCTAGTTACTAAATAGAGTATAGTCAATTCAAGTTCTGATTATCAGCTATTAGGCGATCGCTAGGATAGGGAAGAAAAGCATTATGAGTGATATAATCGCAGTTATGCTTTGACTTTATAGGAGCAAGCAACAACTCGATATTTTTGCTTTGGCAACCTTATTCTATGCAATTCGTTTGGTGAATCTTATATTATGAAAAAAAAATACTACAACAGAACGGACATTTCTTGGTTGCTTTATGTGTCTTATCGTAGGAAATCTCTCGGCAATCCATGAATTGCACCATTGAATTCCCAGATAAATCAATTAATGGGAACTGGTGAGAATTCCGCGTTTGCCGCGAACAAAAAAAATCACAACAGACAGCTGCACCAAGTCCATGCGAAACATGCAAAGCGATTACGAAACACGTGCCGCTACGCTTACTTAACCTAATCGGTGCTCAATGGCAAAAATGGAACGCGAATGGGGAAAACCGAAAGTGAAATCCGTTGCGGAGAAGTTGAAACGTTTTAACGGTCCCCTCGCAGTACCCAGATGCCAGGAGCCAACGTTTTCTCGAAAGCTGGTATCCTTCACTCCATCTGGACTACTCATTTCTCAAGAAACAATCAGTGCATGGTATGTTATCAGCAATTGTATACTTACAACTTGGTTATGTTGAAATAATTTGTATTTTGCTGAAGTTCAGAACGTGGTGGGACAGCTAAAATGTGTAAATAAGCCTCGCGTGGGGTAGTGATTTAACGAGGACTTTTAATCTATAGTGGTACGTTTGTTACTTTACATATCTTGATAATCGTTGTCCGTCGGTCGTAGGTAGGACATCTAAAAATAATGTTTTGTTGTGCTCAACAATTGTCACTGGCACTTGCTTCAAATATTAACCTGATGTTAAAAGTTGTAAAAGTTGCAAAAGTTGCAAAAGTTGCTCAGTTATTATGTCAAAATATATTTTTTATATTCTAGCCTGATGAGGGCGTGCTTAGCACCCGAAAGCTAGCAATAAACTGGTAATAACATCTACGCACTAAGTGTCACCCTGTCCGTTTATTCCTACAGATTCCGACAGATTGAACTGCACAATACAATGATTGGAATTAATTCACTTCTTCGTAATATTTTTACTAGTATAAAAAAGTTTTATGAATGAAACTACTCAAGGCGAGCGCCTGATGGACGGACGTAATTAATAAATGGGGGTTAAATGGAGTTTAAAGAAGTCGCACGCCGGCTCTCTTATTAAGAGCAGCTGATTCTTAAAATAACACGGCAATTGTGACAATTCCATGCGTGTGTGTGGTGGTTTCTAGATGTGCGGCACAAAATACATTTTTAATGACCCGTTGAAAACTGTCTGTCGAGCGCAGTGGTCGCCGCAGTTGGCCTACGAATTCACTTGACGAGTGGGTGGATTAGCACATGTGAGTGATAACGGATGGTTGCTTTGAGAGATTTTGTTGCACAGAAAAACATGAATTTCGTTGAATTATACTATGCAGGTACAACCGCGGCCATCCAAAAGTGAACGTTTTTATTTAATAGTTTGATTTTTACTTTTAATCACAGGCGTCCTAAAATGTCACAGCGTTGTAAAATGCCACAGTATGAATAGAAACGCATGATGCACGAACGCCAATGAATACAGCCTGATTTAATCTAATGAAAAATTCGGGAATTTTCACTAAGTATTGTTCACTTTTGGATGGCCGCCATTGCACTCTAACACCATACTTATTTCCAATGTGTCGAGCGTAGAACTCACGTTAGACCTACCTTAAATGCAACAAAATAAAAATATCACTCATGTATTATGTATTTCAAAAAGCTCGTAAGTCTGATTTTGTTCAGTAAAAAATCAAATATGTTTTATTAAAAGAAGTACGAAAAATATAAACGATTTTTAAACATATTGGGTTGTCGATAATGATGTCTATCATGTTAATAGATAAGAAAATTCTACGAAAAAGGTAAATGAGGAACACAACAACAGGTTCTGGGTCTCCTGAAAAATGTCATTGAAATCACTTATGAGGTTTTCGAAGTACATGAGCCATATTCAATAACATCCTTTAGATGCTTATGACTGATAAACTATTGATTAATTTATTGTAGCTAATTCAACCTATGCATATACCCAATTGCCATTTGAAAATGAAAAATATGGCATCCGAACAGTTAATTGGATTTGCATACAGCACTCTTTCGAAAATTTTCTTGACCATCTTCTAAACAACCGTTTCCGGAATCGACCATCCTTGTGCATATCTGCATACTTTCGTGTCCTGTACTGTGAAGTGTTTGGACACGTGTATACTTAAGTGTTTTGTTCAAAGTGAAAAAAACATTATTTTCGCATATTATTTGAGAAAGTTATATGTAATATGTAATTTATTCTCAACAAGTGGTCAGCGAAAATAATATTATGCATTTAGGGAACACGACCGAAAACGGTTTTGGAAACGCGGGCGAGACTCCATTTCCATTGTAACAATTCTACAATTCTTATGCACCGATTTCAATGTCAGCAATCGCTAAATTACACAATCGCTTTTCTTCAGCGAAAATTTTACATCACACCCATAACCCCATAAAAATAGCCGATTTAAATTTATTTATTAGTACACATACCAAATCTTTGTGAACCTTTATATTATTTGCATAATTATGTAGTAACTACCAACTATATTAAGAAACAACATTATTATTGAGTTATAAACCTTTCATACATACAAACAAGTAAATAATTTATTACGTTTAAGGTTTTATCCATTTTATCCACTTACCAGTTTTATATACTTAAGGTTGTTTTAATAAGTATTTATTGGTATTTAAAAAAAAAATTATCGCCTAGTTACCGACTAGTTCCTGTTATAAAAAATCATCTTCAGAGGCATTTGTATTTTATGTTTATGTATCCTGTATTTATTTGAAATGTAATTTGAAATTAAACATCATCAAATTTCAAATTACATTTCTAAGAAGTGCAGGATATACAGAGTGTCCAAGTAAGGATCAACAGCATGGGGATATCTGAACCCGTAAAAGTTACAAAGGCGGTCAAATTACACAAAAAAGTTGCCCAATTTAGTGGTCAGTAATATTCTTTTGAGAAAACAAGAAATTTCCGCTTACTTCCGGAGATATTCTACAAAATCCGAAAATTTGCGATTCCGTTTTTATTTTTTTCTGAAGTTATTTGAAAAGGTACAAGAAAACCAAATGCACTTTCTCATTGCCACATTTTTAGCTCCACAAGACAGCGTGTACATATATTTCTAGTTTCGTTTCGAAGAAATCATCAACTTAATTTTTTTATATGGCTTTTAAAAAATGTACACCCTGTATTAGATATCATTTCCTATTACGAATTCAACTATTTATATCACAGAATGGTTTCTAATGTTTTTATTCAGAAAAAGGCTTGTTAACATATTTCGAACATTTTCTTGTAGTCGTTGTTGAAATGATGACGAAGAAAAAAATATTATCTAATTTTAACCCAAAATAGCTACCAAAATAGCAACTAAAAATAATTTACCTAGACTAGTTGTTAAACATTGAAACATTATAGCTATTTAGGACCACACCTATTATTTGTTTAGTGTGTTCTGTTCATTTAATGGCGACGAAGAAAAAAATTATTACATAATGTTTGCCCAGAATATGCACGGAAATAGTAACAAAAAATATATTAGCAAGAATAGTTGTTAATCATTGAAACACTATAGTTATTTAGAACTACACTTATTATTTTTTTACTGTGATATGAAAATTATTCTGTTCATTTAATGACGACGAAGACAGCAATTATTACCTAATTTTTACCCAGAATAGTTACCAAACCAGTAAATAAAAACAATTTAGCAAGAATAGTTGTTAAACATTGAAACATTATAGTTATTGAGAACCACGCTGTTCTTTACTGTGGTATTATGCGAATTGTTCTGTTCATTTAATTATCTTAAAATCATAAAATTAGGTGATAAATTTTGTCTTCGTCACTCATTTTAACGCCTACTTCAACAAAATGTCCGAACTGTATTAATAAGCTTTATTTTCTGAATAAAAACATGAGAAATCATACTGTGATATAAATCGTTGAATACGTAATAGGAAATGCAATTTAATACAGGGTGTACTTTATTTACGGGTCATATAAAAATATTAAGTTCATGATGGTTTCTTCGAATCGAAACGTTGCTGTTTTGTAGAGCTTGAACAGTGGCAATGAGAAAGTACCTTTTGTTTTTCATACCTTTTCAAATAACTTCAGCAAAACATAAAAACGATATCGCAAAATTTCGGATTTTGTCGAATATCTCCGGAAGTAAGCGGAATTTTTTAGTTTTCTCAACAGAATATTACTGACCAGTAAATTGCGCAACTGTTTTCTAATTTAATCGCCCTTGTCACTTTTACGATTTCCGAGATCCCCATGCTGTTGATCCTTATCTTGGACACCCTGTATAAACATTAAATACATATGCCTCTGAAGATGGTTTTTCATAACCAAACTAGTCAGGCGATAAAAATAAATAATAAAATAAATAATCAAATACCAGTAAGTACTTATTAAAGCAACCTTAAATAATTTATTATTAATATTGCAATTATTGTGCCTGAAGGGAGGCAATAAATGATTGCAAATATTGGTTCATGTTAACTGTTATGCCTAGCATCATTATCACAAACTTTAAGGCTACGTCCTAACTTGCGTCTATAAAGTCGTGTGAAATAAAAAACGAGTGGGACGGAAGTGTAACACAACTTGCAAAGGCATGTTAACTCGCACTCCATTAATATGCCGCGCGATTATGAACACAAGTTGCTACAACATATAAAATGGTTCAGAACCGTTGATTTATTACACAAATGCACGGTAGTCATTATTTTCATCAATATTCATGTGAAAATAATGACAATTCGATAAGTGATTGTGCACCCTACATTATTATTACTTTCACGTAAAAACAGAATACAGCTTGAATTATATTATAGGTACTTTTTTAATTTAATCAGTTTATTTGATATGCTTAGTATAGAGAGCACTGCTAGTAATTATTTAATTACCAACCCACTATCAAAAAATCGGGTGTCAATTTAAAAATATTATAAATATGGTAAACATAGATGAAAGACCAATATACACAAGAATAAAACGTACATGGAGTATATAGATTAAGTTGCTTGTGTGTTTATCGATGTCGGAAATACCGAACTCCGAAGAAAATTGAAAAATAGGATTAGAAAAACCAGAACGAAAATTAAATGAAACTTTCTGGATTATATTACTACTAGATTGCTCTCTCCTCTGAAGATGGTTTTTCATAACTGTACTAGACAGGCGATAAAAATAAATAATAAAATAAATAAACAAATACCAGTGAGTACTTATTAAAGCAACCTTATATAATTTATTCCTCTACACCCAATGGGTAAAAGAGGGATGGATTATGTATGTATGTATGTATATAATTTATTATTAATATTGCAATTATTGTGCCTGAAGGGAGGCAATAAATGATTGCAAATATAGGTTCATGTTAACTGTCATGCCTGGCATTATTATCAATAACTTTAAGGCTACGTCCTAACTTGCGTCTATAAAGTAGCGTCAAATCAAAAACGAGTGGGACGGAAGTGTAACACAACTTACAAAGGCATGTTAACTCGCACTCGTTTAATGTGTCGCGCGATTATGAACACAGTTTACTACAACATTACTATGGTTCAGAACCGTTGATTTATAACACAAATGCACGGTAGTCATTATTTTCATTAAATATTCATGTGAAAATAATGACAATTCGATAAGTGATTATACACCCTATATTATTATTACTTTCACGTAAAAATTAATTTAACTACGACGCAATTTCGAGGTAAACAAGGAAAATAACTGCGCATATTTCCGGCCGCAGCGAACAATATGAGGAAACCCCAAATTAATGCATGTCCTCGTTAAACTCAAGGTATCCATTTGTTGATAAGACCGGGCTCTAATTACACCGAAAAATACAATAAATGAAAATCGAAGATAACCGATGGACGTCATAAACTTTTGTGAAAAACAGTATCATGCAAATTCCATTTTCATCTAGGTTCGAGACACATTGTTAGATGATAGTCGCACTCATTTTACTAAATTAACAGATTGTGAAGTGAGAGTAAACTTCAAAATGAAAATACTATAACACAAGACACACAGGACACAGGTCCTTGATTTGTTTTTTTATAATAGCTTCGGTCGCCAATTATTATCTATTGTTCCATACGAGTATATGTTAAATGCAAATAAAGTTCTATCTTTTTAAAGGCTGGCATTTCAAAAGTTATTTTAGATTAGATTCGTTTAAGATTATTTATCGTCGGGACAGAGAAATTACCAGGGTACGCTTACGGGCGTCATGAATCGTCAGTAAGGTAATCAGTGGATGGAAAGACCGCCCTTAGAAAAAATAAATTACAACAAGAGATGCTCCGAATAATCGGGTTGCCTTCGTATTCGATCGATTCCGAGTAGTTTTGCAAATACAAGTTATTTAACCTATTTAACCGTTAACCTATATACCATTAACCTGTATTATTCAAACATAACCGTTTGAGTAATACTGGTTTCATAGCTAAACCAAAATTCCAATAACTGCAGTTCAAATCAAATGCAAGTCCAGACATATACAACGGAAACATTCCTTGTATATTTCTGGACTTATCTGAACTATCTATCTGAATCTGAATCTAAAAAAAAATAACTGACCTACACCACTTTGGTTTTCTACGGCTCTTATGGACTGACAATAATCAAATATTTTTAAGGCCTGAGTACCACATTGTAAGGTAATATGTATTGCAGCGCATATGCTTGCACAGCTACGAAATAGTGTTACTTATTGTTTGAACTTGATACTACATTCGAACGATACAATGTACACGATCATAATTATGTTTTTATTGATTTTTCACATAATCATGTATATGTTACAATGTGTGGTATCGGCAGTGTTGTAATAGATACATTTTTTTGTATCTAGATACAGATATAGATACTTTAGAAAAAATAAATCTAGATAGATATTTAGATACAAATTTGAAAATGTATCTAGCTACAGATTCAGATACATCTGAAAAGTATCCAGATACTTCTAGATACAATTCAGATACTTGGAAAACCAAAGCAAAAATTGTTTTCTTTGTGAAACTGAAATAAATTTAATCATAGACAAAATTAATGTTCAAACTATTTATTATTATTACATAATGGGAAAAACTAATGTTAATAGCTATTTGTATAGGAGGGAGCAAAGTGCATCATTTCCTCCAGCGGATATTTGATGCCCGACGCGAAGCAGAGGGCATCAAAATCTAAGGGAGGAAATGGCACTTGCCCCCGAGTAATACATATGATTTTTTCTACGACCTTTCACAGTGTTTTGTATAAATATTATATACTTGATTACTTAATTACCAACCCAGTGTCAAAAAATAGGGTGTGAACATTGTTGAAAACGAATACGATTTAAAAAAATGACAAAATTACAAATATTATAAACATACAAAAAAGATCAACATACACAAGAAAAACTCCGAAGAAAATTGAAAAATAGGACCAGAAAAACTAGAACGAAAATTGAATGAAACGTTCTGGATTATATTAATACTAGATTGCTCTCAAAACAAAATCGAATGAGAATTTAGACGAAAAAGTAAAGTGAAATTTAAGTTTACAAAACATTATTAGGTTCGTTTGAGCTTGTGAAAAGTGAAATATAATTAAAACACGAATTAACCTCTTTTCACAAAAAACATTTATTAATGTACATTTGTTATAATGTACATTTAGTACATTTAGGGCGCGATGCGACCATCTTCAGCAAATATCAAATACGTACTTTGGTGTAAGTACGTATTTGATATTTGCTGAAGATGGTCGCATCGCGCCCGAAATGTACATTTAAATTAATAAATGTTTATTTTATGAAAAAGGGTTAATTCGTGTTTTAATTATAAAAAATATTATATTAGCTTTGGTATTTATTTAGATATTAATGTTAATAATCCTGTATAATTGATTCAAAACGAACAACCAGCGCCATTATAAACCTAAAATGTCTCTACTATGTCTAATTGATGGATTGGTTTGATCTGTGGTGGCTGGAAAAAGATACCACAAACAAAAATAGAGCCACAACCCACGACCACCCTCACAGAACAAACTGAAGTTGGTTTATCGTTTGTATTTAAAAGAGAAAAATAATTGTTTTAGTAAATTCCACGGGAAATAATTGGCCAAAATTATATAATGACTGTATACAGGGTATTACACTTTCAAGAAATTTACCACTTTGGTTAAATCACTTTTGTTAGGTTAGGTATGATTAAATTGTCAGATTAACCCTTTGAAGCTCGTCTAAGCTCTCACTTCCTTTTTTTCTTGCAATTATTTTTAAAAACTATTTATGATATAAAAGAAGTATATTATTAAATTACATTCATTTGCTAGCACAAAAAGTTACAACTGAATTTCAATAAAATTCCTAAGGAATTTTACAAAACTATTTAAAATACATTTTGAATAATTTCATAATAATTATCTACTAGTTTACACAGGGTGTCCAAGATAAGGATCAACAGGATCATCTCGGAAACCGTAAAAGTTACAAAGGCGGTTAAATCACAAAAAAGTTGCGCAATTTAGTAGTCAGTAATATTCTGTTGGGAAAACCTGAAAATTCCGCTTACTTCCGGAGATATTCGACAAAATCCGAAATCTTGCAGTATCGTTTTTATGTTTTGCTGAAGTTATTTGAGCAGTATAAAAAAACAAACGGCACTTTCCCATTGCTACTTTTTTAGCTCTACAAGATAGCGTTTATAAATTTTCAGTACAACGTTTCGTTTCGAAGAAATCATCATCAACTTTATATTTTTATATGTGTAATGTGTAATGTGTATATATGTGTAAATAAATTACACCCTGTATTAAATAGCATTTCCTATCACGAATTCAACGATTTATATCACAGCATGATTTCTCATGTTTTTATTCAGAAAAACAAAGCTTGATAATACATTTCGAACAATTTGGTGTAGTAAGCGTTGAAATGAGCGACGAAGACAAAATTTATCTTATGATTTTAAGATAATTAAATAAACAGAACAATTCTCATAATAACACAGTAAAAATATAAAAGTGTGGTTCTGAATAACTATAATGTTTCCATATTTAACGACTATTCGTGCTAAATTGTTTTTAGTTATTTTCTTACCTATTCTGGGTTAAAATTAAGTAATAATTATTGTCTTCATCGTCATTAAATGAACAGAACAATTTTGATATCACAGTAAAAAAATAATAAGTGTCGTTCTAAATAACTACAATGTTTCAATGTTTAACTATTTTTGCTAAATTATTTTTTGTTACAATTCGGTACATATTCTGGGTTAAAATTATGTAATAATATTTGTCTTCGTCGCCATTAAATGTACATAACAATTCTCATATCACAGTAAACAAATAATAAGTGTGGTCCTAAATAGCTATAATATTTCAATGTTTAACAACCATTCTAGGTATATTATTTTTAGTTACTATTTTGGTACCTATTTTGGGTTAAAATTAGATAATTTTTTTTCTTCGTCATCATCATTTTAATGCCTACTACAAGAAAATGTTCGAAATGCCTTAACAAGCCTTTTTTTCTGAATAAAAACATTAGAAACCATACTGTGATATAAATAGTTAAATTCGTAATAAGAAATGCTATCTAATACACGGTGTACATTTTTTACAGGCCATAAAGAAATAAAGTTGATGATGGTTTCTTCGAAACGAAACGTTGTACTGAAAATATGTAAATGCTATCTTGTAGAGCTAACAATGTGGCAATGAGAAAGTGCCTTTGATTTTCTTGTACCTTTTCAACTAACTTCAGAAAAAAATAAAAACCAAATCGCAAGATTTCGGATTTTGTCGAATATCCCCGGAAGTAGGCGGAAATTTCTGGTTTTCTCAAAAGAATTTTACTGACCACTAAATTGCGCAACTTTTTTCTAATTTAACCGCCTTTGTAACTTTTACGGTTTTCGAGATCCCCATGCTGTTGATCCTTATCTTTGACACCCTGGATAAACATTAAATAATATGCCTCTGAAGATGGTTTGCCATAACCTAACTAGTCAGGCGATAAAAATAAATAATAAAATAAATAAGCAAATACCAGTAAGTCTTATTAAAGCAACCTTAAATAATTTATTATTAATATTGCAATTATTGTGCCTGAAGGGAGGCAATGAATGATTGCAAATATTGGTTCATGTTAACTGTCATGCCTAGCATTATTATCACTAACTTTAAGGCTACGTCATAACTTGCATCTATAAAGTCGCGTCAAATAAAAAAAAACGAGTGGGACGGAAGTGTAACACAACTTACAAAGGCATGTTAACGCGCACTCCTTTAATATGTCGCGCGATTATGAACACAAGTTGCTACAACATATAAAATGGTTCAGAACAGTTGATTTATTACACAAATGCACGGTTGTCATTATTTTCATCAATATTCATGTGAACATAATGACAATTTGATAAGTGATTATACACCATACATTATTATTACTTTCACGTAAAAACAGAATATAGCTTGAATTACATTATAGGTACTTTTTTAATTTTATGATTTTATTTGATATGCTTAGTATAGAGAGCACTGCTAGTAATTATTTAATTACCAACCCACTGTCAAAAAATCGGGTGTCAATTTAAAAATATTGTGACTGAAAATATGTAAATGCTATCTTGTAGAGCTAAAAATGTGTTTTTGAGAAAGTGCATTTGGTTTTCTTATACCTTTTCAACTAACTTCAGAAAAAAATAAAAACGAAAACGCAAGATTTCGGATTTTGTCGAATATCTCCGGAAGTAAGCGGAAATTTCTGGTTTTCTCAAAAGAATATATCTGACCACTAAATTGCGCAACTTTTTTCTAATTTAACCGCCTTTGTAACTTTTACGGTTTTCGACATCCCCATGCTGTTCATCTTTATCTTGGACACCCTGTATAAACTAGTAGATAATTATTATGAAATTATTCAAAATGTATTTTAAATGCTTTTGTAAAATTCCTTGGGAATTTTATCGAAATTCAGTTGTAACTTTTTGCGCTAGCAAATGAATGTAATTTAATAATATACTTCTTTTATATCATACATAGTTTTTAAAAATAATTGCAAGAAAAAAAGCAAGTGAGAGCTAAGACGAGTTCAAGGGGTTAATCTGACAATTTAATCATAACTAACCTAACAAAAGTGATTTAACCAAGGTGGTAAATTTCCCGTAAGTGTAAACCCGATTATTTCTTAATCTAGCAATAAACATGGAGAATTAAATCCCCTCCATGAAGATTTTATGAACTACCCTATTCAACCCTTGTAGAGATTTATATGAGGTCTGTTACGCAAGGCACTTGTGAGCGCACTACCGCGAACCAAACTTGTGCATTATTGTCAGTCACCTACACAACATTTTGGCGCGAACTTCTCCTGCTCTGAACATTTTTTCGATTCAACAATTTATTTTAAGCCCTAATAAAGCAACTGTAAGAATCTCAGAAGTATACAGGCAGGTGCGTCGGAAAGCGCCCCATAGGGATTTACATGTAAAAACTTAAATCTTTAAATATTGTTTTCCGTAATTATTTTAAAGAAAAACTCCAATTAACTCTATTGTAGAACAAAAAATACTGCGTCAATTTATGCTATTACTTTTTGTTTTCGGTTATCCACAACTTAAAAAATCGACGAAATAATAGAAACACTTATACAAAATCATAGGCGCCTGGAAATTAAAGTGCAAAGAAATTGCGTTTTACATGTATCAGTCATGTTTTATAACGTTAAATACGTAATGTTAAATTTTATAGTTACATTATTACAAGTTTGATATGTAAGTAATACTTAATCTGTATTTTTAAAATCAATATTTAAATAAGCCAGAATTTACTGACTATAAAATGTAAGGTTATAAATAAGGTGACCAGACGTCCCGATTTTTAGAAATTTGTCCCGCGTCCCGCGACGTTTGAAAGATTGTTTTTTCTTTGGGTGATCTTTTATTCGCAATTTTGAAGTTATAATGTTATATATTTCGCCAATATATGTATTTGGTAGCAGCGCTGCAGCGGTTAAAATACAAAACGGTACTTAAAAACGTGCCTCGTATTTATTATATTTGTGAATCTGACATTATGTTTCATGTTGTTAAAAAAAATTGTAATATAATATTATACAGGGTGTCTCCGAAAAATGCCGGTAGTGATAACTTCTTTATTTATGCCAGACTTCAATAAAACTTAAACAAAACTAAATGGCTCCACATGTCTACAAAGAAGGCATTTTTATTTTTGCAAAATCTAGCAGACTTACGCTGAAATGAAAGTTGATTTTGCAAAAAAAAATTAGGGCCCCTTTGTAGAACATGTGGAGACATTTCATTTTGTTTTTGTTTGATTGAAATCGGGCAATAAATAATTAGGGTGTTATGGAGTTTTTAAGGAGACTTAAATTTATATCGTTCTTTGTTAATTAATTTAAAAATCAACCCCCCGTCCCGTTCCGCTGTCACGCTTTTCTATCATTAGGATCTGGTCACCTTTGTTATAAAGCATCACTGACACATGTAAAACGCATTTTATTTGCTCTTTATTTTCAATTCAAACTTAATTTAATTTAAAACTTCCATTTCGTCGATTTTTTAGGTTATGGATAATGAAAAATAAAAAGTAATAGCATAAATAAACGCAGTATTTTTGGCACAAAAGAATTCATTATAGTTTTTCTCTAAAGTAATTAGGAAAGACAATATTTAAAGATTTAAAATTTTACATGTAAATCCCTATGGTGCATTGACCGACGCGCCACACGGTAGAGGTATTTTGTTTGTAAATTTTTATATGTAACATTTGTTTAGGATCAATTGATATGAAAATGTTCCTCGTGTGCTCGAGGATAATGGGTGCTCATATCTTTCGTAGAAATAGATGGTGTTGTTTTTGAACTTATTTAGAATAATGAGCATCAACTAAAGGCAGATTAAGCGCGACCTTGATTTCACACATCTGAATAGCACTAAAAAGCTCCTCAGTAGCGATTTCGAATCGATAACGTGACATTTTCGTCACGGTCACACACCGTGACGCAAATTTTCGCGATTAGCTTTCTTCACGGCTGTGATTTCTTATGGGCGCCAAAAATAAATAAACATTAGGCCATATATTAATACACCATTACAAAGCGAAATTATCGCGATAACGCGCGGTGTGACGCAAATCGCACGAAGAAATTCGAAGCGCACCGAAACGCTAGCGCCAATTGTGATTGGTGAGCGCAATTAATCCAGAGTGAAAATGTACTATTCGGCGGTTATTACCGGGTTGCGTGGAAGTTAACGTGCCGCAATGACGCGTTTGGAATGCCATTAATTGGGAGACTGTTTGGACAATTAAAGGTCGCATCAGCTATAATTAAGGCCAATAAATCGATCGGAATGGGGTTCGAGTTTAAACTAGGTTTAAAATGAGGAACGAGGAAGAGCTCCACGTGCAAACAAACAATGATTAGTCACGATGGTACTTGCGATTACGTAACGGGCGCGGATAATGCTTTGAGAGCAATAGAAAAAAACGAGCGGTGACTCACCATTTTCGAGTCGTCGACGGAGTCGTGGTGATAGATATCGTAGTCGTGATCGTAGTTTTGGGAGACCTCGAGCCCAAAGTTGAGATAGGGCACCAGCTGCGACATATGTAAGCCGTTCCCAGTCAAGTTCAACCGAAACACGCACACCAAAAAATTAAACGTTTGATAACCTCTGACGATGCGAGTGCGGGACACTTGTTTGTAACTAGCTTTATATCGGCACAACGATTGTTTAACAACTGAGGCGGCGCGGACCGCGAGAGTCGCTTATAAAACGTAGAAGGCCGCGCGCACGAACGCGACTCCCGTTTCGCTACTTCCACGGGCGCTTTCGTCTCGCTTCCGCCAACAAACCTAACGCCAGCTCCGTCTCGGTCGCACTCACGCCCCCGCCCGTGCATTCATCAAACAGTATCATCTGTCCCGTTCGCACGCGCGGTCCGCGCGTGATCCCGTCTCTCGCTGTTTCCAGAAAATGTTCCGGGCCCGGAGCGCGGTCAATTTGGAGTGGTTCCGGGAATGCGGCCCCGTTATCGGAAACGCTCCGGGTCGGAAGTGAATTTCGGGAATCCCGGTTTTGGCGTTACGTAACATGAGGGATTATTACTGAGAAAGCAGATCGATGTTTCAGAGGAACCCCAAGATATGAAATTGTTTTTATTGCTTTCCAACACCAATTTCTGCCAAAAAGAAAATCTGATGCAGTCCATTGTAACATTTCACATAAAACAGAAGTCCCTCCTCTGACCTGCAGGACTGGTCAATTAAGGGGGTGGGGGAACTATGAGGGCTATGGGTTATAGCACAGGGCGTCAAAATCCAGGGGCGGCAAATTTTTGGAAAAATACCACAGGCACAAGTCACAATAAAAAATAAATAAACAAATAAATAAGTAACGAACGAAAAAAGGGAAATACAAGAAGTGAAGCATCTAGATACCTCCTTCAACCTCAAAGATTAGAAACGACTCTTTTTGGCAATTTTATGATATCTCCATTTAACGTTTAACGTAATAAGAGGCAAGTCTAAGAAGCAAGTCCAAGAAGCACTTTGACATTGTGCGCAAAGCGTCAGTAGATACCATAGGCGCCGACTACAGGGGGGCAGCGGGGCAGATGCCCCCCTTGAGAAGTTCCAAGGGGGGCACCGCCTTGGTAATTTTGGCAGGGCACAAAAATATTTTTTTGTGGGTGAATTTTAATGTGAACGGCACACAGTGGCAGAAAGAGGAAAATTTCAGACGGTTCTGAAAATGTATTAGCTAGAGAAGAATCCCCAATGACATCAAATGATCTAGACACTACAGCCGACTGTCCATCTAGCAGTCATGGAAAAAGGAAGTTTCTTCCTAATTGGAAAAATAAATATAAGTGGATCGAATATAATCCAGGAAAAGGTATTTTGCAAAATTTGCAAATCGTTTGATGAAGTGGACATTCTACGTAATACCATGAATAGACTGGATAAAGCATCAATAAATGTGTTTGTGAATGACGGATTTTCTAATTAGAAAAAGGAGTTGGAAAAATTTCAAATTCATGAAAATTCTTCTTTACACAAATCCGCTGTGGAAAGCTACAATTCATTATCCACAGGGAAAAATATTCACGAAAAAATATAGCTGGCGAAACGGAAAGAAATGATTCAATCACGAGTTGCTTTAAAAAATATATTTCTACCTTTCAATTTTTGGCAGTACAGGGGTTAGCAATTAGAAGCCATATCGATGAAACTTCCAATTTCAAAGTTTTACTAAAACTCCGCTCTGAACATGTTTCTTACTTGAATAGTTTGTTGAATGGTACCAATTATAAATGGTGCTCTCAGGATGTTTTAATTCAAATATTATCTATAATGGTTGGTAATAGTTATTTACGTGACAAGCTTTGTAAATTAATCTTTACGGGAGAGCTGGAAGTTTGTGGGGCGAGCTTCGCAGGAGCGAGCCCCATAATCCAGTGAGCCTAGTAAAGATTAATTGCAAAGGTGGAAATAAGTTATTTCCATGATAGTGCATATTATAAAGGAAGCAACTTATTTTGCTATTCTAAGTGACGAGACAACCGATATTTCGTCAAAAGAACAACTGTCAATATGCTTGAGAATTGTAGATAGCAATTTAGAAATCTATGAATATTTCATTGGATTTTATGAGACGCCTTTCACGAATTCAGAAACGTTGTATTCAGTTATAAATGATGTATTGATAAGGCAAGAATTACCAATTGTAACCGGCAGAGGACGGTGTTATGATGGTGCAAGGAATGTAAGTGGAATTTAAAGTGGATTGCAAGCTAGAATTCGACAGTCCAAAAATAGAGCCGTTTTTGTCCCCTGCATGGCGCATACATTAAATTTGGTAGTGCAAGATGGTATGTAAGAAATTTTGGCATTATGAAAGACCTCGTACATTTTGTTAATAATCGCCAAATCGAATCGAAATATTTAAGAGATTAAAATTAAATACTGAATGGGAGTCAAGTTCTCTGCGTCCAGACTAGAAGGGGCATGCGGGTATCTTCACCAAAAAGCATTATTGATAATTACCAAACATTAATCGACTTTCTACAAAATGTCTCTGATAGTGATAAGACTGTAGCTGGTGCAAAGGAAAATGGATATTTGAAAAATCTACTGCAACAAAAAACTTTATTTAATTTAAATATGATTATCAAGATATTTGAAAAAAATTGAAATTTTGAATACAGAACTGCAGAAACTGTCCCTGAACATTCAGAAAGCAAAATTGATAATAGATGCTGTGAAGAGTATTGTAAGAAAAATGAGAGACACTGGTTATGGTTATGAAGCCTTATGGAAAGATGCGTAAGTGACAGCCAAATCATTCAAATTAATGGAGTTCAAGTTACCAAGGCAACGAGTTTCACCTAAGCCATTAAATAATGATTCCTTAGGGCATTCATTTTTAAATGCGTTTGATTTTTATAAACAAATTTTCTATGAAGTTGTTGATGAGGTCATTATAAGCCTGGATGATCGCTTCGAAACTGCGTTTATACAACATTTGATAAACATGGAACAGTTTATTTTGGAAAAAGTTGATAATGAGATTTGCACATTTTATGGAGAAGATTTGAATGTAGAGCTATTAAAGCTTCACAGGGCCATGCTTCTAGACTAGGCTTCGACTGAAGCAGTGAAATTTAATTCAATTACAGATGTCTGTACAGATTTCTAAAAAGTAACATATCATGGAAATGTTGCCGGAAATTCATAAATTTGTTAAGATATTTTTAACTAGGTATACCTGCGACAACATGTACGGCTGAAAGAACATTCTCTAGTCTTCGACGTTTAAAATCCTATTTACGATCGACGAGGAGAGGTTAAATCACATTTCACTTTTAAATATTCACCGAGATCTATCGCACTCGATAAATATTGACGACATTGCCAACGAGTTTATTTCGCGGGGAACTGCGAGACAAAACACATTTTCTCGGGTATGATAAATTTTATAATATTTTATATTATATTATTTATATTTTATTTATATTATAGGTTTATTATTAGTTTTAAGAATTTTTATTTTTTCATTATTAGTTTTAAGAATTACCACTTTATTTGCCAAATAAATCAACTTATTTTTGTAAATGACTAAATGACTGACTTTACTTTTTGCCCCTTCGAGATTCTGACAAGTCGGCGCCTATGGTAGGTACCCTTAGATTATTTTATTTTCCGGAAAATTTCACATTAAATTCTATAAACATTTTATCTAGTATTTAGTCGTAAATATTACTTCGAAAGTTAACTTTGTCAATTGAACAAGTATCATCATACTAGAAGAATGATTGTAATGTTTTTGGACGTTTTGGATATCTTGACGCTGTTTTATTTCTTTCAGTTAAGGGTGTTTTCGCATCGCCCAAAATGTAGCATTTCCGTAATTCTAACAAATCGCCGTTATTTCTGAACGGATTTGCTTCAGATTTCGAAAAACTTGTTCAAAGGTAATTTATCATGAAAAGTACCAAGCTGTTGTTTGTAATATTGATTTAATTGGTAGTAAATGGAAAATATGTACCTTATTTTGAAATACTGTTTAATAATATAATTCTATAAACCTGATATGCCACGATCCTTCTGAAGATGTTGTAAATGATCGATACGTACCTGCAAATAAAACGAAACATAATTAGAGTTGTACATAATTAAATGGAGATTACAAATCATTTATCTTAAATTGATAATTAAGTAATTAAAGAATAAAACTGGTACCATTCCTGCATCACGTTAGTCAAGTTATAAGTGAAGCGCTAATGCCCGCAGAAGGCGATGCGCTCACGCCACAAAAGAAAAATCAAGTTCTAATTGATTTTAATCGAAAATAAATTTGGTTGTATGCAGGCTTGGAATAAAACATGGTTTAAAAAATCTAAAACCGATGATTTTTTTATATTTCTGATCAGTTTTTGCCAGGCTAGATGTGATTTAAATCAATTGATTTACATCACGATTTGACTCATGTTTTTTTTTAAATCTTTGATTTTACTTTATCACACTGCTGCGTGTCCAGGGTTGTAATAGTGCGAAAAACATGTTTTGGCATCCCCTCAACAAGAATTGTAGATTAAAAAAGTCTTAATTTCCATCCAAATTCTCTGAGAATATGAGGATGTATTGGCAAAAGTATAAAAACCATAATGTGGCTGGATTTAGCGTTTCATTTTACTTAAGTTTATTCGCAAAATAAAAATGAAGTCTGTGTAAAAAGCAGGATTGGAATTAATCATGATTTAAAAAAATAAAAAATCAATAATTTCAAAATAATCAAATAAATCATGATTTATTTTATTTTATTATATTTCTCATCAGTTTTTGCCAGTTTAGATGTGATTTAAATTAATTGATTTAAATTAAAAATTGATGAAAAATTCAATCTGCACTTGCACTAGGCGATGGACTAAATATGGAAGAAAAGAACATTATTTTACTTACTTCCATTATCTATTTTAAAGCATGCTAACTCTATATTTACATTATATTTTAAATTGTACGCCCATTGGAATGCACAAACAGTGCAAAAACAATGATTCATTAAAAAAAATCAATTTTGATTTAAATCAGTGATTATTTAAATAAATTATTTGATTTATTTAAATAAATCATATGATTTGTTATGATTATGATTTAAACCATGATTTAAACCAATTAATTAATTTAAATAAATCCCACCAACACTGCTAAAAAGAGTAAAAATTAAATGGAGGCTATTTTTTTATAGAAGGTGGCGATATTTTGGAAATCAATGCATTCATTCTATGACAAGTAGACAATACACCCTGAAGTGTAATATTTTTTAAGCTATTGATTCTACAAAGTAAAGTCATGAGGACGAGGGAAGAAACGCTCATTTCAGTCAGAATTTGCCATCGAATTTTTCTTAAGTTAATTTATGATTTTTTTTGCCAATCAGCTAGAAGTATTTTGAAAATATTTAAAAAACAAACGAAAAAAACTTAAAGGAGTAGCAAAATAAAAAATAAAAATATAATATTTAAAAACAGGGCTTTGGTACATTTGTAGATATTATAAAGGACTCTTAGTATCCTTTTTCAAATTTAAAAAAAAAGAAAAATGTGGCTTATTCATTAGAAGTTCGATTGTCAATTTTCACAAAAATCGCGATCCTTTCGCTCTGTTGGCCGCGCAGGCCATCCCTTTGCCCCACCGCACAGTACCATCCTCGGTCAATCCGAAGTAGGTACCTCCCTTCGGATTGACCGCTTCGGGAAATTGCACTTGTTAGTACAATTCAACGTAAAAGGATACTCCTTTTTACCAGAATGCATAATTTGGTAATAGCATCTGGTTATAATTTTGAAGTTAGCTCAGTTTAAATTATAAACTGGAAGCAGAGCATTGGTTTTCTATTCGTTTTTATTTCATTTTACGTTTTTTGTTGCGAAGTGAATAAATTGATTATTTAGATTGAGAAGTTATGAAAGTTTATCAATCCAGAAATAAAAGAAAGCGATGCATAGCCCTACGGTAACTACAAATAAGTATAAACATACTATTGAGCACATGAAGAATTGACTTAAACAGTAATACCTACACGTTCCTAAAGTTCTAGAGTTACTAGAATCATTTCTGACTGATACGAAATTCCGTGTAAAGACAAACGATGAATATTCCTCATTCTTCGATAATACGGAAGGGGTTCCACAAGGCTCAGTGCTATGCCCTTTAATATTTTTACTCGTTATCAATGATCTAGTATGTTATATAACGTCAGTCATTGGGATCATAATACCGGGTGATTCAAGTTTTATTACCATGGGTTTTTTAGGCATTTGGAGTTGCCCAAACAATATGAAAATTTGGATTTATATATGTCTAATAAAAATCTACGGAAAGGTACTTTGAATTTTTCGATATAATTATATAGGCGGTTATAAGATTTAAAAAAAACTCTTTTTGGGCAAAATTCTCTATCGTTATTTTTGTCCTAAACTGTTTTATTTTATTCATAGAACCCATTTATGAAATCAAAAATTAACGAAAATGATTAGATTTCAAATTAAAGCATTTTTTACATTACTGACCAACTTTCCTCGGTATGATTTATGATTTTGTAAGTCAAGAGCCCTACAAAGCATTGACCGCGCCGGTGCGGTTGGAACGTTTTATGACTTTTATGATTCCGCCAGTCGCCCGTGGGTTGAACGGACCTTGCAGCTCCGGCCCTGAAGATATCCTTGTGTCGGTATCCACCCAGCAGGCTGAGGGATTGGGTACGGCACTATTATAAAACCCATAAAATCCATTATAGGGACTATTACTGGAAGCAGCCGACATATTTTACTATTTAGTAGTAAATCTTACTGTTGCAATATCTAAATTCATTTAATTCAATCATTGGTGCAATTTTTTGACTTGGATTACACTGGAATGTTTGGAATAGCATTAAAGTATGTTCTGACAAAAACTATATAAATACAATTACGAATTCTTTGTGAAATAACGTATAAACTACCGGATGGTAAAAATTAATTTTGTTTATCGTCAGATTGGGCTTCATCAATATCTAAACATGTGTACTTATTTTGGATTTTTTATTTCAATTAGAAGTCGCTATTTTTGGCCTAGTAATTAAACTTAAATCATCCGGTATATGCCGATGATATAACATTCTTAATATCTACAGATAATCAGAACGAACTCTGTACTAAGATTGAAAACATTGCATCTGAATTTCAACGAAGGTACGAAAAAATGTATTAATGGTAAACGTCTCCAAAACAGTTTGTATCTATTTCCGCAATTCAAATGCTAACTTTCAAGATAAGCAACTTAAATGTATCTACGCAAAATAAAACAAAGTTACTAGGTTTGATGGTGGACAGTCTTTTGAAGTGGAGCTGTCACTTGAACCATGTATGTATCAAAATTAATGCAGGTTACTATGCTATATCACAACTGAAAACGACAGTCGATCTAGCAGGCCTACTTAGTTCTTATTATGCATTTATATATACCTACCTGTCATATAACATCCTTCTTTCGGGAGTTTTATTTATTAAAATTAATTTAAAAAAAATTGTTTTCATTTTTATTCTCGGGAAGAATACATTTCAAATATTTTTAGAAATACCAATTCACCACTTGGACACAGCACAAAAATATTTATTTCCAAGAAAAAATACAGAATTCTTGGAAGAAAAAATAAATTGCATTCCTTAAGAAGAAAAATAAATAGTTATAGTTGATAAGGACTATGGACATACAGAAGATGATACCCCTGATAATAATTATCATTCTTGAGAAAGCGAGAAACCGTCGGTCGGTGGTCTGTGGGCAGGCATAATATAGATGCGCGCTGGCAACGAGAGAGAGATAGACATTGCTGTGCCGGGATCCTCAAAATCGACGAAAACCGAAATGCGAAAACACCCTTAACTGCAGTTCGAACTAAAATTTATTTCTGTGATATTTCTCATATTAAGGTTCATACATTCTATAATTTAAGTAATAAGATTAAGGACGTACAATTATTGCTTAAACTATCAAATTTATTTATTTTTATATAATTTATTAAAATGTTTTTCATTTTCCCCCAGAGTTTCAAAGGTTTCAATTAAAGTTTTAAAACGAAGATAAACTTTAGATGCATCAAAGTTTTCACACTGAAGCAATTATTGAACTCCTGAAGCGACTTCAAGAATTTGTTCAAATATAAGAACAAACACAAAATGGTACATTTTTTAATCAGCAACGCGTCTAGTCATTTTGCTGTTGCATCAGATATTCTTCAAAATATTCTAAAATTGTCGCATATGTTAATTTAACTGCCTTATGGCATAAATATGATTTATCATCATCCTTAATTTATCTTCTATTCTATTCTCATCGGCCATAACAGCAAAATAATATGCATCGATAGTTTCTTTTACAAACATATTCAATAAGCAATTAACGGTACTGTCTACAATTCCATTTAGATACACATCATCTAGACACAATTCTTGGGAAGATTATAACTTTGTAAAAATAGTTAATTTTTGTTTTCAAAACTTCAAAAACTTCTACTAAACAGTTTCCACGATTTATACTTTCGGCCTTTCACTATGGCCTCTAAACTAAACAAATTTGGTGTTTGTTTTGTAATAAAACAACTTCTACAGTGATCATACATACTTGAGAGAGCTATTAAAAAGAGACCATTTTTGCATAGCGACTATATGATACTCAAAATCTCGATGTACTTGATATTTTCTCAAGCGGTCTTCCAATTTTTAAAGCCGAATGCGATAAAAACTGGTTCTCTAGAATGTTTTTGATAATAGCCTGTACAGGAAGCAGAATGCTGAATTTTGCTGAACGCTGTATTCTAGCCAAAAATAGTCCCGAAACCGTTTATGTACATTGGTAGCTTCTTTTGTTTTATACATCCTGCTGAACACTGATAATAATAATAAATGTTTAGGTAAATTAAAAATTTACCCACTCTTTGCTGGTTCATTTATCAGTAACAATAGGTGTTTGATGGCCAAGAAACCAAGAAAATGGAGGAGAAAAACACTTGTAAGGATGTAAGCTGACTCGAGGAGTCAGAAGAATAAAAAAATATACAAGCTCTAGTCTATAATGACCGAAGAACGCCTCAAGGATGTGGCAATTCAGACCATCTAATCGGAGCTTACCAAAAGATTAAACTTTGATAATATTATATATTCATTTTCAATCTCTAGTTGATGAAAGAAGTTGTTTTAAACATTTCACATTAGTTTGTATTACTATCAGAACAATTAAAATTTAAAATTTATTTGAGACCTTTTTTCTATGATAACTACAATTATAATGTAGTCAATAATGTGTCCTTGATATAGTAAACTTCAAGATTGGTAAGAGTTGACTTGCTGATTGCTGATAGGCCTATGTCTAAATGGCTTTTTACTTTTTATATGCCGCGGGGTGGGGGGTCAAGTAAGTTGCCGGTAGTACCATTGCCCATTACATGATCATTCTACGGTATTTCTCCAATCCTAATTGACTAATATCAAAATAACATGTATTTGAATCTGCCGAGATATAGATAAATAAAATATTAAGGCGAGTTATTGCTTGGGTTTCTCACTCCCTAATTTCAAAATTTCCAAAGGCAGCGCCATAACTTCTTTTAAATTACGGGAGCATTCTACAGTGTTTTCCCAATCATAATAGACCAATATGAAAATGACATATATTTGAAACTGACGAGATAAAAAATATTAAGGCGAGTTATTGCTTGGGATTCGATGCGCACTCACTAATTTCAAATTTCCCAACAGAGCCATAACTTTTTTTAAATTACATAAGTATTCTACAGTATTTTTCCAATCATAATTGACTAATATCAAAATGATATGTATTTGAAACTGCCGAGATAAAACAAAAATATTAAAGCGAGTTATTGCTTGGGATTCGATGCGCACTCACTAATTTTAAGATTTCCAAAAATGAGGCAGTGCCATAACTTTTTTTAATTTACAAGAACATTCTCCAGTGTTTTTCCAATCACAGTTGACCAATATCAAAATGACATATATTTGAAACTGCCGAGATAAAAAATATTAAGGCGAGTTATTGCTTGGGATGCGACGCGGGGCACATATAAACTGCAGCGGTTTTTAATCCTTAATCTTTAATCCCTAATAATACCCCAACAAATACTGTAAATTGCAGCGATGGTCAACGCGGTAATTTTAATCTTGCCTTGCGGCAGTATTTAATCATTAATCCATTTATCTAGTAAGTGTTCAAACTAAGTACATTCTACGGATTAGATATCCCGAAATTAAAGCTAAACAATACAAGATTTCTTTCATTGGTTGTTGGGATAAGTTGTCCCCGTATATAAAGTAATGAAATTCTGCCTTTGCATGCAGTTCTTGGAATTCATCACGAGCGAAATAACCAAATAATAAATAAGTTTTTCAAAAAGTTACCTTGAAGTCGGGAGAAGTGAAGTGGTGTTGTACTTCAAGAACGTGTACCGCAAAACTATATACTATTGAAGATAGATCTGAGTGAATGGATTTAAGAAAACACAATCATGGGAGTGACGAGAAAAAATACAAAAACACATTTTTAGTGTTTCTTGTAAACGGAAAGCTTTGAAATATCTGAAACCCGAGGAAGTGGGGGATTGCCTCGTTTTTGACTTAGCAGAAATTGAACCTCAAGACGATATAATTACCAAATATGTAGATTATACTACTAGTAACTTTACTATGCAGTAAATGTATATATAGAGAGACGTATTTGGAGATAATCCACTTTTGATAGAGACGTACTGGAGATGATCCACTTTTGATAGAGAGGTCCTGGGGATAATCCACTTTTGATAGAGACGTACTGGAGATAATCCAATTTTGATAGAGGCATACTGGAGATAATCCACTTTTGATAGACACTAACTGGAGATAATCCACTTTTAATAGAGACGTACTGGAGATGATCCACTTTTGATAGAGAGGTACTGGGGATAATCCACTTTTGATAGAGACGTACTGGAGATAATCCAATTTTGATAGAGGCATACTGGAGATAATCCACTTTTGATAGACACTAACTGGAGATAATCCACTTTCGGTTGCAAAAAATGCTCGCTGTCCATTGAAAGACGATTCTAGTATAAAAAAATCTTTGTTTTTAGGCATATAAATGTGTTCTACATCTAAGGTGTTTCATCTCGTCAATTTCAGCTTCATAGCTAATTTAGATGAACAGTGGGAGCAAAATCCCCGCGGCAGACTCTATGGGGTTGGTGTGACTCAATCTGAAGGGCAGGTCGACGGATGCTGAGAGGTTAGCGCACGTGCCTCTTGTGCCAAGGGTAGCAGGTACGAACCCCGAGGGCCAGAGAATTTTTGAGCGTTTCTAATTCTTTAACATCAAATATCAAAGTGCCGTTCCTTTGGAGGGGAACTGAAGCAGGCGATCGCGTGTACTGTTAACTTGTACGTGCACGTTGAAGAACCCGATATGGATGAAGCGAAATTCATAAAGTCAAAAGTGTGGTGGATCGATTCTTGGCGACGGAATTAGCCATAGCAGCGGAAATAGGCCATCGGTAAATAAAACAAATAAATAAGAATAAAAAGAATCCCCAATAAAGGTAGAGAAAATAGAGCTAAAACTTCGCAGAAGTTCCTTTCAAACATGGAACATCCATATAAATTTTTATCAAAATTGAAGGTGGGCGAGCGGGGATTGCAGGCCCCACATGTTTCTCAAAGCACCTGATTGCTGCGACGTCATCGATATTTTAATATATTATTTATATCATTCGAGATATTACTTATGATGACAAAAAATATAACTGGTGAGGTACAAATTTAAAAGGATTACATTTTCTAGTATGGATTTTACGAGGGTGGGATGATAAATGGCTAGCCTATCGCATATGTGGAGGTCGTACCAAGCTATTTGTATTACAAGGGAGCAAAGTGCATCATTTCCTCCCACAGATATTTGATCATATTATTATAAAAATCTAAGAGAGGAAAAATGGCACATTGCTCCTGAGTAGTGAGTAATATATATGATTTTTTTTCTACGAGCTTTCACAATGATTGCATAAATATTATATTTTCTTGTGCATGACAACTAAAAACAAAATATCAAAATATAATATTTAGAATAAGTAAATATTGTGGTTCGTAGGACGTTATGTTGAACGTTTTAAAATGAATGTGAATAAAAGTAAAGTTTTCGTCTTTCGAGGATTTTTTTATAGTTCTCGCGCGATACAGGTATGGTCGCGGCCATAAAAAAAAGTGGGATAGGTCACTTGCCTAGCGTGAATTTAGTTTAGCTGAAGATGTTAAAAAAATATGCCTTAGAGACAATCTATTTTCAATTACTCTATTATTCTTGCTTTATTAAAAGCACTAACTTGGGGAGCCATTCCAAAATGTAACTTTATATTAAGTAACATGTACACTCGCGAATTCAATATAGGTTTTGCATGATTGGTTGCTTTTATCAGTTTACCATGTCTATTTTCATGACGGTAAGTTGTTGTTGTTACTGGCTGCTACGTCTAACAAAACGGTAAGTAATTAGTTCAGTAGACGGTAAGTAAATATTGAATTTATTTATTTAATTCTTGAGCATTGAATACTTCGCCCATAAACTGCCTGGGGCCTTCAGTTGTCCACTTCTCACCACAAAATATGCTAATAAGCGCTTTATTCCAAATACTCCAATCGTGCAAAAAACGTTGTACGCATGTCGAAAGGTAAGGGTTACCGTTCTCAGACAATAATTGGAGTCGTCGGTCACTCCTCCTACAAACAATTGTATTCGAACGGTAACAAACTCTTACCGTTCTCCATACTTAATATACAATTACACTTTAGCTTTCCAGTGTAAGTTAAAAAAGTTAAAAATCCAGTCGCTTAGCAATAAATTTAGTTTGACAGGTAAGTGTCAAAAAATTTCAGAAGTAGGTACTTAATTCATTTAAAATGCTTCGAAATTATTTAAACAATGAATAAAAAAGAAGAATTATTGCAAGAAAAATAATTAAAAAAGCAGGTCTAAAAAACCCCGCTACAGCTAGAAAGCAATTATTAACAAATATTTTAAAGCAAAGAAGGGTTGAGTTTTGTAACGAATTCATAAACAGGGACGCAATTTTTTTTTTAATTCAGTAGTTTTCTCAGATGAGAAAGTTTTCCAATCATGCCATAGTGGTAGAGTATGAGTTTCCCGGCCTTGAGGAAAGGTATGTCCAGCAGATGAGGGACATTGGCATGGATAAGTGTAGAGGGACAAGGCATGAGCTTTAGAATAGATACAAGATTAACAGGACCAGTCTATAAAAATATTTTGGAAAATGTAACTTTGCCCTTCGTTAGAGAAAGGTTTCCTGGAGACAATTTCATTTTTCAACGAGACAACGCCCCAGTACATACGCCTAAGATTGTTAGAGACTGGATTGAGGAAAATAATATAAATATACTTCCTTGGTCGGAGTCCCGATCTCAACCACATTGAAAATGTTTGGGGTTACTTGGTTAAAATACTACAAAAGAGATATTCGATAGAATAAAGATGAACTCAAGCAAGCCATAAATGAAGCATGGAATGAACTTGAAACTTACAACATGATGAACCTAGTGCAATCACTGAACCGAAGGCTGCAAATTGTGATTGACAAAAATGGCAGTGTAACAAAATATTGATAAACGTTCCTTGTTTAGTTTCTTTAATATTAATTTTATTATTGTTGTTGGTTTGGTTACAATGTTTAGTTGCATAATATTTAATCTTCTTCTTCTTCTTCTTCTTCTTACTTCTTCCAGATAGACGAGTCGAATGTTTTTCATCGATTCGGCTTAATCTTTTATGATTTATTTAAATAATAATTAGTAGTTTTACTGTAATTAGTGTATAATATATTAAACTGGTTTAACATTGACAATTAACATTGACAATAAACATTGACATTAAAAACCACATTAACTATACCTTTTCAAGTTCAAATTGAGACCAATCAATTTCAAATGAGGCCAATCAAGTAAATGATAAAAATGTAAACTATATTGGTTCCCCAGCTGTACAGTAGTTTTCATTAAAGTGTTGTACAGCATTTCTGCTGTGTGAATGTGACATAATTTCACAAAGTTCAAAAAAGTGTTGTACATACAAATATATTGAAAGGTTAGATCTAGGTCTACTTAATTAATGATACAGTGCGAGCCTTTGTTGAGTAAAAACACAACCACCGATAAACTTTTAATGGTACCATAAATAATAATAACTCTTCCAACGTATGCAGTTTTCTTTGGAAAACTCTATCTTTTAAATATCCAAAAATTGAGTAGTCCAGTGGAGTTAGATCTGGAGAGCGTGGCGGCCATAGGCCTTGACTAATTAGTCTATTATCAAAAAATTCTACAGTAATTCATTTCAATTTAAGAATACAATAATAATAATAATATTTTATATTGTTTCTTCCTTATTTTAAATGTCATAAAAAAATAATGCTTGTCACTATTAGTTGTCACTTTAACACTTCTGAAATGTATCTACCATTGACAAAATATACAGCCAACTACAAGGTATATCTAAAAGCTTGTAATTACGTCCCCATGTAAAATATTTGTGTTCCGCTCCAGTAAAAATAGTTCTATTTTTGACATAGGCAACGTCATTTACACTCATTAGACATGAATATGGCAATCACAGATATCTTCATGCTATTCTAATTTCTATTGGAATTTCTTAGGTCCGTATCTATAGTCCGTACTTGAGCTTCAGTACGACTCGAGTCGTATATTTGGTTGCATTTGGTGCATAAACGTCCATAGAAAATACGCAACCAAATACACGACTTGAGTCGAACTCATGCTGAAGTACGGACTATAGATATGTGCCTTAGTGGAATTTGATATTAGACTGCTGAAATACGAAATTATTATTAGTTTCGGCAATATTTGTGACTTCCAAACATATGAAAAGACAACAATGAAGAATTATTTAAAGACGCACGAGACATTTCACTCATTACTCAAGAAGATGGCAATAAAAGCTATCTTCATGCAATTCAGATTTAAATTGCGTCACTTTGATATTTAACTACTCAAATACTAAATTATTATTAGTTTCAGCAATATTTGTGGCTTCCAAGTACATGAAAAGACTACAATAAAGAATTACTTCTAATGAAGGGCCCACGAGTTTAAATGTACATTATTTACATAACCTTACTTTGAAAATCGAGGGCATTCTTAAATTGTGTGTACATAAAAATAACTAGATATGCATGAAAATGAAGTCCTCACAGGTAACATCCCCATGTGGGGCTGATTACTCCACAAACAAGCAAGCCGTAAACTAAAAATCATGCAGGAATTAATGAAGTAAATGAGCTGCGACAAATCTAATAATTGCTCCGCTTTAAATCTGATAATTTTACAAAATGTTTTACTATTGCAAATTGAGGACTAGCAGACGATAAAACAATCACATATAGTTATTAAAGTAATCAAAGTAAATGATTTAATAAACGGAAACATAAAAAGCAGTAGTTTCAGACAACATAATTAATAAATAAAATATATAATCAAAGCGGCTGTTGAAAATCTGTACCATTTGCTTGTAAACACATTTGCACTCGTCTTCTTTTATTGTTGAAAATGTTGATTAACATTTGAGGAGTTATAGTTCTACAAACATGTACGATTACTGCCATTAAATCTTCCAACGTATGCAGTTTACTTTGGAAAACTCTATCTTTTAAATATCCAAAAATTGAGTAGTCCAGTGGAGTTAGATCTGGAGAGCGTGGCGGCCATAGTCCTTGACTAATTAGTCTATTATCAAAAAATTCTTGCAGATAGGCTAACGTTCCTCTGGCTGTATAAGCTGTTGCACCATCTTCTTGGAAATATCCGTTCTGCAATTCTTCGTCATCTAATTGGTCTATGAAAGGCTGGACAATTTGTTGCCGATATCTCTCACCGTTTATTGTGTCATGAAATAATATAGGCCCAATTATTCTACCGCGAGACACAGCCAACCAAATTCCAACCTTCTGAGGATGTAGTGGTGCTTCCACAAAAAGATGAGGGTTTTCAGCATGCCAGCACCTATAGTTTTGTGAATTAACATATCCTGATAGGTGGAACCAAGCCTCATCACTGAAAAATATTAAATCGAGCAATCGATCGTCATTTAAATTTTCCATAAACCATCGGCAATAACTTAATCGGCGTTGAGGATCTACTGGCAATAATTCTTGCACCACTGAGACCCTATAAGGGTGTAAATTCAACCTCTTTCTCACAATGCTATGGCAGGTGCTCGAGGGAATTTCAACTTGCATAGCCAATTTACGAATTGACTATTGAGGGCTTACTTCGAGTCGTTCATGAACATCTGTTACAACCTCTCCTAATACTGAAGGTCTGCCTGAGGATTTCTCTTTCTGAACACTACCAGTTTCCCGAAAACGGTGCACTATTCGTGAAATATGTATTGACAAAACCGAGTATTCAAATTGGTGGTCAGGGAACTTTTGTTGAAATTCCCGAACGCACTCTGGAATTGAATAAATCCAATCTCCATTTTCAAATCGTCCATTACGAAAGTAAGCCTCAACAATAAAAGTGTTCTTCTGATCAGTGTACATTTTAACAATCTACTGTTATTATGTTGTTTGACAGTTGACAGGTATGGTTGACAGTGACAGTTCTCCAATAGTACGGTATACATATTTGAAAAGCGGCACAATTGAATTGAAGTGATTACATAACAACAATCATTTTGGTACACCTTGTACCTATTTCTGTACAACACATTTTTAAACACGACTTACAATAGATAATTATCTGTGTACAACACATTTTTGAACACGAGTGTACATATTTATGTCACAATGATAGTGGCATGTTACTTGATTTTTCTTTGCAGAGACGAGTGACTTGATTACACAGCTCAATTTTAAACAAATTCACAATATGATTTATAACACTTTTTCTGGCCCTGAGCAGAATTATAACTCCAGATGCTGACGGTCACAGGGAAAGCAGGAACAGCCAGGAATTAAGCATGGGCGCGAATAAACGCTATCTTTCGCATTTCAGGTGTGTACAGCACATTTCTTGTTCAGCAATCATTTTCACTATATTCGTTGAGAACGCCAATATCAAATTTTGATTGATGTGACATATATTTGTTGTATTTTAATTTTTAATTTTCAATGATGTAATTGTTTTAGTGGTGAAAGAAAATAGTATATACACCACGGATGTGAATCCTATTAGAGCCTCGGGTTATGTAACCCTCGGCACTATCAATAAAAGAAAACCTTACACCAGTATCCTAGCTTTTTAAAGTTTCTATTCCAAGTATTATTTAGGGGCGTATCATTAGGGAGGCAAAGTTCTTTGTATCAGTTGTCCCTCATATGAGGGACGACAAGGCGCAATTGGCGATTGTATCTTGTTGTATAGTACATTTCCTAATCATTATTATAATTTTAGTTTATGTATTGATGGTTGATACGAAATATCGCGGTACAGAAGAGCCAGTTTTTTGTCAGAGCAATTATTGTCCACATACTACACATATGTATTAAAGAATGACTCCGACGCAGCAACTCCTTTAAGATTATTTTGTTCAAAATACTTGTGTGCAAATACTAACCAATACAACCGAAATCCAGCATTTTTTCCCCCACGGCAATAGATTATACAAGGAGGGGGTCAATAACTTTTAAAATAATGGAAACTCCGCCACCCCAGCCCAGACCAATACACCCCTGCACCCGTTTTGATAGTTTCTGTAACGATCGGCCTCCCCGCCCGCGACAGAGCACTCCCTTGGGCTATTAATTGTCGTAACCCCCTGAAATTTATTTATCTGCAAAGGTCCGGCCGCAATACGAACGACGTTCATTGCGAAAATCGCTGGGGTGGCTGCAAATGAGCGGAAGAAACGCCAGGAAAATAACGGATGGAGATGCAGGGGGTTGTACCAAGGGCGTAAAAATCTTTCACTAAAGTGGAAATGAATGGAGAAACTCCGGACGATTTATTTTAATTGTGACATGAAAACCATGAGAAATTTGATTAGATAAGTATATAGTGTTGAGCTGATTTTTTTGTTTTACATTTATACATTTAGCGGTAAACGTGCGAATAATATGCGCGGGATTCCATTTGAATCTAGTGTCACATTACCTTAATTTTTATTTATTATTTATATGGTTACATATAAACAACATATTCTTTTTGTATATATTAAGACAAACAAACACACCTCTGATTTTTCTGAAACATTTGTTTTACTAGTAGCTACGTCCTGCTATCTCAATATTAATATTCTACAATCGAAGGACACACGATTTGGATTATATACTCTAATTTTTCTAAACTGGCGTTCACGTCATCAAAATAATAATCATAATAATGATGACACAATTTTACAAGGTTGCTAGCTGTCCTGGGTATTTAAAAATGTGAATAACAGTGCGCGGTTTGTATCAAATTCGTCGACTTCTCTGCCGTTTATCGTACAGGTATCAATGTTGTGGTTATGGTTTAAATCTACAATGGCAAAATATGCATTGTAATAATCAATCAAATGTAACAAGTTAAACGTCAAATAAGTTTGGTTATGCACACATGTATGAGCATGTGTTAGTGAAAAAGATTTGGCATCGTCGCCGAAAAAAATATCACGGCCGCCAACATAACATGATTTATTACATGATTGGCAGGCGAAAATTGTGTCCGCGGTTAATACACCAATTACCTATTTATAACCACCGGTGATCAGTATTATGTAACAAATGATCCTCAGATTAATTTCGATTCTTAAACTACTGTTATGCATATTCTCGAAAACAAATACGTTGGTACGAAAAACGTCATCACACAGCTGTTTAATAATGTGAACGTCAGTTTAGAAAAAATAGAGTATATTATATTTTTTTGTCGTTACAATATTAAAATTGAGTCAATTTCCCCAAACATACAAGTATTCTGAAGCAATTTACGACCAAATATTTCAGCAATGGATGCCCATAAAAAAATTATTATTTGCATACAACTTCAGTTTCTATGATTCGAGAACGTGGCCTTGAGTTAAGATCAAACAATAAATCTAGCAATTGTGTACTTTGTGTCAGCTTTATGAGGGACTTAGTAAGAACGATCACTTGTTTATTATTATTATTATTATTATTATGAGACTTGTAAAAGTTTTGCGGGATGGGTCAGAAATGGCACAATGCCGATTAAAAGACAAACAAACTCGTTAATTCCGCAAAGCTAAAAACCGACATGTGAATGAGAGTAAATAAATCTACGAAACACATTTCGGGTGATAAATAAAATTTTCCAAATGCCGCTGAAACGCTGCCAATGTGATTTCCAGTTAACGCTATTTATAAATTTAGCGCGAAACCAAGCGACACTTGGCCGATACAGTGATAATAGTATTTGCAAAAAAGTAATCGACGAAAATAGTTTATAAAATATTTTGTTGGGACGAATTGAAATCACAATTTTGTGCATGTTAGCTCAGTTATTTGTTTTTATTTTCTAGTGTAAAAATCTCCGAAAGCATAATTCGTGATTTATGTTTTTTTTTTCTTATTGACCGTATTATGGTTATAAGAGCTTGTGAAAGTTGAGTGAAAAACCTTAATAAACATGTTTACATTAAATATTTATTAACTAAATATATTTTGATCGTAATGTGATCACCTTCAGCAGTGTCCTAGTTGGCTGATCTATTTATATGTCAAAATTTGAAGGAATGTGGAAAGCGTGTTGATACTTTCATAATACTAGATATAAAAACAAAGAGCATATAATGATGGCCATTAATCACGAGAACGAACGTTTACGGAACGAGCCGTTAGGCAAGTGGAGTAAATTGTTCGAGTGATTGATAGCCATTATACGCGAGAAGTATACTATACTTTGTCAACGACGATATTTTATACACTTCAAAATACTCTTAACATAAATGTAAACGGACTACTGGAGAATTGCGGAATAATGGATAAAATTTAATTAAAAAACGAGCCTAAATGCCGGCGGACTGTATGCGATATACTACTCGTGTCCTTGGTTTAAATAACGCAAGGCGAAATTTAAATTCTTTTAAAGCTGCAAATTACAAAAGTCCAAATGACATTTCGGTAGTGTATAATAATATTATACAAGGTTGGCAGTGTATAATGGATCTGGTAGTGATAAATGGATATCATTATAATTGAGGAAACATATAATAAGTGTATTTATTATGAGATAGTCGTGGACAAAATGTATTATCTTATGGGGACAAATTATTATTAATTAACCCAGGCTGAACTTTTTCATATAAATTGCTTAAAAATGTTTAATTTTTTATTTGTAAAGGGTTTTAATAAGTTAGCATAATCTAAATTAAAAATGTGAATTGACTGATCCTCCTTCCTCCAACGCTCGCTCGTCCATCCATTCAGGTAAACAATAATTTAAATACTGTATACTGGTAGCCGTTACTTTGTGGAACATGGTAAATGAATTAAATAAAATAATTTTACTTTGTTACTTCCACTAACACATTTATTTTACAAAAATAGTTTAGTGACTGCAGTTTCGACTACTCTATAGTCATTGTCATAGACTATAGTTAGTTAGCTATAGAGTATTCGAAACTGCAGTCACTAAATTATTTTTGTAAAATAAATGTGTTAGTGGAAGAACGAAGTAAAATTGTTTTATTTAAAACAATAATTTACCAGAGCACAAGCCACGGACAAATATTGAAACACGCTAAAACGACTTGACGAGACTGACACTGACGAGTGGTGTCGCCACTCGGTGGCGACACTGAACTCAAGTTCAGTGTGCAGGAAATTTTTTGATTTAATTGTGGATAATAGATCAATTAACATAATAAAATGATATATTCAAATTATACAATGTCAAATACAGCATCACTTTGGGTCCAGTTTTTGTTATGTTTCAAGTAAATGTTATTACTTTGATATTAATAATTCTGCAAACGAAATGTGGCATATCCGCATTCCTGCTAAACTAGTGTTTAAGATTTATGCAATTTTATATTTTATTAACATTCAAATGCAACAAGCCAGGTCGTGTTAAGGTTAGCTGACTGAAATGTTGCACGCGAATGGTATACAGAGAGCGCATAAAGTATTAAGACCTGGCTTTATTTTTTCCCCTGTATAAATTTTCGAAAAACCCTTCAACAGGTCAAAATGATTTTTTTCAAACAAATATTTTGAGGCCATTTTTAATTTTCCATCTCTCTCCGTTTTGAAGTTATGACGTCAGAGCCATTTGTTTTAAATTAAAACCTATATTTTTTATTATTGATTTTGATAGTACTTTTTATTATGTTTTCAACAACATGACATTTTCAATAGGTAATATTTGAAAACAATTTAGAAAAAGTGCGTTAAAGTAAAACTATTAAATTATTATTTCAATGTACAGAATGCATCTAGTTACCATTCAAAACAACGTCAGTTAAGATAAAATTAGAAAAACAGGCTTGGATTTTAAATATTGGAATAAAACAAAATTGATCAACCTGAAAAACATTCTTATTACAATATCATCAATTACAAAAATAAGAACAGAAAAACTAAAAGATATTTTTATCGAGAAAAAATACTAATGACTTGTTTTAAGATTACATTTAAAATAATATGAAGTCACAAAAATAATTAAAATAACGAAAAAAATATTGGTTAGGGAAAAAAATCAAATTAGCTGTTCAAATTGTTGACCATTTTGTTCTTGACAGTGTGCCAATAGATGTCGAAAAGTTGCACAGACATTGAGGAGAACTTCTGGCTGTATTTGTCTCATTTCGACTTGGATCCGTTCTTTCAATTGTTCAATTGTGGTTGGCCGATTAGAGTATACTTTACTTTAGATGTTACCCCGTAAGAAAAATCTAAAGGGGTCAGGTCAGGGGAACGCGCTGGCCATTCAACCCAACCCCTTCTGTTAATCTACCTGCCTTGGAAGACTTCGTTGAGATAGTCGCGTACCATTCGGCTATAATGAGGTGAAGCCCCATCTTGTTGAAACCATAAGTCTTCACTTGGTATGTCGGGATCGTGTTGATTTGGGAATAGAACCGCCAAAGCTGGAACGAGGCAATCTCTCAATAGCTCCAAATATGTTTGGCCTGTCAACGAGCCATCAATGAAGAAGGGCCCAATAATAATATCACCTACTATTCCTGCCCAAACGTTTAATTTTTTCGGAAATTGGTTATGGGCTTCCATCATCCACTGAGGGTTGCGCTCGGACCAATAGCGACAATTTTGTTTATTCACCGTTCCATTCAAATAAAAAGTTGCTTGATCACTAAATAAAATTCTGGTAGCAAACCCTTCATCGAAGTTACAGAGATTCATCATTTGTTCGCAAAACTGAACCCTACAATCAAAATCATTTTCGTTCAGTTCGTGCCCTAAATTTACTTTGCAAGGATGCCATTTCTGCCGTTTCAAAAATTTCAAAACAGATGTTTGTGAAGGCTCACTATTTGCCGCAACCGCTCTGGAGGGAATATGATGGTTTTCTTCCAACTCTAACAGCACGTTTAGCTTAACATCTTCCGGAACTGACGGTCGTCCACTTTTCGCGCGATCTCTAATATGCCACAACTGCTCATACTTTCTTATGAACCATCTTTCGAACCATTTTGAAATTAACTTGTGATACGATGAGTCGAACGAAACGTCATTCTGACTGTGAGTAGGTAATAATTTGTTTCACATAATTGTACTAGATTGTTTTTCAGGTTAATCAATTTTGTTTTATTCCAATATTTAAAATCCAAACCTGGTTTCCTAATTTTGTTTTAACTGAAGTTGTCTTGAATGGTAACTAGATGCATTCTGCACATTGAAATAATAATTGAATAGTTTTAATTTAACGCACTTTTTCTCAATTGTTTTCATATGTTAAATATCGAAAATGTCATGTTGTTGAAAACATAATAAAAAGTACTATAAAAATCAATAATTAAAAATATAGGTTGTCATTTTAAAAAATGGCTCGGACGTCATAACTTCAAAACGGAGAGAGATGGAAAAATGAAAATGGTCTCAAAATATTTGTGTGAAAAAAAATCCTTTTGACCTTGTGAAGCATTTTTCAAAAATTTATACAGGGGAAAAAATAAAGCCAGGTCTACTTTATGCGCCCTCTGTATAGTATAAGTTCATAAACCCTTTTTAATAAAAATTATTTCCCAACAATCATCGAACTTTGTGTGGTATGAACTGGGCCTAAAACACATTTAAAATTGAGGATTTTAAATTTTCCGCAACTGGATATAATAATTCTCTGCAGGGAAAATTAACTACAGTACGAAATTTATGAAATTCGGGCCTACAAAAACGTACAAAGTTAGTATTTTCGAACAGTCGAACGAACATAAACACATTTTACAACAAACATGAATCCAATGATTGCTTAGAGTGGTTCGTAGAAATAGGAAAGTAGTCAACACATGCCAAGATAAAGCCAACAGTCTCAAATCTCATCTTGTATTTTCCTGGAAAACGACCTCTAAACGTTATCAAATCTATCCACCACAATAGTAGTGTACTGTTACGATAAGGGCAATTGTTGTGCGCCTTGTGAAACCACAATGTTTAGAAATCGATTTGTTCCGTTGATGTTCCAAGAATTACAATCAAAGCACATATGTACATGCATATTCGCTCGTCCAACCAACGACCAGAGGCGCGTGTATTATTAGCTGCATTTTTGCCAAGGTCAAGTTTGCACCGGGTCCACGTAATTTCGGAAGACCCGGACGTAGTTAGTTAGGAATTTGAAAATAAACGTTGTATAATAAGCGTAGTGCACGTGTCTCATGGAATTGACGTGACCGTATATTTGCAACTCTATTCATCCTGGGCCGCATTTAAATAATATTGGGTTCCAATTTGTATTCATCAAATGCCCATAAAGTATTTCGATAAATATTGATAGATTAAATTAACTTAGCCAGCTGATTGGACAATACAAAATAATACGCCCAAACGCACATATCGTGCATTGTTTAATTTAAATAAATTTTGGAATCAGCACTGGATTTATTTTTTATTTTATGATCGTCGCAGGGTACTTGATATCCAGTTGAAATTTAAAAGTAGAACATTAAGTTCGTTTTTCTCTTGGCAAAAACTTCACCAATGAAAACATTTTTTTTTAAATTATATATTATACCGTGACATTTTTTTAACTCTGAACTTAGTCAATACAACGGGTACTTTATATGCAGTTGAAATTTAAAAGTAGAACATTAAATTCGTTGATTTCTCTAGGCAAAAACATCACCAATGAAAACATTTTTTTTAAATTATTTATTATACAGTGACATTTTTTAACTCTGAACTTATTCAATACAACGAACCTACTCTCCATTCACGATGTTTTTGCGTCAGGGTAGTCTATGAATATCTTGTAATTATGTTGGTAGTGTTTCGGAAATTACTGAATTCCCCAATAGAACTTGTCAAATTTTGTTTAGGTTAAGTTGTTTTCAATTTGGGTTATATTTTTTAAATAATATTGTTGCCAGATAAAAAGTTTACATTATTAGAGATGAAAATGGAACGGCAATTAAAAAAATATATAAATCTGACAATGTGGTAGGAAGCAAATGTCTAATACACATCGACACAAAAAATAATTAACTGCCGTTGCATCACTGAATCAGTTTGTCCAACATGACAAAATAAAACCCAACCAACTCGATTGCAAGAAGGTCGTGCATGTATAGTATGTTCAATTTTAAAAACACATGTCAACAATTTGCGAGTATTAGCTATGCAACCCTACCATAAACCTGTGAAAAATTCTGTCGAGCTAGCTGTCATTTAAGATCATTCAAGTAAAGTCAAGTAATTTTTGTGAAATTTGTTTTATACCAACAAAACCAGAGCATAAGAATTGTGTGTGACATTTTTCAGTCACTTATCCCGATCGGCCACGTCCATCAAGTTTTTATTTTTATTTATTATTTCAAAATTTAACAACCACGGATGCGTAGAGGATGAACACCACAAACGAATTAGAACAAATAATTAATCAGATAACAGCAACAGCTAAAGAATGATACGTTATTTTAACAAATATTCGAAATGGTGGCCATTTCGAATGGCCACCTTCACGTTCTAGACAATATGCCAGCCTATTGTAAAAACCTTGAACAGCATTTCTAATGAAATTGGTATCAAGCTCATCGCAAGTATGCCTTATCCGACCTTTTAGTTTTTCAATATCATTTATCATAATATTATTGTAAATTTTATGTTTCAGATGCCCCCAAAGGAAAAAGTCATTTGGGGACAAATCTGGTGACAAAGCTTGCCAAGCTGTTGGCCCAAATCTTCCTATGCAACACACCTTAAAAATTTCATGTAAATAACGTCCTATCACTGCAGTGGAATGTGGGGGAGCTCCATCCAATTGAAACCAGACATATTGACATTCAAGTTTTGGATCTGTGGTATTATTTGTGTACAAAGTAAGACTAAAATAATTATAATTCAAATTTCCGTCGATAAAAACTGGGCCAATTAACGTATTATTAATAACACCTGCCCATACATTAACCCTACGGTTGTACAGAGTCCTTGTTAAATGTTAGAGGTGCAGATTAGTCCTTGTCTAATCTGTTAGGAAAAGAATTACAAGGCTAGAGGATATGATAAATCAATAGAGACTAACCGATAATTTTGAGAATTTACTTCACCAACAAGTGTAAATGATACTTCGTCTGTAAATACTATTTTATTCTAATTTCTTCATTGTTACTTATTAAATTAAACATGCTTTCAGAAAAATTAGTTCTTTTAATTTTGTCTTTAGTAGTTAGTAGCTGGTGATTTCTAAATTTGCAAGGTTAGTATTTAAATTCTTTAAAGGCCTTTCTGATTGAAGAACACGAATCTTAAAAAAATGTTGCTGGTCATTCGTAACGAAGTCATCGGCTTTCTTCTGCATAGCATAAGATGTTTAACATAGTTTCTTCTATTAAGAGATAGTTTGTTCTAGTTCGTTTGTGGTGTTTATACTCAACGCAACCGTGGTTATTGAAACTTGAAATAATGTTAAAAAATGTTCCCATTGATGGAATTGGTCTTTTGGGATAAATGACTGAACATAGTCACGCACATTTCTTATGCTCTGATTTGCATGGTATAAATGCATTGTTTGTATCTTTGTATTTGTTGAATGCATTTCTTTAATGTATTTTAGCACAATAATAGTTCAAACTTGGCAATTCTATTTATTTTGAGTACCCATCAAATAGTTATTTTGACGTTACCTTGATCACTTGATAACATCCACGCATTGACATGTGTTTTTTTTTTATTGAACATAGAGAAGTTGTATTGACTATGTTAAGAGTTACAAAAAAGTCACGGTGTATTAATTAAATATTATAGTGACCGTAAGTTGGACAAAAAATATGTACGTTGGGATTTAGCAGTTAAGTCTACGCTAGTAGCGCTTTTGTATTTAAACAGTGATGGCTTAGTACTACGTATTTGTTCTCTATTTATCGGAGGATGTTGTAATTAGATTGTCACAATTCCCACGATCTCAGCCTTACCAAGTATCTACGTATTTATATATTAGGTTTCAGTTAACCAAAAATGCAAAGAACATTACTTTGATTTGTGGTAAAAATAGAGTTACTACCGTCGGATATGTTAGGCGTTGATATAAGATGGAAAAATGGATGTTAGCAGCGATGAAGACTTGGCTTATACCACTCGATATAGGGGAAGTTGCCGCTGCCGTTACCGCTAACATAACTAAGCAATAAAATCTTAGACTCGGTATGTACTCCAATATAATAAGTTTTGTGGAAACGGATAAAAAGTCAAAAAAACATTACAGAAAATACAGTACTGGCGTATATAGCAGAAAGAAGGAAATTGTGCTACATTGGGTTGAACAATGTTGAAGTCGGTTCTTTAAATAAAACAAAATATTGTCATAAGAAAACTCATCAAAGTGCAGCCGTACCTGCAACGAAATTCGGTTGATTATAGAGCAAAACAGTCAGATATTGTAGGAAGGCGGAAAAATAGCGTGTGTCCCGCAGGCCGAAAGGCTTTAGCAGCCCTTTGTTTCTTGTGACCCTCGCTCGCTCCGCTCGCTCATGCGCCAAGTACCGCGGGCTGCTAAAGCCTATTTTCCGCCCTTGATGCACAATATACTATATTTGCACATCGAATATAAACTACATACAACTACAAAGTATTTACTTTAAGGAATTAAAAATATAAAACTACCTCAATAATTATTGCATGAATTGCCCTCCTCCCGCTTGAATACATGTTTCAAGGACGCACTAAATAGTTTTTAACTTGAATAATGTAGTCTGGACGTCCGTGGTTATTTCCTCTAGGTACACAAGTTGTTTCATGTGATCCCAGACATAGAAATCCTTTGGATTAAAATCAAGAGACTGTGGTGGCCGTTGAACTCTACCGCGATTGCCAAAGCATTTGTTTCCAAAATGCTAGTTACTAATCTTCCTTGATGCGGCGGAGTACCATCATGCTGGTACTACATATTTTGAATAAGATTTAGTAGTGCGTCTTTAAGTAAACCTAACAATAGATTTTCTAAGAACTGTGAGTAACTAGCGGCATTCACCCGGCCACAGAATTTTCAAAATAAAGTCGTTATCATGTTACTCTAGTAACTATTGACAAAATGAAAAACTATGAAGTCTTCCAATTTCTTAACTAATCAATGGGCTTCACAAATCATTTTTACCTCCAGGGATCAGATGCAATGTTGGTAAGTTATTCACATTTTAACAAATTTATTGAAAAATTATAGACGAGGAAAAAAAAATCAACCAAGCCTTAATGCAAGATATCAATGAAATAATCTGAGTATGCAAGTGCCCAAGCAATGTGCCAAAACATACACAATATTTGGAGTCACGTAGAATACACAGGGTGTTCTGAAATAACGATCAAATTTTACTATTTTCAATGTTGTTTTATAACACCATGTGAATTCTACGTGACTCCTCTACGAGTTGCCCCATGAATTGAGTAATTGTGCTTGTCCATATTTTTCTGTCTCTAGTCTTATTTTTCAAATCAGTAATTGTTATCATTTCCATGCCTTTTTCAACGTCAATTTTCCACGTTAATTTTGGTCGTCGTATTTTCTTTCATTCTATTATACTTGACATTTTTCTTTCAATTACCATTGGTAACGCCTACTCACTCACTGACATTATCTCAAAGTGTTCCAACCAACCATCGAAGTTGAAACTTTTATAACTCCTGTTGCACAGGATGTTTAAAAAAAAACTTTACACGGTTTGACAGGTGATAGTAGAGATCAAAACAAAAAACAAATGCTAATAAACCCAGGTCCAACACTCAATTGTTTTCGAAATATAAAATTTTAAAATTTTAATTACACATTCCAATTTGAATTAATCTAACAATCAAAATGAGAGGTATATTGATTGTTTGATTGTTTTTATTTCATGATATATCTTTTTAGTTCTGTGAAGAAGTTTTAAGGCCATAGTTTATGCGCTGTTTTATCTTCAGTGTTTAACTTAATTTCTGTGCCTATAAGAATTTTCGTGAATTCTCTTACTTTCGTTTTTTCATTTATATAAATCTTTAACCTATTTGACCTTTCTCTTATTCACCTAGAGTCTTTTCACTGTCAAGTTTATTTTTTCCCTATGATTTTTAATTTATCCATTATTCTTTATCAATATGTCATTATTTCTAATTTTTGGTTATTTTCCATTTGAAACTTTCTTAATTATTTTAGAGTTTTTCTTTATTTGATCACACGATTCGATTTTGAGTGTATAAACTGTCGAATCTATTTTAGATATCAGTTACATATAGATACATTTTTTAATGTTATACTTATAAGCAAATACAACGTACTCCATAATAACCATCTAATGATAGGAAACATTTCCTAGAAATATCATTGGGATTTTGAATTAGTTTCAAATTTAATAGATATTCGATTACATTTGATAATAATCAATTGAAGACAATATTCCGTGTAATTGCAGTTATCTGAATTCCATGAACTTTATGTATTGCTATAATATTCATTTTCATTTCTGACAATGTTGCTGGCAATAGGGAATGCTATTATAGTTATTTAAGCATTAAGGGAGCTTAGTATCGTGTACCAGTCGAGGCCGAGTTTGCGCCCGAGCGATAGCGAGGGCTAGCAATAAAGTCCGAGACTGGTCAAAACTTACCTCTCGAATTGCTTATAACTGTTTTCCACTCAAAAACTAATTTTTTCCACTCCCTGTTTGATAAATACACTGTTATGACATTGATTTGATGGAAGTAAGCCCCACTTACCGATAACGCTTTGGTTACTATGAACAACGGGAAGTAAGTAAATACTTACCTCCCTCAGGGAAGTAAGTAAAATAATTTCAATAGCATTCTTTCTCTGGCACCACTCTTTAAAACACTTATACGCATTTTGATAACGCCCCTTCGACTTCTCCGGCAGTAGGAAAGAACAGGCAGCATCTGCAGCCTCTTCAATTGCCATTTCTTGTTTATTTTCATTGGAATTCGTTTTACAACTGAACGAATGCAAATTCTGACATTCACACATTGTTTGAAAAATAGTCTTAGCAACCAAAGCCGTACTGACATTTTGTTCAAGTTGCGAAAATAGATTAATCAAACACAAATAATTAAACCAACTTCACGAGTGGAAACCCCGTTATAAGCAATTCGGTTTTGACCAGTCTCGGACTTTATTGTTAGCCCTCGCTGTCGCTCGGGCGCAAACTCGACCTCGACTGGTAAACAATACTTACCTCCCATAATGCTTAAATAACTATTAATATAGGGGGAATTTGCATTATTATTATTATTATTATTATTATTATTATTATTATTACTATTATTGCCTTCTCAGCATACGCATATGGGAAAAGTATAGCTTTCACAGATTACATTCACAAATATATGGACACATACATACAGCACACCCTGTATAGTTCTTGCATGGATTTGGAAAGAAAGTTAAAAATCACTACAAGCTCCTGAGACATCATAGATTTGTAGGTCGAAGTTTTAGGCGGGAAACCTGAAAACGTTTAATGCAATCACAAAACTACGATAAAACTTCGGGGTTTTATCAAGGTCGCGATATAAATCTATTTAGTTTTAACTCAGACGATAATGTTTTGTGTAAGTCCAAATTGCTTTATACACACCCACAAAACCTTATAAATCACTCCTTGGATGCCAAATTGTATCAAAATACTTACAGCCGGTGTTACGTAGACAGGGTGTACAGTTAGAAAGTACATCACTGAATGTCAAATCAGCAAGATATATCACATTCTGATTAGCATTAGCAACTACTAAGCTTTAGGAGCTACTAGGGTCGACTATGCATATGGACGTTAATGACTTATTTATAATATTCATAAGAATTATTATTTATAAGAATTTAACCAAGGAAAATCGGTTTTAATCCAAAAACTGCAATTTTCCTTCAATATTTCATTTTGAGAACAGGTCAGCCATTTTGTACAATACTAAAAAAACATAGTTTAATATATTTATTGTACTTTTTTTTTTTTTTAAACTTTGCGTTACTACACCTACGAGTTATATGAATACAGCTTTTTAACATTATTAAAGAAGAAAAAAATACAATTCTTGAAAAGTGATATTTTTTGATATTATTTTCAAAAATTCAAAATTTGAAGTTATTTACATAAACTTCAACAGTAGACAGTTTGATGATTGCAAACTGAGAATACAAACAGCATTTTATGGACACTGAAAAATATAAAATATCGTGAAACTTCTATGATTATAAATATAACGAGTGTGGAAAAAATATGGATACCCCAGGAAATCTCGGAACGGTTCCGTAAAAAATGTTTCAGACAAAATATGGGTGATATTGATGATATTTTCGTGACCCTGAATGACCTTGACATTGCTAGGTGAAGGTCAACTTTAAAATTTTCAAATGGGAACCCTTAGGTTATTGACCGGATTCGCGTAGACGAGGCCGAAATCTCGACGAGGTTTTCCGGTCCTAAACAAAATTATGTGCCTAAAGAGAATTAAGAGCTCTACAAAAGTTATTGAAATAAAAAAATCCATTTAAAAAAATTTCAATGACGTCACAAGTCAAAAATTAGCGACTATTTATTACTGACCTATTCATAATTTTTCTAAGACGTCAGTAAATTCGGAATAAATAACAGAAATCGAGGATTTTTCTCGGCAGAACGTTTTGATGGATTGTAATGGTTTTTACTGTCTCGTCAGTCATTCACTTGTATCGCCAGTAAAAACTCTCTTACCCGGCTTATAATGTAAAATACCATTTCAGTTACCTAATTATAATTACTATGTCATTTGCATGTTATTAGAATAATTACAGTTTTCATTGGAGGACTGCTCTAACTAAAAAAAAATGTATTAAAGTTAAATAAAATTTCTTTTGTGCAGGATCACTCCATACCGAGGTGAACAAAGGTGGTTAGTAGTTATTGTAGTTTTGTTTGTATTTCGCTGAATTGTAACAACTTCAATGTAATGTAACTAATACTTGCAATTAATTAAAAATTGTATTTAATTAACTTCTGTTGCCACAATGCAACTCCCACGAAAATTTGCCTAATCGATATCGCAATACAAACGATAAGGAAACCTAGGAACACAAACACCAAGGCGCCAGGTTTCTCCAGCAAGAGAAAATCAACACGCGATTAGTCTAAGCTCTGGGGTATTGTGTAATCCGTTGCGCTTTTCACTCGCGAAAAACCAATTGATCGAGATTTGTCGCACTGAAAGTTATTCACTCAGGACGCCAGAGATATGCAAAAATGTGCGAGGTCAACTCCTATTCGGCGTAAATCCCCGTTGGTGCTAGGAACACTCGGTGGCAAGCTAGCATTGGTTTCTGCCATACTTGAATAATTCAATACGCTAGAGGTAAAACGTGTACTTTTAGCGACAATCCGATAAAAGGTTCATGCCTAGCGCGAATATTGAATGGGTCGTAGCTCATTTTTTATTTATTATTTATTAATTAAGTTTTAGCTAATTTTCCATAACATGTTCAGAACAGCGCACGGAAAACTAAAGTAATAATAAGTTATAATAAACACATAAAAAATAAATATAATTATAAATCATAAAGTATAATAAAAAGTATCGTTCATTGCACGTCCATAAATGGATTTTTTCGTGCTTGCATGAATTGTCAAGCGCGCACAGAAAAATTCTTATTTCCAGACCGGTAATGAAATATACAACTTTTGTTGCTTAGTGCAGATATTGAAAATCAGTTTACTATTGGCTGCCATACGTTGTTAAATACGTCTCGCGACTTGTTATTTTCTTGCTTTGTAAGTTGATTTCGTCTTTATTGTCTTTGATAGTTAAAGTTTTGCCAGCGAAGATATATATCATGAATTATACGAACGCCGAGATAACTGACACGCATTTCATGTATGGACTGCAGGGAAATTCGTTAAAGGCTATGCGGATGTGCATTGTTAACGATTTCCCAACCATCAAGTTCCTGGTAGAAAAATCTTCCACAGTATTCATCAACGTCTGAATGATACATGCACAATGCACATATAAACGTAAGGGATGGTTAAGGAAGGCTAATGTCAGTAAGAACAGTAGAAGTAGAGGATAATCTGCCGAACATGGCAGAGGAAGATCGAGCTATTTCTACTGAAAAATGAAAAATTGCAAACGTTTTGAATATAAGTAATAGGACTGTATGGAACATTTCACAACGTTAGTTGTTACAGCCAGATTACATTCACTCATCCAGACTTATTCCTGCTGATTTTCATCAACGTATTGCATTTGGTCAGTGGCTCCTGCAAACATTGGCTCAGATTCATCAACTACTGGCGGGCATACTTTTTACCGATGAAACAATGTAGGAGTTTCTCAAGAAATTCAATAATGAATTTTAATAATAATTATGTGTACGCTCAACTAAAATTCACATGAAGTACAAGAAAAGTGTTTTCAATCTCAGTTTGAACGTTTGGGTTAGATTTCTGGGTAACTGGGTAATTGGTCGGATTTTTCTCCCAGGAAGGCTTACCGGTAAGATGTATCGACATTTTTTGGCACACACGCTACCCGACCTACTGGATCTAAACGGCATTAGTTAATAAAATACCGTTTTTGTCGAAAAACCTTTATCTCCTTCTATGTCGGAAACAAAGCGACATTCCGAAAATCATCAAAAAACAAAATATTCTTAAAATAAGCCAAACAATAAGCCATAGAATTTTTGCCCCATGTTTGGTAAACACACTGTATAAAGGAAAGACGGGATATTGGTTTTTACTATTATGTTATTTTTTTTAAGACTTTTTAGATTTTTGGAAAGACTTTCACGACCTACAACACATTGCTTGGAAAACACGCTCTATAACACTGAATTGATCAAATTGACCTTGAGTGGTGCACACGTGCAGAGAGAGATCAAGTTCAGAAAAACAAGAGCAAAAATAGGGACCAGGGTGGTAGAATATGGAGGGAGAAAAAGTATAAATTCAGAATCTCGGCATATACTCAGACCAGTTAGAAGTAACCACCAGCGCAGAGCGTAACTCTGCTCGACGAAGTCACAGAAGTTGAGCATTATTAATTTATCAGGTAATTATAAGAACGACGATATCAAATGTACACCTTTTTAACCAATTATAAAGTTAATTTCCATACTAATGACAAAACCTATCTGGTGACACTGCAGCGCCGTGCCGCTTGCGAGTGGAACGAAATTTAATAAAGGTAGAAATGCAGCTTCCTGTCGCCGAGTACTGCGTAGTGGATCGAGCTTAACTGCATTTTATACCTTATCCTGACAATATTTTCATCAAGACAGTAGAATATTCTAAAATTCCTTTCTTCACAACTACGACACACGTAAATGCCGATATAATGAATCAAGTTTATTTGCTAAAATCAAACTAGCTACCAATGCACATTATAGATCACCCTGTATAAATCGCTCAATATAAACAATTCAACGATATTCTGGGTCAACGTAATTTCGTAAATAAAATTGTTCCGCGCTATTCAAGTAATCTCAGCATTCTAAACAGAATTAATCGTATGAATCAATGTACATGTACAGGGTGATTTTTTTTTTCATTTTAAGCATTGGGATCTCGGAAACGATAAAACCTAGAGATTCGGTTAAATGAGGAAATAGTTGTCATTTTAAGAACTTATGCAAGATATGCTTTGTTTTTTGAAGAAAAAAAACATCGTTTTTGAGTTATAATACAAACTTTTTTTTTTAAATGGCAGTCATAGTTGGCATTGACATTTTTTAAAAGGATATTATTTTCTCTTTATAACAATAAATAAGGTTTGCTATACTCACTTTCATAAATAAATGAGATGCCGGAATTTACGTTGTATAATTTGAATAGAATTTAGTATAATTATAGAATAGAAAAATTAATAGCATTCTCGTAGTAAGAGGTAGTAACAGGGAAATACATTTTCCATGAGAAACTCTGTTTTTGCTACTCTCAATAATACAAATAGTTTTGTATCGTGTTTATTTGTCAAAGTAATAATTTTCATAAAGTTAATCTTCCATGATGGCCTTTATTTATCAATGTAAGTAGAGCAAACCTTGTATCGCTAGAAAGAGAAAAAATTGTCCTTTTTACAAATGTCAAAGCCATCTATGATTGTCATTTAAAAAAAAGTTTGTATTATAACTGAAGAACAGTCTTTTTTTAAAAATTAAAAGCATATCTTGCATAATCTCTCGAAACGACAACTCTTTTCTCATTTAACCGAATCTCTATGTCTTATGGTTTCCGAGATCCCAATGCTTAAAATGAAAAAAAAAACTCACCCTGTATATAGATGTGTGTAGAAGTAAAATTGAACCTGATCAACTAAACCGTAATCCGTTTTATTTAAATAATATTACCTCACTAAGTGCTGACGGATCATGTGGTTGAGATTAAAAGTAATAATAATAATCACAAGTAGACACAAATGCTATTAATAGCATACGATGATGATATGCGATAACTTATCTGCACAATTTGAAGATGGATTATTGCATTATTCCATTTATGTGATTTGTTCCTATCCACAAGGTGGCGTTGAAATTCATTGGTAGCCACAAATGCTAACGAATTTCTATACAGTGATGACATGTATTAAAGGAACTTCTCTAAAAAAATAACGTATTGTTATTGGCTAAAATTTTAATTGTATTAATTCGTAAATTATCATATCGATTTTCCTTCCAATTCCAAATATATTATAAATTAATGATGGGTAGAATTTAGAACCCGATTAACTTAAAGCAAGAAAACAAGTTATAGATTATTGATAACGGTATTGTTCATGTTTAATATTTTTAGTTCCACCACATAAACGAAATAACATTTAATTTATATTGGAATCGAATAAGGCCATTCTTGCTACCAATAAAAGTATTCACAAAATTTCACTACTTCAAGTATATCAGCTGTGTCATCAACTCTATCAAATTTATGAATAAATATCTTATTAAGTTCTTGTGAAGAACTCTCCGGGAGATATGAAGTTTGCTATATAAATCCTGGAATAAGACTTTGCTATAGAGAGATATGCAAGGAATGTGCTGAAACCACAAATAAATATTTTTTTATTAAACTATTTAAATAAATTCATAATAGAACATAGTTAGTTTCTTAAATCAATAAGAATGTGAAATCAAACACGACACGTGCAACCTTTATAAGACAATTAAGGAAAACACAATTTGTTATTATTACTTTCATTATTAGTTCACTTAAATTAAAATTAAAGGAACAAAATCTTTTTCGCGCAACTAATCAATTCTTGACAAGCACGGTTTTCACAATGAATATGGCACAATGAACTTTTGAAACTATATGGCTTCAATTAGTAAAGGAGTGCGCGTTTGAGCACGTGTTTGTGAATTTCATAACTGATAAGATAAGTATCTAAACTAACCATGATTTCTAAATAAAATTTTAAAATTAAAAATATAACAATAAAATTCTGATTATTTTGGTAAAAATAAAACGTCTTTGTGTTGCATAGGTATACATAGTGTATTACGCAAATCGCTGGTGAAACGTTTATGGTTCGTCGTGATCTCCCAAAATAAAATACGTACATATTTCCATCCCTTCCGCTTGTACCAAAGTGGGCATCAAATTTGTTATTTTAAATAGAACATCCTGTATATTTTTACATATTCAGATTGCCCGTTTAATTCTGAACATATTTTATTAAGCCTATACCGCACTTATCTTTAGTAGTTTTTGAGGGAAAACATAATTTCCGAAATTTTTGCGTAATCATATAGACGACACATAAACTTAATTGTTTTGCATATTGTAGCAGAAGCATGGCGCTATCATTACAATAATTCGTATTTGGTGATATTTTACTATACTCTATTTAGTAACTAGGAGGAGCGATTCAAATTTGGCGCGCGAATGCCTGTGATTGGCTGAAAGCACGCCCATTACACGAGGCACCAAAACGCTGTTTTTAACGCACATAACCTCAATCCGAAGCGTCCGTCAGTCTTATTTTCTTAATATCCTGCGAAATTTTGCAAGTAAACAATTAGTTCTGTTCAGAACTTATCTTCGCAGTGTTAATAGTTAATTTTGCGTATATTATTGTGATGGATTCTGAACCCAGTACAAGCTCAGCGATGATTTCACGTTCACCTCCAAAAAAGCGTACACGGTTGGATTTGGGTCATTCATCTTTATCTGAAAAGTCCGTGTTTTAGTATCTGGCCGAGTAACCAACTCCCCTTTATATGCCCCTTTATCTTCAATGTCGTCTATGCACATTTTAGTGAGTTCTTCACACCGACATGCCCCAGATATAACCATTATTAGAGCAACTTTCTTCATCAAATATTTGCTAAAAATCTGTTGCCTTCTTCGGGGTATAACTTCGGGATTTCCCTTTGAGGTACGCAATTAGCTTCACGAATCTATAATATTACAAAAATAAACACATGCACACAGACAACTTATATCAGACGCGTCAATCCCGTGTACTAAAGTGGAAACACGAAAACAACGCCCCTTTCCGCTGCAGCGGGTACTATCCGTGCTGTACGGGTGTGTAGGTGTATCCGTGTTTCGATTTGCGCGCTTTTTAAAATTTATATTTACTACATTAAATTGGATATTATAAAAGTTCTATATTATTTACATTTCCAAATATTACATACGATTCTATGAATCAGATATAACATCCGAATACTGTAAATAATATAGAAAATACACAATATCAATTCATTCATTCATCCTGTGGCAATACAAACCTCTGTGGGTCTTGGCTTCCTCCATCAGCCTCTTCCAGAACACTCTGTCCTTAACAACCTCCTTCCAACTTCTGACCTTCATTATGCGAACACAATATCAATTAATATTTCAGATTTGATGATCAAGGGAAATAATTAAGATACCACAAAATCAAGAGATATAATAAAGTATAATAAAGTATGTTTTATATAAAATACATGGAACACACATTTAAATATTACAATCATTAATAACATAATAAACAATGGTAACAATCAATGTATTAAAAAACAATGGATATATTAAATACACCTAAGTTATTTACATTAGAAAATAGGTTAGTAAGGCATAATGTATACATGGCTTTTAAGTTAGTTTGTTTCTTATTCACAAGTCTTTTCAATTTTGCGATTCTGGATAATTGTGCTCGATTTGTTTTGTAACATTTTTTTTTCTAGGAGATAACTTACAAACTCTAGAAACTTTTAATGACTGCAATAACGTATTCTTGTTAGGTTTAAGTTTTTTTTCTGTTGGTGGATCTTCATTTCTTAAAGAATCGTAAAATTCTAATTTTAGTGAACGTTTCACTGGCAAACGAATGGGAACATGTTTACTGGTGGAGGGTACACTTGTAACTTGCCTGGAATCTAATAAATCACACGTATCTGCAATTTCTACAGATTCCACTACATTACACTTATCTGAACATTCTAAATGTGGCGATTTTGAGGTTAACAATATTACGTCTGGATTGGCGGCAGGAAGGCCTTGATTAGGATTGACATTTAAAACATTATGTTCAACAGATACGTCTGACTTCCTACCCTCTTCAGAAGATGGAAACGAGAAAAAACTTTTGTTTTTGTAAGAGGGATCGGTTATATTGGAATAATACCTACTGTCACAATTTGGAGCTTTGCAGCTATATTTGCACACACCAGGAGCTTGCATTGTATCCCACAACACAAATGAACTATTTCTATAAATATTGAAACACTCTGAATAACTTACTGTGAAAATCAATGATTTGTGAAATACCGTGCATAAAGCCCATGAAGCAAAATAAAGCAACTGTCAGCAACTCTACATTAAATGGTGGGGTGTGGTGGGGCGGCGAGCCACAGCTGCGATCTGACCGGCAATATAGTCAAGATACAGTGATCTGTATTAAAATATATAGGAATCCGTATTAAAGCGACACCTACGCCCTTGCTTGGGTATGCAGGAACTAAATCCGTGTTTCCAGTTTTGTAATGCTATTAAATAGCCCCTGCACATGCCTGTAAAATGTATGTCATTCAGGCGTAATAAAAAATAAAACTAACCTCGAAATGTCCACATTTTCGAAGGCTTGTAGGTTAGCTTTATGACAGCTTTAGCTTATTTAGCTTATGAAAAACTGAGAAAAAAATGACTCGGCCCGGAGGGCCTCGTGGGCCACACTTCAGTGGGCAATCCATTAATTCGCCCACTTGTACAGTAAATGACGATTATATTATATTTGATTTGTTTAAAAAAAACCTAGTGATTATACAGATGAAATAATTTAAAATTGCCGCCAAAAGTATCTGGTGACTTTTCTGGTAACTTTGTAAATTGGGTTTTGGGACTTACTCCTCCTAGTTATTAAATAGAGACTAGTACTATAAGTTCAATTATTTACAGGTATACTTCAGAACGTCATAATTTTTTTTTTTTAATGGAATGTCATATTATTTCTATGACGGGGCAATAGACAGAACAATTTTCTACAAAAAAACTGGAAAACAAACCGATTCCTAAAATGAGCGGTTTGTCAGTTTTTTAAAGATTTCTTAATTGTAAACTTTTTTGCAGCATTTAATTCTATCTGTGCACGTGGATCATATCATCGCAATGAATTTCAAAGTTTCTTTTCGGTAGAACTTCACGAATTATAGATAAATATTTGATATGATGATTAATACACAAATCAAGAAATTATGAATTTATTCTACATATAAGTGGAAGAGAATTATTATTCGAACTTGTAGAAAATAAACAAGGGTGCAAATGTGACAACGGCTTGCGAAGACACCCTGTATCCTTATTGCAATGTTGCAATTTCTATAAAAAAACTTATTTTGACTCAAAACAATACAATGCGGTTTTCGTTTGCTCATTTATCTCATTTACAAGCTTTATTTCTTATTTATGGAGGTGATTCCATATAAACAAATATTATAATAAGCGCATATTTTCGTCTTATTGTCGGCCCAGAGTACATTTTTAACTCAACATCAACGTCGATGCTTATTGTGGGGGTGATCGACCCGGATCGATAACGAAACCGAAAGTTGCACACCGTGGGTTAAGCGAAAGGGGAAACGCTGCCAGCAAAATTAAAATTTAAAAAAAAAACGAGCAGTTCTGTTATAATTACAGCCGATTGTAATAGGAAATTCCGCGTAATCCGTTTCAATTTATAGCTCAATTGGCTGGAGTGCGGCACGTGAATCAACGTTCGGGCGCTTTCGTTCCTTGAACATCTGTTTACTTTAAATACACACATAATTGATATTTGAGCATGTGCATTTACAAGTTTCCGCGCCGACTGAATCCCGTTGGTCCATGATTTATATTTTACACCAGCGGTGCTGCTTTCATTGTCTTAATTGCGCACATGGATTTAAATTGATTTTGCTCGTGACTTTGTAACGCTTTTAAAGGTCGCGTTTTGCATACCTATTGCTGCACTGTTTCCCTGTTTAATACCACAATTCGCTACACAAAACGTGTACGCACGAATGTACCAGTACCACACATTTTTAATTTACCCGAAGGTTCAGTTAGCAGCAAACACAGCAATTCAATTTAAAGGCTTAGAAAATATTAAAAACTAAGCTCAAGGTTTAATATCGCGGGCAGGCCTTATCAAATGTAATTACTACGCCACATTTCCACATGGAAAAGTACGTTCCGTGAGTTGAAAATGTAAAACTATTTTAAATTAGCATCAAGCTAAAAATGCATTTTAAGTCAAATGTCTGTTTAAGGATTGTTAGAGTGTTAGAGACCAACATTTAATACACAACCTAGATGCACCAAACATTCGCGCTTATCCTTCCCGAACTTATGAAAATTATTTCTGAAAGAGATATTCTACGAGGCATGTACGAAGAATACAATAAATTAATTAGGTTAAATATAAAATTAGAGTCAAGTTTGTTACAAAATGTTTGAATATAAATTATAATAGTATTTGTTATGTGTCCAATGTTATAGTGTGTATAAATGATTTAGTGTTTATGTAATTTGTTAGTGTTGCGGTATTAATTTTATGGCGGTATTAATTTTGCTGATACAAAGTAAAATCAATTATTAAATTAGTGTTTCAGTTATTTTATATGTGTATATTTAGAATTATTTACTTACGTATTTAGTTAGGCGAAATAAAAAAATAAATCATAAAATAAAATAAAAATATTTTTTTACCAGTAAGTACTGAATAATAATATAACAACCTTGAATATACAGGGTCCTGCAACAGTGCATCGTGCTTTCCTAGCGCATTTCCCGTGAGAGATAGAAACAAATTTTAAGTACAAAATATTATTGGTTCTTTAATGCCGTAAAATTATTTTCAATAGACTGGGTGACCCAATTTTGCGGTATAACATAGTTTTTTTTTAATGGAACACCCTGTATTTATTCAAGTTTTCTGATGACATTTTTCAACCTTTACATTGTTGTCTATTTAGTTTTGGATTAAGTTACAGTGTTGCCAATTTACAATTTTATTCTTCAAATATCATTCATAAGGAAGCTCAACTTAAAAAAAAATCGTAGCGACCTCATTTTTTGAAAGTAAGAATAAGTTTTAGTAATAATCTCAGTGTGGTTAATCAGCAACATTTTGGTAATGAGAAATTTGAACGTAGTAATACAGGGTGTCCAGAAAAAAATGCCAAACTTTGCAAATTTTAAAGCTGTGCAACCCTTTTTTTAATGGAATGTCCCCTATTTTATGTCAATATTCGATAGATCTTTTTCTTCTCTTCTATTTGGTGGGGCATATCTTATCTAAACCCCATAGTTGTTGAGATATTCAATATTTTTTACAAAACTTATTCATTTAATTACATCAGTATGCACTGAAATAGGTCATACTGAGACAAAACATCTGTCAAAATGTAAGTAAGAATCAATCGCTTATATATTACTGCAATAATTTATTTTTGTGCAAAAGCACGAGCAAATTTACATTCTCTGTCGAGAGACAGCTTGGTTTGGAAGTCACTATATTTTCTGCTCTTGAAAACACTTGAAAAGTGCCATTTTTCAAACATGTGTTATCCTGAATGGATGTGGGGTTGTGGCCTGTGACATTTTTTTTTTCGTGGACACGGTGATCCAAAAACTGCTCAAAATAATTGAGTGAAACAGGGTTGTAACAGATACATTTTTTTGTATCTAGATACAGATACAGATTCTTCAGAAAAAATGTATCTAGATACATATCTAAATACAAATTTGAAAATGAATCTAGCTACAGATACAGATACATTTGAAAAGTATCTAGATACTTCCAGATACATTTCAGATACATGGAAAACCAAAGCAAAAATTGTTTTCTTTGTGAAACTGAAACTGAAATAAATTTAATCATAGACAAAATATAATGTTCAAACTATTTATTAGTTTTAATGCGAGAAACTAACGTTAAACTTAATCTAAAGTTGTTATATTTAGTACTTACTGGTAAGTAATATTTATTTTTATTTTATTTTATGATTTATTTCTTTAGCCTGACTAGTTTCGGTTATGAAAAACAATCTTCAGAGGCATGTGTATTTAATATTTATATATCTTGAATTTATTGGAAATGTAATTTTAAATTTGATAGATGTCTAATTTTGTAAAATTAATAACATTACAGTGTCAGAATTTGTCCACCAGCACTGAAAAGCCTCTCTACGGCAGCCGAGCAAGGCAAAATAGTGTTATATTTTTTTTAACTGAGCAAACAATGCGGCAGTTTTTCAGACTTGATAAATTGCGCGAATTATCACTCATGTACTGATAATACTCGATATCAACAGCATTTGGGTTTCATGAGTAAGGTGTATCTGAGTATCTGAGTATCTGAGATACTTGGAAAATGTATCTAGATACGATTTTAGGTACTCAAGCAAGAATGTATCTAGATACTCTATCTAGATACATTACAACACTGGAATAAAATTTGGAATTTACGGTTTTGTAGGATTTTTAGAACAAAATTTGAAAAGGTTTTGCCAAATATCTTCGAACACGATATTTAAGTCATATCAAATATGTCAATAATAAATATTTAACAAATATGACTGGCAATACATATTTTTTACTTAGTCTTACCTTATTTTGTTTGTATAAATAATTTTGAAAATATTACAGATATTTTAATAATATTTTGATAACAATTAAAGACAATTTTAAACTGAATATACAGGATGTCTCTAAATTTTAGGCATTTAGGAGCCCTAATAACGAGGAAGAAATGTTGGAAATTATAGCAATTGCTTCATCCATACCATATCCAAATAGTGCAAGAGCTTTAACAGCTGATTATGACATATGTTTTGCGTACATACAATCGCGTGCCCAGTTTCGTAAAATTTCCTTCAAAAGTAAAAAAGTTAGAAGAGGAAAATGAAAGTGCACTGTTTCAGTTTTTCATCGATATTTCAGGAACTGTGAAAAAATATTTTTTGACGTGAGCTTTCTGATGACAGTACCAACCATTTTTTGCGCCAACTAGATGCCCAAATTTTCATAGTCAACTTTTGATTTTCTTATGGCGTAATACAAATTTATAAAGAAGTTGGAACTGTGAAGAAACTAGGAATAGATTGGACAATCAAAGACTTTAAGGACCTTGATACAAGCTTAAAAAAGTTAAAAGGTATAAGAGACATGTAAGACTTCGGTTTTCCCAATATTTAATAATTAGGTATATTTTACTTGTAATCATAAATTCTTATAATTTATGATATTTGTTTTGGCTCGTGATTTATCTATTTTACTTTTATTTTGTGTGATCGTATAATGGCAGTACTTCTTTACCTTATGTTTGATATTAAATCATTATCGTGACGACTCAAACTTCTTTTAGGGGTAATGCGTGTGTTAGTAACAATAATATTAATAAAATAAAGACAAAGAATTATAGATTAAGTGTAATTTATTCACTTTAAAGGATTTTGCACCAATAATGAAACATAAACTTGAATTTAATGACTTTCTTTATTGACTCAAAAAGTGTTAGTTAGTTTTGGATAAAAGATGTACTTAACGTCAATGACTTTCACACATTGCTCAATTCTACGTACCCGCAAAACGGCTCAATGCATGTCATCACTTCATGAAATATGTCACTATTTGTGCCTTCCAATGTCATTTTTCATTTTATCTGTACATCAGTTGGAAATCTTTAGTAACGTCAATGACTTTCACACATTGCTCAATTCTACGTGCCCGCAAATCGGCTCAATGCATGTCACCACTTCATGAAATATGTCACTGCTTGTGCCTTCCAATGTCATTTTTCATCTATTACTTCAGGATTCACTAACTAGGTTTTGATAGATACAATTTTGTTAAATACGTCTTGTAAATTGTTCGTATTACTGATATTAATGAATTTGTAATAAGATTAAATAAGGTTTTTACTCATTACACAAAACAACCAATAATCTGCCACAGTATTGCCCAGTTATTATGTAAATTATACCTTAATATTTCATAATTATTCCCTGGAGAACATTATCGTTTTTAGATATCATCTTGAAATTTAGAATGAAACTCGTTAAATAAGCAATTCTGATAATTTTATGGATTTCATTTACTTAAACCTTTTTTAGTTAAAATTTTGTAATGTTTCCGATTTAAACTAAATCTTAATTTGATTCAAATCCATATGATTAATAATTCATAATTAAATAATGTTTTGCCACTTTATCGAAGAGATATTATTTAGGTTATATTTTAACAATTTATACTTATCCCCTGAAGAGTATTATCCTTTCTATACTTCATTCTAAATTTATAATGACAGTATTTTCTTTAATAAGAAATTCAAATGATATTATTTATTTCGTTTTAATTGATATTTTTAGACGAAGTGTTTATCATGTCTACTAAGGTAAACACAATTGCAGATAGTAGCATTCTCCTGTCTGAACGCGAATGACACCGGAAAGATTACCTCATTAAAATCCACGACACCGCTCATAGCGTATGCCAGAAATTAATAAAGCTTTCGAACAACCCACGTATGTGTAACCGGAACGATTACCTCACTAACCTCCACGACACCGCTCATAGCGTATGCCAGAAATTAATAAAGCTTTCGAACTTCCCACGTATGTGTAACCGGAACGATTACCTCATTAACCTCCACGACACCGCTCATAGCGTATGCCAGAAATTAATAAAGCTTTCGAACTTCCCACGTATGTGTAACCGGAACGATTACCTCACTAACCTCCACGACACCGCTCATAGCGTATGCTAGAAATTAATAAAGCTTTCGAACTTCCCACGTATGTGTAACCGGAACGATTACCTCATTAACCTCCACGACACCGCTCATAGCGTATGCCAGAAATTAATAAAGCTTTCGAACATCCCACGTATGTGTAACCGGACCGATTATACAGGGTGTATCAGCCAAATGGAATAAATTCAATAATAAATAAATGGGGGCGTGTTCGAGAAAACGCTCGGACACGTCGATTGTTATTTTTAGTTGCGCATTTTTTTCAACAAAAACTTTTTATACAGGGTGTGTCATGTGACCGTGGCCAATACCAACTTTCTTATTTTAAATGCAACACCTGGTATATTATTCAATTTTTGGATTCTTCAGAAAATTCTAGACATATTTCATGTACAATGTCCTATACCTATTTTCAACTGTTTCGGAAATATTAAGTGTGTATATTAAGACGAATAATGCTTGCGATTAGATCGGTCACGCCTGAGATGTTGAGTAACGTTAGAAGAAATTTCTATTTAAGATTAGGATGTTGCCAAGACGTTCACGGCGAGCATTTTGAACATCTCCTCCATTGAAATTTATTGTTTTTTTTTTGTTTTTTTACATTATCTAGAAATAAACAGTATTACTTATTAGTTTTTGAGTGTGTTGTAACGAATTTCTGTAATCAAATAATTTTCTTTTTTTAATGTTAACTTTTGCAATAAATCTGAAAACACTTAATATTTCCGAAACAGTTGAAGATAGGTATAGGACATTGTACATGAAATATGTCTAGAATTTTCTGAAGAATCCAAAAATTGAATAATATACCAGGTGTTGCATTTAAAATAAGAAAGTTGGTATTGGCCACGGTCACATGACACACCCTGTATAAAAAGTTTTTGTTGAAAAAAAATGCGCAACTAAAAATAACAATCGACGTGTCCGAGCGTTTTTTCGAACACGCCCCCATTTATTTATTATCGAATTTATTCCATTTGGCTGATACACAGTGTATATATATTTCACGGGGTCTTCGTTTTTGGTCCTTTAGTAGGAATGTAGTGATTATTGCTACTCAATTTCGAAATAATCAATACCATCCTGAACACAGTCACTTTCAAAAATCGGATAATACTCTTTGTAATGATATTCGCGGATACTATTAACGAAGATAATAACGGACTGACGCCACGCTAATCTGGAACCAACTCAACTTTTTGTATGCAGAACGATGCTATTTATATTAAAATTTTGCCCACTCAGCGATGTTGGGTGATTCCCCGCAACATTATTTCTAATTTCGGTGATCGCACATGGGCCCTATAGCAAGGTTATTGACCTAAAAATACTAAATTGTTATGATTCGTCATCGGCCGGCTTGGGCGCCTCTGTTTTGATTATAAAATTGCGTCACCACGCATCGAACGCGTCTTAATAAGTGATTATAAAAGTTCTCGTAATTTCGTTTGCAATCTATTCAAATTGAATTCATATTTAATCAAATTACTTATAAAATCCCCCAAATGATCACCCCCTTCCTATTCTTACACAATACTTGGCTTTTACGTGTGTTTTTCAATGTTTATACCCGAGTATGAAATTGTTATAATTTTATTTCGAACCGTCTCAATTAATATCAGTCATTTTTCGTAATAATATATATAAATTAATTCATACAAAATATGTGCATTTCGATCCCTTACAGACATAAAAAGAATTATATTAAGAAAAGACAATAATGGAGTTGTAAAATTGAAAATGGAACAATATTTTAGGAACGATGACTCATCGAAAAAATTTAAAAGTCTAACAAAAAAGGTATAGTTTTAAAAGACTTGAATGTCACTGAAAGTCCCAGTAAAGCAAGAGAAATTGAAAAATCTTAAAACATTACTCTTATTATACGACGAAAATTGGCAGCAAGACGAAAAACTTAAGTTTTTTAAAGAATTACTAGTGGATGAACCAAAGTTAACAACCACCAACCACGAGGACGATGAACCTTGTGATTGCAATGATGATGATGGCGGTGTTCTTATATAATATGTACTTAAAAATAATGTTATTGTTTAATAAAAAATAAATGTTTGATAATAATAAAGTGTTTACTTCCAATTTGCAATAAAATATAATGCTTTGGTACATTAAAATTATTTCAAAAAGAATTTTATCCATATCTTTTGAATGAAATGGATTTAATTTTTTTTTTCAAAAGCAATATTATCCAAATTAATTAGTCAATAATAATAATGTGTAAATGAACTCAATTTAAATTTTTTTCATATGGCTTTATAAAAGTTTGTATTACATTTGCCACTTTACAAATTTAATTTTGGTTATACAGTTTTGCCGCAATCACAAAATAGTTCTTTTCTCCAATTCTTGAAAAATGGATAATAATCCTTTTGAAATTTAGCTTCTCATATGTATTCAGCACAATACCAAGTTGGCGCTCCTTGTGTTAACCTAACTTTAATGAAACACAAATCATTTCACCACGTGCATGTTAAGTGCATTTGTTGTAAACCCAGAATTATCAAACAGTGCTGTATCTATAAAGTGCACATTTAATTCATAATTTTACTAACAATAGATTGCATTGCATCTAAGGTAAAAGTCCAAAAACATCATTTCATATTTTCTTACCTAATTACCCATTATTTTTAGTATTTCTTAAATGGGATAAGAAGTAACCCACCTAGTTTTTGGCAATACTATAAATTATATTTTTGTAATCAAATTAGAAGAAATAGGAGCGACAGCGCGAATGTAAAATGGGACACGAGAAGGAATATAAGGAAGGAACAGATAGAAATAGAAATAAAGGAAGGGGACTCAATAAACAGGAAAAATATCAAAAAAGATAAAGGCCGAATATGGAGAATAGCAGCATGGAATATAAAGAGTATATTCGGTAAAGAGGAAGAGTTGGAAAAAGAGTTCGAAAGAATGGAAGTAGAGATATTAGCAATAACTGAGACGAAAAGAAAAGGGAATGGAATGTACACAATTAATAACAAGCACAAAATAATATATAGCGGGGTAAACAAGGATAAAAGGGCGTCCACAGGAGTAGGATGCATAATGCACAGAGACATAGAACACCAAATAGAATCATTGCAAGCAATATCACCAAGGTTATTAACCGTAAAACTAAAAGAAAACAACAGAACCAGAACAATAATTATAGTATATGGACCAAATGAAGACGACACTTCAAGCTACAAAGAAGAATTCTGGGATCAGCTCAACGAAACAACCGAAAATGCCATTGGAGAAATATATGTAGCAGGAGACTTCAACAGCAGAATTGGCAAAGAAGTAAAAGATAACGATACGATGAGAGGAAGATACGGGGAAGACACAATAAACGAAAATGGGAAGAAAATGCTAGATTATTGTAGAATGAACAATCTAATAATAGCGAACACACTATTCAACCACAGGGAGATTCACAAATACACCAGGGAAGTGATAAGCAGGTACGAAAAATCTATAATAGATTACGGATTAACAGAACAAAGAAGAAAGAGGAAAATAATAGACACAAGAGTAAAGAGAAGCTACGAAATAAGAAGTGACCACTACCTAGTGGTGACCACACTCAAGGAAAACTATCAAGACAGATACCGAAAAATACAGCAACCACCTATAGCAGTAAACTATAAGAAGATACGAGCATATAAACTAAGAGATGAAGAAACAGCAATACAATACAAAGAAATATTAGAAGCCAAGTTAGAAGTGGCCAACGACAACGAAGCAGTAGAGGAAATGTGGAATAACATAAAAAGAAATATGCTTGACGCAGCACAAGAGACATGCGGGTTGAAGAAAAGTACAAACAAGAAACAACAGACAGCGTGGTGATCAGAGGACATACGAGATAAAATCAAAGAAAAGAAAAAAGCATGGCAAAGATACCTAAATGTCAAAAACAGTAATAACTACGAAAGGTAGAAGGAAAAAAGGAAAATAGTAAAAGACGAGGTTAGAATAGCAAAAAACTGGGAATGGGAAAAGTTCGGGGAGACAATGGAGAAAAACGCAAAGGAAAATCAAAAGCTATTTTATAAAACAATAAAAGGATGCAGGAAAGAAAAAAGACAAGAAACGAGATACATACAAGACAAACAAGGCAAAATGTTGAAGTAAAACGAAGAAATAATAGGAAGATGGAAAGAGTATTTTGAAGAATTACTAACTATAAATACATATAATAACAGCGAAAAGAACAGCACAGAAACAGTAACGGAGAGTATCAACGGACAAGAGCTTCTAGAAATAATAAGGGAACTGAAAATAGGAAAAGCACCAGGACAAGATCAGGTTACAGCAGAAATGAATAAACACATGGGACCCATAGAAAAAGATAAACTGCTGAAGCTATTGAACCAAATAGCAATAGAATAGAAGGCAAATACGATACCAAAAGACTGGCAATCAGCGTTACTAGTACCGATATACAAGAAAGGTGACAAGACGAAATGCGCAAACTATAGAGGCATAACACTAATAAGTATAGGGATGAAAATATTAGAAAAGACAATTAACAAGAGAATAATAGCAAGAATAGAACAGACCCTAGAAGAACCGCAATGTGGTTTCAGGAAAGGGAGATCCACACAAGACAACATTTTCACAATAAAACAAATCACAGAAAAAATAATCGCAAATAATAAAAATACATATCTGGGATTCATAGACCTCGAAACAGCGTTTGACATGACCCCAAGAAAGAAACTATGGTTAATACTAAAAGAGAGAGGAATAGAATAGAAGAATTAAAAGTAATACAGAATATATATAACAACAACAGTAATGCAATAATATACAAGTGGCAAATTTCAAGAACTTTTAAAACAAATAATGGACTAAGACAAGGAGGAGCTCTCAGCCCAACACTATTCAACCTATATATGGATGAAATAATGAAGAACATGAAAACAGAAATAATAAAAGCAAACGTAGGATACAAAAACATGCAAATGGTTAAAATATCAGAAGGAGCATACGCCGATGATGTGGTAGTGATAGCAGAAAGTGAGAGGAACCTGCAACATAACATGAACGTATGGAATAAACACCTAGAGAAATATAACATGAAGATGAACTACAGCAAAACAAAAGTACTGATAATAGGAAAACGGAAAGAACACATAAATATACAGATAGGACAGGACCAGATTGAGCAAGTGGAGCAATTCAAATACCTTGCAGTAGAACTTACAGAAGACGGGAAAATGGAAGGAGAATTAAGCAACAGATTAAACAACACAATAAAAACGTACTATGCCCTGAATAATATACTTACTAACAAAAAAGAGATAAGCAGAAAGACAAAAATGAATATATTCAAAACTATATACAGAACAATTTTGACATATGGGAGCGAAACGTGGAAGCTAACAAAGATAGTTAAAAGTAGATTACAGGCAATAGAAATGAAATATCTGAGAAGAGTAAAACAAGTAACGAAAAAAGGCAGGATACGAAATAAAGACATCAGAGAGGAATTGGAAATAGAATCAATAGAAAAGTTTATAGAAAAGAAGCAGCTCGACTGGTGGGGACATCTAATTACGATGAAAAATATGAATCAAAGAAAACAAATCTGGGAATCAAAAACAGGAAAGAAACGAGGAAATGGTAGACCAAGACAAGAATGGGACAACAAAATAGAAGAAATAATAAACAGCAGAGGGAAGACAGTGAAACAAGCAAGAGAAATGGCAAACGACAGAAGAGAGTGGAAAGAATTTGCAAATACATAACAAACAATGTAATATTACTGTAATGTAAGATATGTAACATGTATAGCCCACACCGAAAGGTAAAGGGCCTATTGATAATAATAATAATATTTTTGGAATAATTATTACGTTTAAAATAACATATTTTTATTAAAAAAATAATCCTGTACCTCAAAGGTAGTTTTTATAATGATATTTCAGTACCACACAGAGTTAATCTGCAGTCATTACAGTAAATCACAAATTCCAATTTCTGCGATTGCAACTTAGACGTCTCAATAAATCAGATTTAGCATTTTTCAACGCAATTAGAATCCTGTGATTAAGTGGCTCCATCGACCGTTCGCAATTAAACTCATTTATCGCCGATGGCAATTTTAGCCCTTGGTTTCTACCCCGCCGCCCCGACGCCCCTATGGCAGTTAAATCGCCCGTGAAATTATCGCCCCCTTAATTCGTCCGAGAGGGTGCATTCGCGGGATCGATACGCGACGTCGGTGGGGGCCCGTCGCCCCCGCACTGCTCGCCGCCCCGACCCCATTAATTGTCTGGTCCGACCGGCACCCCGGACGGCGGGCGACGCCGTGACCTTGGAAGTAAGAAATCGATAATGGCCAGACTAGTTGCACAATGGTGCGGCGGCGGCGGCAAAGTGAAAGTAAAACGCACGAAACCCCACAAAGTGCACGAGATACAGGTGGCTGGGAGTAGAAATGATGTATGAAGGAAATATTTTGAGGTAGAAAATTTCACCGAAATTTCTAACAAGGTATTGAACCCTAACCGGAACCCAACCGAAAACGAACCACCATTATAGGTGCAAATAACAGTTCAGTAAGGTTGAATTTATCATATTGTATTATTGTAATTTTTACACGAATGGAAATACGTTTAAGTTAAAGCAATTAGAAATTAAATTCTAAAATGCAAAGTTTTCAATTTATTTTTAATTATCATATTTATTGCCATATAGTACAGGGTGAGGCAGAATGGACTACCACATTTCAAAAAATCACTGAAGAGTCACCTGACCAGAGGGACGCGATTGATCCCGAAATCGAGTGAACAATTCCGTTTTCGGGATCGGGTGAACATCGTAGTTTTCTTGTAAAACAAAAAAGGCTTGTTTTATAATAAAACAGTTATTCAGTGATAGGGCTCTCCAGAGCATTCTACTTGGAAACATGCCGCTGCTATGCTTGGCATATCAGTACGAACTGTGCGGAAAATTTTGCCCCCTAGCCTAAAATTACACCCATCCATCTTTGTGGTACAGTATACAAGCAAAAATTTAATTACTGGGTCCAGAGTAATGAACACACTGACCAGAGTAATGGAAAACTTCTCAAATGACTCGACATGATCTGACATTATATGGTATGTGTTTTCAATAAAGGTTTTATTCGTATATTCGTTTTTTTTTCCGAATTATCTTCGAAATATGGTTCCCAACTCATCACACCAACCCTCTATAGCAGGGTTGTGTGATTTAAATCATGATTGATATCAAATGATTTATTAAATAAATCATTGATTTAAATCAAATTTTTTAAATTTATTATTGCATTTGCACTGTTTGTGCATTCCAATAGGCGAAGAATTAAAAATATAATGTAAATATAGAGTTAGCATGCTTTAAAGCAGATAATTTTTGGTTTTTTTTTGAGTAGTTGTAAATACATTTTTTTTCTTTTCTTCCATTTTTGGTCCATCACATGGTACAGGCACCCAGACACTTTTTTAATCATCAATTCTTGTTCTTGGAATGCCAAGACATGTGAACAAAATTACAAAGACTGCGCAGTTGTGTGATAAAATAATATCAGTAAATTCTCATGCGTACGTACTTTAATGCGTAACTTCCCGTACTTATAACGTAAATAACTGTGACAGTATTGGCAGTCATTATTAAATACAGATGGTATAATTTTGCTCCCTCTAAGAATAGGTCCTGAATAGCATACAGGGTGTCCAAGATAAGGATCAACAGTATGGGGTCTCGGAAACCGTAAAAATTACAAAGGCGGTTAAATTAGAAAAAAGTTGGGCAATTTAGTTATCGGTAATATTCTGTTGAGAAAACCAGAAATTTTCGCTTACTTCCGGAGATATTCGACAAAATCCGAAATCTTGCGATTTCGTTTTTATGTTTTGCTGAAGTTATTTGACAAGGTATGAAAAACCAAAGGCACTTTCTCATTGCCACTTTTTTAGCTCAACAAGACAGCATTTATAAATTTTCAGTACAACGTTTCGTTTCGAAGAAACCATCATAAACTTTATATTTTTATATGGCCCGCTAATAAAGTACACCCTGAATTAAATAGCATTTCGTATTACGAATTCAACGATTTATATCACAGTATGGTTTCTCATGTTTTTATTCAGAAAAAAAGGCTTGTTAATTCATTTCGAACATGTTGGTATAGTAGGCGTTGATATGAGCGACGAAGATATAATTTATGACCTAATTTTAAGATTTGAAGATAATTAAATGATGACAACAATTCTCATAATACTACAGTAAAAGAATAATAAGTGTGGTTCTAAATAACTAAAATGTTTCAATGTTTAACAACTATTCTTGCTAAATTGTTTTTAGTTACTGGTTTGGTAACTATTCTGGGTAAAAATTAGGTAATAATTGTTGTCTTCGTCGTCATTAAATGAACAGAATAATCCTCATGCCACAGTTAAAAAATAACTGTAACTAAGTATGGTTCTAAATTACTATAATGTTTCAATGTTTAACAACTATTCTTACTAAATTCTTTTTGTTACTATTATGGTGCATATTCTGGGTTAAACGATATAATAATTGTTGTCTTCGTCGCCATTAAATGAACAGAACAATTAACATATTACAGTAAAAAAATTATAAGTGTGGTTGTAAATAGCTATAATGTTCCTATGTTTAACAACTATTCTTGGTAAATTATTTTTAGTTACTATTTTGGTATGTATTCTGGGTTAAAATTAGATAATAATTTGTTTCTTCGACGTCATCATTTCAACGCCTACTATAAGAAAATGTTCGACCTATATTAACAAGCCGTTTTCTGAACAAAAACATGAGAAATAATACTGTGATATAAATAGTTGAATTCGTAATAGGAAATGCTATCTAATACAGGGTGTACATTATTTATGGGCCATATAAAAATAAAGTTTATGATTGTTTCATCGAAACGAAACGTTGTACTGAAAATTTGTAAACGCTGTCATGTATATCTAAAAATGTGGCAATGACAAAGGGCCTTTGGTTTTCTTATATCTTTTCTAATATGTTCAGGAAAAAATGAAAACCATATCGCAAGATTTCTGATTTTGTCGAATATCTCCGGAAGTAAGCGGATTATTCTGGTTTCCTCGACAGAATATTACTGACCACTAAATTGCGCAACTTTTTTTGTAATATAACAGCCTTTGTAACTTTTACGGTTTCGAGATCCCTATGCGGTTGATCTGTATCTTGGGCACCATGTATACAAATGGTATAATGTTGCTCCATCTAAGAATAGGTCCTGAATAGCATATAAAGGGTTATTCATAATTATGTGGGAAAATTTAAAGATAATATTCAACAAAAAATCTTGAACATAAAAGACTAAAGAGAAAGTTTTTCGCTATCTCGCTTCGTTGAAAAGTTATGATCCCTATCTTGGACACCCTGTATACAGATGGCATAATTTTGCTCCCTCTAAGAATAGGTCCTGAATAGCATATAAAGGGTTATTCATAATTATGTGGCAAAATTTAAAGGTAATATTCAACAAAAAATCTTGAGCATAAAAGACTAAAGAGAAAGTTTTTCGCCATCTCGCTTCGTTGAAAAGTTATGAAGCTCCATATTAATAAATATTAGCAAATATCAATATGGACGTTGATGTGCAGTAGTTAAAAAATGATGGAAGCAGAAACAAGCGAAGTAAACAGTAAAAATTATAATAACTAGTCAAAACGACTGTTTTCAGATTAAATGAGCATAACATCGAATGATCATTTAACGGAACATGATTTAAGATTTCGTATAATTGATTCTCAAGAAAAGCACGATGCACTTCTCGCAATCCAGTTAATGCACCATTAAAATCTTCTTTTTCTGTTAACATGGAGGTTACTTAAAGAATAATAAGTTATTAAAGTTATTTATTCCGTCTCTAGTAAATGTGGCCTCATCCGTCCATAGACAACTAAAAGGAAAATTAATATTTTCATCAGCTCTGTGCCGAAACCATTGACAGAATACCAAGCGGAGTTGATTAACCCCCTATGAAGTGCGTGTACACTGGGAAATCAATGGGGTGCAATTGTTCTATATAGATACACCATACAAAATGTTGAGAAAGGCTAACTGCAAAGAAATTCGTCGAGTGCTTGTTAACGCATTTTCGAATGCAGCGTCATTAACACCTTAATCACGCGTGAACTTCTTCGTGCTGGACGACCAAATTCACCTCAGCTTCTCAATAATGAACTGAAAGTTTGAAGGTTAGGTATTCTTCGATTAGCAAATCTTCGTCGGTATTCTCTTACTGTTGCCAATCCATTGCCTTTGCAGAACCATGCACAAATATTATGTCGGACATCTCTGGTGCACTCGCAGATTATCCTTAAATATTTGCCAAAAATACTTTTAGAAAAAGTGGTTACCTGGAAAATAGTAACAGGATAATGTTAATATTGTGTAAATAGATAATCATGGTAACTTGATATTTCTAATATTTTTGAATAACGACATCTGTCACTTTTTAACAAAACAAGATAGCGAATTATTTAATTGGTATTTTTTGTTCACAATTATTTTGCAGAACATTTGGTTTAAATTGTGCATTATACACAATTATAAATCAATCTGTAGATACCTGGAAGATGCACTTATTATATCTCATTCTAATTATAATGCGTAATACCGACCTCCACATATCGCTTCTTTGGTAGAGAATAATCAGTGACAAATACGACTTAAATATTATAGAATTTTACATTATAAGCCTGGTAAAAACGTTTTTACTGGCGATACAAAGAGGTACATTTGGTTGCTAGCAATTGATTTCTAATGGCCACTTACACCACTTTTTCGCAATGTCTTAAGCTTGAATTACATTTATACTTTATTCGTCTATTTTCGTCTAGATTGTCGTTAAGTTTTGCTTTCAATTTCCGTTCGATTTCCGTTCAATTTTTAGTTAATTGCTTTCGATATAGAGGGTGCCGCTAGCGATGACTTAATTACCAACCCACTGTACAAAAACGTGTTTGTAGTTAATTGTGATTAGTGTTTAGGTGTTGTCCAAGTGAGCTTAATATTGTAAAAATGATTGATTGGAACTGAAAATACAGCGGGTAACAGGTTAAATAGGTTGTGTTGCTTGCACAAACAACTCGTTGCTTGTTTTTTATTACGTTGGCAGAACCGAGTTTGGTCCACTATTGAAAGCAAAATAGAACCAACTGCATATTTCTGTTCAACAACGTTGAACGGAAATTGGACGAAATTTTCGGAATTACATTCATACTAGATTCTCTCGAACCAAAATCGCACGAAAATCTAGACGAAAAAAAACGAAAAAGACGGATACAGTATAATGTATTTCAAGCTTTACTTTACAAAGCCGTGATTACATTTTAACTGATGGCTATAATTCAAGAGGATGAATGTAATACACCAGTAAAATGCGAGTGTATAATCATCCGCGCTCGTTAAATAATATACAGATCATCCATTATAGATATGAAAATAGATATGAAATACAAGGTCAGCCAAAATGTCACATTGTATAATAATTTTGACAGTGTAGGTACTTGTAAAAAAAACTAGTAACAAATATGTCATTGATGTCAACATGTGTTTTGAGGTTATAAGACCTATTAGTTTTTAATAATTTCAGTTGGTTTAATAACAAGCAGTAGGTACCGTTGCAATGTTTAGTTAATAAATTGTGAAAATGAGAAAGAAACAAAAACGTTTCATTCATTCAAATTCATTCAAAATTGGACAATTGGACTTGTCAAAATTTGAAATAATCATTTTAATATTGCCGCCAAAATTAAATAGTTAAAATACCCATTGGCGTTCCTAGTAACTTTATCAATAATGCCAACCCAATGGCCCTTTGACAATTTATATCTATAATGGGTTTAGTTTACTATTGTTTAACACTTGTAAACAGTTAAATTATAATGATAAAATTAAAAAATGATAAATGAATTAAAATAATATAAAAAATATATGGGAAAGTGTAAATTTGACATGGAAAAGTGTAAAATCTTCCGTGTCACTTTTAAAAGTATCTTACCAGGTTAGTGTACTGTATGATTTGAGTGACTTTATTCACTGTATGATTTACTGCATTTATGTTGGTAGTGGTAGCGTTGACGGTTGACGTTAAACTGTCTACTGACATACGTCAAAAATAAATTCCACAGAGAACAGCAAATTAATGAAAACGAAGTTTAATTTAAATTATTACCGTGGAAAGTACAATTATTATACACATTAACAGTTACAAGCGATTTGTCTTGAGGATTTATAGTGACACCATGTAAATTATTATCCGACACAATATTTTGAAATTTAAGCCACATACATGTCACCAACCACCGCAAAATCCCCTAGATTTAAAATTTTCATTATTTAATTTATAAAATAGTATGATGCGGCAAAATAGAAAAAATAGTATAAAACACTCGTTGGAGAAGGTCCTTCAAGCACTCATTTGTTTCTCAACTCGCTGCTTCGCAGCTCGTTTCGGAATTTCAAATTCGTGCTTGAATAGATGCCTTCTGCAACTGGTATTTTAATATACTATTAATAATACAGCTTACTTAGGCTCAGTTGTTCGATCATTGGTCATGGTTCAGTTTCTATGGATACATTGTTTTAACAATTGTATCCTAGGTAACTGAACCATGGTCAAGGATATTCCACGATTGTACAACTGGGCCTTAGACCTCTGGGTTAGAATAAATCATTATTTTTTTAATAAATAAAAAATCAATGATTTTGTCAGATTCTGATCAGTTGTTGCCAGAATAGGTATGATATAAATCACGATTTAAATCATATTTAAAATAAATCATTGATGTTACTTCATCACAATGATGCGTGGTCAAGTTTTGTCATTGTGCAAAAAAAAATCAGATTTTTTCAGAGAACAAGAATTGATGATTAATTACAAAAAATCTGTGTTTCTGTACTATGTGATGGACCGAAAATGGAAGAAAATAAACATATTTTACTTACTTACAATTATCTACTTTAAAGCATGGGAACTCTATAGTTACATTACATTTTTAATTGTTCAGATATTCCAATAGGAAGAATGCAAAAACAATGTAAGAGCATGATTTATTAAAAAAAAAACAATATTAAAAAAATGATTTCTTAAAAAAAAATCATTTGATTTAAATCGCACCATCTCTGCGTTAACATATACTAAGATTAGTATTTGGTACATTGAGTATTCAAAATTTAACATTATTAAATAATCGTTCTCAAAACTCATGGCTTTAAAGAAATACTAAGCTTGTGTCCGAAGCGAACTGTTCATACTTGGATTTCTGGACTAGCGTGTTACGATCTACATAAACTAACACTTACCTACTGAGTTTTGTCAAGAGATCTATCAAATTATCGTTTCGATGAAAACTGCTCAGCTTAAGATTAACCTTAACTTTTCTTCAAATATTTTGAATATGTCTATCGTATAGTAAAACCATATTGTATAGTATGAATACACAGATTGTGGATTTTCTTTTTAAACCTTTTTGATGTTTTAATAAAAATCGTGATTTCAAAATATTATTTTTCTATTTTGAGTTTAGAATAAGTCGATTCCAGCACCCAAATGATGTCATTTGAGTGTTAGAATAAGCGATTGGTATGCTAGAATAGACTAGTAAAATTTACTGCATTGATGTTGGTAGTGGTAGCGTTGACGGTTGACGTTGAACTGTCAACTGACATACGTCAAAAAATAAATTTCACAGAGAACAGCAAATTAATGAAAACGAAGTTAAATTTAAATTATTACCGTGGAAAATACAATTATTATACACATTAACAGTTACAAGCGATTTGTCTTGAGAATTTATAGTGACACCATGTAAATTATCATCCGACACCATATTTTGATGAACATTAGTGTTGCCTATAACACAAATGTTTCTATTTGTGCCATAATCAGACCGTTGGTGTGAAATGGTAGAACATCCAGGTAAGGCTGACTCAGCTTGAAATTAAAAGGCGTTAAATTTACGCCACATAAATGTGACCAACCACCGCAAAATCTCCTAGATTTAAAATTTTAATTTTTTAATTCATAAAATAGTACGACGCGGCAAAATAGAAAAAATAGTATAAAACACTCGTTGCAGAAGGTCCTTCAAGCACTCATTTGTTCCTCAACTCGCTGCTACGCAGCTCGTTTCGAAATTTCAAATTCGTGCTTGAATAGATGCATTCTGCAACTGGTATTTTAATACACTATTATTTTAGTTTTAGTTTTTTGCACTTATCGTGTTTACAAGAAAGTTTTGACACATATATGTTAATTAAAATAATTACTATAAAAAACTCAGTAAGGGAAACAAACGAGAAGTATTTTTGCCCAAAAAATATATGTGAATGTAAAAAGAATTGATAGTTCTACAAAAGTTTCGAAATAAAAAAAAACGAATTCCAATCATAAGTCAAACATTACTCTTTTTTATGTGAGCCGGAATAAATAACAAAAATCGAGATTTAATTTTTTATTTTTTCGAGCTATCTCGTCAGGAGCGCTTTGGTTTTATATTTAAAAAATACTCTGTATATGGACAGCTTGATAACTGCATACTGATAAAATTGGGATTATTTATGCTAGTATCTTATATCGCATACAAATAGCTATTTATGGTATTATAAGTGAATAAAGTCGAATTTTATCCACGAAAAAATAGTTTAGCGCTAGAGACGAAGGTGAGTGCGATAATATTTTACAGCCTGTAAAATTGATTTATTAACTGGTATCATACAAGATTTTTTCCAATGCGTTATCAGAATTGAAGAATTTGCGTGAAGTGTCACATTGTCAGGTGACAACGAAAATTTCAACGTTAGTGCCTATTTACGTTTTTTTTACTTTATTCACGTTGTCAATAGGTATAGTGAATAAAGTGAAAATGTAAATATTTTATTCACCCATTCGATTAAAGTGTTGTTTTAATGACGAGATTCAATATATATATAATGATCATTTTAATAATGCGAATTGGAAAAATTATAATTTTCAACGCCCAATAAAGTGATTTGTATATCGTCTTTCCCCTTATTCTATATATTCATCAATTGATCTGAACGGTAAGCGCATGTCTACCCCTTGGCACCCTATATAGTATGTACTACAAATTTTGTTCATCGATTTTCTCCACACGTTTACAAAACAGACCCTACCTCTATTTAGACTCTATTTGCAGCTACCCTAACCCACTTTCCTAGCGTGTTATCTAATGTTTTATTACATCGCACCTTTATAATAAATTTTGTACCCTAATAACATCTCAACCAAGGCAATAATTATGTCGAATACTTCTGCAGCTCTGCTGACGTCAAAATCAGTTATATTTTACGATCTTTATTTTGGTATTGTCCACATTGCTACAACCATTTAACGCACTTAATGGCGTCATTTGTAACCAATTCTGTGCTCTCTGTTTCATAGCCGATCTCTTAAAAAGCGATAACCGTTAGCAGTTTCAACGTCACTTTACTCTAATTAGAGTAAGAGCTGCGGTCGCCGTGCATGTTTGGAAAACATCTGCCGGGTCACAGACATGTGCTACGCGCCGCGGACACATGTATCTTTATGCTCGTTCGGTGTGTGCACGGGGGGTCATTGGTCAAGCGGTATTTGAACTACTCACTTGACTTACTTTAAAAACAAAGAGACCATTAGCCCGGGCCGGCAGCGACCGCTCTCCGCCGACCTTTGGGGGCCCTAGGAGCCTCTTAATAACCGCCTCCCTAACGGACCACTTCTACGGCAGCGGGGGGTCAATGTGGGGGAGGCATATGGCTGGGAAATTCCCAGATTGACGAACAAAAAAAAACTCAGTTTGCAATTAAAATTTCCATTTTCGACTTATCTACTTCATTTCCATTTTATCTATGAAAACGTTTTAATGTTTTTGTGAAGTTGTGCTAGAAGCTAGATTCTGAAAGCTTTACTTAAGCAATAGAAATTTGATTTTGTTTCCAAATTGTTTAAATCTACATACGGTAGATAATTTTTCCGAATAAAGGGCAAAAGATTTGCACCAAATGGTCATTTCAAATATTGGAATGAAAATGGAACCACATTAAGCATTCTCGCACATGCAAGAAAATTTATTATTTTCAATTTCAGCTGGTAGGGTTTTACCTGTTGGGACTAAGGAGGTTCCCGTTTCGCAGAGGGTTAATATTTTGCAGACATCCGTGAAAAAATAAAGAAGATCAGAAAAAAATGCCGCTAAAAAAAAGAAACAGGAGGGTGGTGAGACGGCAGGGGGTGCCAACAAAAATTGGAAACACTGCTGTTTATTTTTTATCGCAATTAAAATGAATGTGCTAATAGTGCTCTCATTAGGGAATCCTATAAAAAAATTACAACCCGGAGAAAGTTATTTCAGTAAATTTCGCCGTATTTTTTTTCAAAGCTTCTGTAATTTTTCTACGTACCTACGTCTGCAAAAAATGGACTCACTTGCGGCAAAGGTAACCCCATAAGTGCCAAAAAGTAAAATCGTCAGGTTTTGTGTGTATCTCTAAATCTAGGCGAAATTTAGTGAAATTACTTTCTAAGAAGCCGCTAGTTTGGCTGACAGGTTAGAATGCTTGCTTAGCATGCACGAAGACCTGGGTTCGAGCCCCAGTACAGGTAGTATATTTGTACTGAGAAACTAGTGCCATTCGTCGTTGGGAGCTCATTAACGGCGCTCTAGAAATCGGGAGCGAATTTCTAGAGTAACAAGCCCTAACTCAAATACACACATTTACACAAATCACACGGCAAAAGGACCCACGTTGGTCGATAGCCAGTTAGGGATAATATCCCTAACAAATATTGTCACTACTACTTCTTTCTCAGGATTGTATTTTTTTTATAGGATTCCCTAAAGAGAGCACTAATATCATGTTAAATTTAAATGCGAGAGAAAAATAAATAACAGGGTAAAATTTATTCTAAACTTAACAGTTGCACTGGCAACTGTCATGGGATGTATGGAAGGTAACAATGACATAGGGAAGCGAAAAATAAAGTTGTGAAAAGCTTTACACATAGTTTAATTCAAGAGGCCCCACCATGTTGTATTGTGAAGTTATTAAAAATGTATATGAAGGGGTTGTAATACAATATCTGTTGTATAATGAAGTACATTATATTACCATAGTTATGTACATAATTGATGTATTAATTATGAGCCATAGATAATAGCTATTTATGGTATAAGTGAATAAAATTGCTTTATTCGCGTGTATCATACAAGATTTTTCCTATTCGTTATCAGAATTGAAGAATTTGTGTCAAGTGTCACATTGTCAGGTGACAACGAAAATTTCAAGGATAGTGCGAATTTACCTATTTTTTCACTTTATTCACGTTGTCAATGGTTATAGTGAATAAAGTGAAAATGTGAACATTTTATTCACCCATTCGATTAAAGTGTAGTTTTAACGATGCGATTCAATATACATAATGAGCATTTTAATAATGCGAGTTGGAAAAATGTATTTATACCACCGCACAGTGGTACTTCGTATATGGGGAGAACGGTCATAATAGTATAATAATAATGTCAATAATTCTAGGAACATTTATGCTTATTACATTACTTAAACCCTTTACCTAACGTAACGGCAAATATTTACTCCATTAAAACGCCAAATAATAGTAGGTGGCTTCCAAAGTGACAGAGACTTATTTTCCAACATTTCTTTCAGAGCGAATTTTTGTTACCCGTTGTTGCCAATTTTCATTCTAATGCAATATTTTAGTTTTTTGGTGGATAAATAGAGGAATGTAAAGAAGAAAGTATGTAATGTGTTATTATTTTACTTCTTAAACATATTAACGTCAGTAATGAATTATTGTTGATATTTAACTACTTTCCCTCGCGAAGTCTCTCATCAGATATAATACAATTTATACCCCATAGTGTGTACTTTGAGACACAGAGACATCAGCTGCAACTTTTGAAATAATTTAATATAAAAAACGCAACAACGAGGCACACAGTGTTGTCAAGTACCCGAAAAGCTGGACAAAAATTAAAAAATCGAAGGCACACACGTAGGGGATTTTCAACCGATCTGTCCTAATGATTAGTACTAAGTATAAAAATGTGTGAAATGCGTTTAAAATTTACTCATAAAATAAGCGAGACCATTGAAATTGTAAAAAAATAACTCTTTTCTAGTTTTTACTATACATTCAGATTCCTCGGCCCGGAAAACCTATGACTTCTGATTTTCGCGAGAGTGACGTCTTTTTACAATAACAGTCGGCTATTTTGAGTCGGCCATTTTGTTTTTGAGACTGTCAACCTAGAATTTAAATTCCTTGACCCCGAAAACCCATCACTACTGATTTTTGCGAGTGTGACATCATTTTTGACAATGTCGGTCGGGCCATTTTGAGTCGGTAATTTTGATTTCGATAATTTCGACATCTAATTCAAATTCCTTGACCCCGAAAATATATAAATACTGATTTTCAAGAATATTTGCCCAAAATTCGAATTTTGATCAGATTTTTAGGTGTTTGGGACCACTGTGCAGCGGTAAGCTTGAAGCAATTACCACCTATGTAATCGAGAAACAACAAACAAAGGCTTTAGAATTTGTATTTCTTCGATAATTCCTCAACACATTCTTATACCACCTTCTCTATTACTTAATTTTTCATTTTATTCGATCTACACTTAATCAGTGAATTGTTTATAAGATTGTTCGTACTTAGTTTTCGACTTGTCAGGTAAAAGTTACGTGGCCACATTTACAGCAGATTCTTCAATTTTTTAAGTTCATTGTTTCTGAATCACTCAATATTCTACTATATTTACAAAAATGTCAAAAATCGCAGCGTTGTTTATAATAAATTTGTCTGGTTGCATAACAATGTACTGAATTGGATTCTTGTTTTTGAATAAAAATTGTAAAATTGGATTTGGTTTTGGCTTTTTCTCAATTTTGGGCAGTTGTAGATAAAATTTTGTACATCGTACGTGGGTATTAGTAACTCGTGCGAGTTACATATGACTCGGTCTACGACCTCGCAATATGCAAGATGTATACTTGTAATGCTGAAATCATGCTTCTATTCCACTAATAATATCAATAACTATTATTTTTGCGCACTATATTGAAGTCATTGCAAACAAAACCATGACTATAACACTGGGAAAAGGCAAGTTGAATATAAAAAAGACCAATATTATAAGCATACACAATACGAACAACGGTACGAAAAATCAATAATTCAATACTAGGCAGAGTACAAACATAATAAAAAAGTTACTTGTTCTGGTTTGAGTTTATAAGGATGAACTCTAGAGTAACCAGCACATCCCCATTAGGCCCTTTCACATAGATATATGCAATTATATTCAAATGATAGTATTAGTATTATATAAACCTAACAACAGCCGCCACCATAACCTACACAACATCATTCACCGCACATGGCAGTGTTGGTCATTTCTAGAACATGCATGCTAGGACAAACAAAACGAAAATTAATGCGATGCCATCGTGCAAAACGCGAAATAATGCCCAAACATAAAAGTGCACATTGTAATTAAATTACCTCGCAATAACGCGTGGAACGCATGCGACCAACCCCTCGGCGCGCATGCCACCTACCCCACCGTAACACCCCCTAAGCCGGGGCTTTCCCTTATCGCGGCTGAAAATCCGCCGCGTAAAAATATGCACCCCAAACGAGTCGCAGTTTTGGCTGGAAGGAGGGTTCCCCAGCACGTTATCGATCCACATTCTCCTAAGTGAAGGAAGGGGGTCGTGCCGTGGGGGTGGTCAGTCGGCGTGACCGGGTCCTGGGTATGCACGTTGTACTAGCTGCGCACCACCCCCGTCCACACATACTGGAATGGGCGCCTCGGAGACTGCAGCAGAGGCGGCAAAGGTTTGCCGGGGTTGGTGGGCTAGGGGTACTTGTATTAGGTTAGTCCTTTGAGAAACGCGTGCCAGTTAGGAATTGCGAGCGGCATGAAAGGGCATCGAGGTCGAAGGGGGTTTAAAATGGGTATACGCATGTGTATGTGGGCGCCTAGCGATGAAGGGAGGAAATTGCACTGATGCCAAGGGGTCTCCCCCTACCGAAGCACCTTTGCCAAAACAAAGCACGCGTGTGTCTACAACTTGCATATGAATTTGATTAATACTTCAGCGTCTACAGTAACACATTAATTGACAAATTTGTATTTTAAGAAAGTTAAGAAAAACATCAGTCCGATGTTTATTTGCATAAACGTATTAGGATTGATTAAAATAATATTTGCAAACATCATTGAACAGGTTCCTCTAAAAAGATTAAAATACGGCATTTTTTATATTTTGAAGAAGCTTCTTCTTTTTCAACTGATATGCATTGAAACCACTCTCTGAGGTTTCGTAACCAAAATATACCTACGCCGGCGGCCAACATTTCCCTTCCCTACAAATTGCCCTTGCATGGTCAGCGCAGCTGCTGGTACTCCTGCCCTCTCATGACGTTGCCCAAATATTCAAGTTTTCGTTGTTTTATACTCAATAGATGTTCCTGTTAAATTAAATTTCAAGAAGCTATTACAAGCTATTACTAAAAAAAGGATAGTAACTCCGGATCAGGGGCGGACTAAGCCCGTGGCAGGCCCGGGGCGACAACATTAAATGAGGTCCCCGGTCTGCTCAGAAATGGACGTATTTCTAGTGTACATTTTGTAAAAATTAATGCATATAGATGTAATGGCTAACAAAAAGAACTAAGTATGACATGTGTGCTCTGTGCTCTATGTAATTGTAATATACGCCCTACGTACGGGTGAGAAAGTCAGAATAAGGTTCAACCAACCTACAGGTAAAGTAAAAGAAATAATACAGAATAGAATAATAAAGTAATTTTTATTTAATATACAGGGTCCTGCAATAGTGCTTCGGGCTTTCCTAGCGCGTTTCCCGTGAAAGATAGAAAAATATGTTTCGTGCAAAAAGTTATTGGTTTAAAAATATTTATGCTGTAAAATTATTTTCAAATATACCCAATTTTGCGGAATAACAAAAACAAACATTTTTTTAAATGGAACACCCTGTATTTATTCAAGGTTTCTGATGACATTTTTCAACCTCTACATTGCTGTCTATTTAGTTTCGGATTATGTTACAGTGTTGCCAATTTACATTTTTTCTGTCCTAATATCATGCATAAGCAAACTCAACTTTAAAAAATCGTAGCGACCTCGTTGTTTGAAGGTAAGAATAAATTTTAACAATATTCTCAGTGTGGTTAATAAGCAACTTGTTGGTAATGAGCAATTTGAATTTAGTAATACAGGGTGTTCAGAAAAAAATGTCAAAAATGTCAATAAGCAACCTCTTTGTAATGAGAAATTTGAATTTAGTAATACAGGGTGTTCAGAAAACAATGTCAAACTTTACAAATTTCAAAGCGGTATAACCCATTTTTTTAAAATGAAGTGCCCCCTATTTTATGTCATTATTCGATAGGTCTATTTATTTTCTTCAATTTGATGGTGCATATCTTATGTCTGAACCCCATAGTTGTTGAGATATTCAATATTTTTCACAAAAGTCACCATTTAATTACATTTCTATGCACTGAAATAGGTCATGCTGAGACAAAACAACTGTCAAAATGTAAGTAAGAATCAATGTGAGATGAACGAAAATTGTAAAATAGTAGATAGTACTTCTGCAATACGATTAATTAGTTTATTCCAAAACCATGAGAGATAACAAAATTATTAATACAAAAGAGGAACGATCCTACAGCAATGTTCACAATGTTTTTGTTCATCTCACATTAATTCTTACTTAAATTTTGGCAGTTGTTTTGTCTCAGCATGACCTACTTCAGTGCATAGAAATGTAATTAAATGGTTACTTTTGTGAAAACTATTGAATATCTCAACAACTATAGGGTTCAGACATAAGATATGCACCATCAAATTAAAGAGTAGAAAAAGACTTACCGAATAATGACATAAAATATGGGGCATTCCATTAAAAAAAATGGATTATACTGCTTTGAAATTTGCAAAGTTTGGCATTTTTTTCTGAACACCCAGTATTACTAAATTCAAATTTCTCATTACAAAAAGGTTGCTTATTAACCACACTGCGATTATTGCTAAAACTTATTCTTACCTTCAAAAAATGAGGTCGTTACGACTTTTTAAAGTACTTATGCATGTGCTTACTTATGCATGATATTATAAAAAAAAAATGTAAGTTGGTAACTCTGTAACATAATCCAAAACTAAATAGACAATATTGTAGAGGTTGAAATATGTCATCAGAAAACTTGAATAAATACAGGGTGTTTAACTATTTAAAAAAATGTTTCATATTGTTATTCCGCAAAATTGGGACATCTTGTATGTTTGAAAATAATTTTACAGCATAAAGATTTTTAAACTAATAACTTTTTGTACAATACATTTTTTCACGGGAAAGGCGCTAGCAAAGCCCGACGCACTGTTGCAGGACCCTGTATGTAAAATACGCTGTTACAATTATAATACTTAAAGCACGGATTTATAAGCATGAAAAATTACAAAATAAGCGTTTAAAAATGCATAAAAATCTTAGAAAATAAGCACATTAAATAGCATAAAGATTAGAATAAGCACAAAAACGCAGAAAAAGCATGCAAAGGCATATTTTATTTTTAATGAAAATACAGAAAAACAAAACAAAACATAATTTTATTGACAGGAACGTACTATAGGTAGATAAAAGTAATATTTTAATAACATAGGTTTTGGTGATTAATATTAATAACAATAATAATTATTAACAAATAATGATTACTGCTCATTTTTAAATGAACTTTTTTCAATAAATGAATAATTAAATGTTTTTCTAAATTTTCAACAGAAAATCCAATTCTCCTATCACTGAGCACATTTTTTAAGTGTGAAAAGCTTCTCTCCACATCCACACTTGTAATCGGTGCATATTTAAATTTGGGAACAATTGTAATATTTATTAGCAAATCTTCCACGAAATCTCCTTTTAAAACTGTTGATAGTTTTTGTAACTCGCCAAACCCTTCATTTTTTGACAAAACTGCATAATATTTTGTTTTAATAATCCCTCCTATAGATAGATCCCCGTACGTTTGAGACGTCGTTCCTAAAATCTTCAACTATTTGAACCGCATCTACCAAAGTTAATTTCTTTATATGGTGTGTTTACCTGTGTGCTTTTAATCCATTTTAGCTATATTTTTAAGGATTTTCCAATATGTATGCTTGGGTCGACCATCACTCATTTTTTAAATAATTTCATAAATAAATATTCCCACAGAGACACCTTTTAACAACTAAAACACTGAAAGAATTTGGTTCGATGGCAAAACAGTTTTACACATAAGTATTTCACGTAATCTACATCAATACAGTTTTCTACAATGTTTTCTACGTGTAATGCAGAAAACTGTTGACTACGTGTCATACCCAACCCTGAGTCTAAGTATATTCTATTCTAATAGATTCCTTCTCGATCATACCATTTTATGGTTTTGTGTCAATAAATAAATGATTGACTAGTTTTGTTGGATTAAGTTTGAGTTTCTATTGTAAAAAATGATACAATAATATACAATCACAGGCTAATAGACAAATAAGTTATTTCCATATTTGAAAATAAATTCATGAAAATCATAAACATTTTCGAAATCGAAATATTTGAGGAAATATCTCCTTATTCAGAAAACAATGGTGCCTCTGCCTTGTGTAGTGTTATTATTATTTTGAGTGCTATTAATATAATTAACGTAGAAAAATAAAATGTTTTAGTCAGCGGTAATAAAGAAATAATAGTAAGTAATGCATTATAATGATATACTAATATCAAAATAAACGCTCATGATGTAGCGACTCGGGCTGGAGACTGCATGGACTTGTGGTCTAATAAATGTGTACATTTAGTTGCACCAATTGATGTGACCCAATCTATTGGACTACTACATTTAGTTGCTGCGCAGCTTTGCGAAACGTTCACCCAGGACGTTACGCAAACAAGAAAACCCGGCGCATGCACCATAATTGTAGTAGGTTTTATTTTTAACTTTAATTATTTTTTGTATTTTGAACATTTATTTTAAATGCATCCTTAATAATTAAACGCGATATCTGCAAGATTGTGTCTACACTGCAAAATATACTACAATAATACGCATACTTACGGTATAAATATTGGAAATAGGTTAGCACATGTTATGAATTTCATTATTATATTTGATGTATACAGGGTTTTTTGAACATGGCAACATGCTTTTAAGATATGATTCAGAACATGTGTAAAAATGCATTAAGAATATTTTTAATATACCGGGTGTTTATTTCAAAACTAGCCAGTCGCGTTCAATATAAATAGTTTTGGATTTTTTATTTTTTTTCCCTCTAAAATGTATTTGTTTTATTACGCCTCTACATTAGGTTATTTCAAGCTTACAAAGAGGTATCAAAGGGTGGGGGGTGGCATTTGAAATTTCAAAAGTAGGGCTGGCTAGTTAGGAGGGGCAACACTAAAAACTTATTAAACATTGTTTTTGAACTTCCCCCTCGAAAAATCAATCGACGTGTTTTTTTTAAATCTGGTTATTTGAATTCAACAGTTATTGATACTGGTTAGTTTTTGAATGAACAATGGTATAAATTACATGAAAATAGCGAAATTTTGATTGTGTTAAGAGGATTATAACAGGGATCTGAATTTTCAAAAAATCATACTTTCTAAACGTTTTGAGATGGAGATCTGAAATTTAAATAGTGCACAATATATATATAATTATCTTTCCAACTATGTTTTAGTGTTTTTTTTACATGCATAGTTTCGGAGATATCGCAAAAAAATGTGTAAATCGTATTATTTTTTATAACGCATTACAACATACGCGGATTGATATTTATAAAATACATTCAAATTTTTAATTTCACCACGATGTTTGCCCACTTTCAATTTAAAACGTATCAAAAAGTACACATTTTGTTATCAGTACAGTACTGCTCCTAACGGACATTATCTGTAGCTTCACTGAAAGAGCGGTGTTCTGCAACCTCAAATTGACCTAGTCTAAATTACCCACTCATACAATGTTAAATGGTCCTATTCAGGTTCAGTGGCAGGTAGAGAAGAGAAAGATGTCCGTGCAATGGTATTTTGGCGTAGTATAATAATTGGTATCGATAAAAAAAAATACATGAGTACCTATAACTATAGTAACTATAGAGTTAGCATGTTTTAAAATAGATAACAATAATAATAATTTTCATTTAATCCATTTTTGGTCCATTACGTAGTACAGATCCACATCATTTATTTTGATCATGAATTCAAGTATTTATTAAAAAATATCATCATTATTTAAATCGTGATGTAAATCATTTGATTTAAATCACATCCTTAGGGCTAACCCTCCTTTAAATTAATTGGTCTAACTGATTAGAAATGGAACACATGCATGGAAAAATAAAATAAAATTAGTGAAAGTCGTGAAATTTTACCATCACTTCCATCACAAACATTAATACAAAATCTGTTTTGAAAATTCCGTGTTCTTGCTGTAAGGGCCAAATATGTTCAACGTGAAAATTAATTACACCGTCTCTCACAGTTCGTCAAACCATGAATCATGTATAAAAAAAAGTTCAAGCTCAATTTTGAGTTAAAACTATTTCTTGCTATACCCTTTTTAAATAAATGTAATGTTTTAAAAAAAAATTACCGATGTAAATATACACTCAGATGCAAAGAAACCGGGTCATTGGGTCGTTGTTTACAAAAAAAACATTTTTTAAAATTTTGAAGTTGGTATAGTCCCTAGAATGAAAGTTTTAGTGTTTTACAATCAAAGAGACCATCATTATGTAGAAAAAAATAACATATGATACTTATCACTATATTTAATAAGCGAAAATAACATTTAAAAGTATGCGTTCTTCACTACCTATTACTCATTCGGCATTGTGCAGAGAGGATCAAGGTGGCTACTGGGTTTTGATTTGTTTGTTTTCGATTAACTGTCATATTCATTATTAATCTCTGTTAAGTTTATTTTGCAGAAATGCATTTTTTTCGTGTATACGTACATTATCGTTTTCGCTTATTAATGTTCATTAAATAAATAATAAGAACCATATGTTGCTTCTTTCTACATCCTGACGGTCTCTTTGATTGTAAAACACTAAAAACTTTATTCTAAGGACTATACCAACATCAAAATTAAAAACAAAAATGGTTCTTTTGCAAACAATGACCCAATGACCCGGGTTTCTTGCATCTAAGTGTAGATATATTGTAATATTTTCCTCTCCAAGTTAAAATTTGTTTTTATTATTATTTTTTTTTCGAAATTACCTTTCGAAAAAATTGCGTCTTTAATATTAATACAAAAACAGCATACAATTAATGAAAATATTATTTCAGTAAATACAAATACAGGACTTTCAATTTCTGTAAACTTCAATAAAACAGATTCAGTAAATAAAGACACAAATTTGTTTATAGACTAGTTTGCAAAGCTACAATTTATCTTGGATTTTTGATGGAACAAAATTATTTGAATCAAATATTTCAATATCCTCGCACATGGTGTAATATAGATAAATATAATTTGCTCAATAACGGTAATTCAAGATCTTCATGGAATATTAATAAATATATAATATTGGTCAGTTTGTGGAGGAAACAAAAATGAGTTGACGAAATTTGGCAACTATATTTTTCTCCTACCTTGTACTCTATTTAATCATTTAATTCACCTTACTGTATTTAATCATCTGAAACCATCTGAAAAATCAGCTGACAACGCAGTAATTCTTTGAATAATTCCACCTCCAGAAATACACATAATGATGGATGTTTCCAAAGAAGATATATCCTCTGGAGGATTGTATTTTCTTTGGTGTTGCTAATAATATTTATATTGCTACAACAACAACAACAAGCTTCAGAAGCGTACACGCCGATTTTAAGTAGATGTGAATTCATCTGTGATGATCTATAATTATTTCAATTTGTCATATTAAAACTTTAATGTCATAAAGTGTACCATGTATTTGTTTCTGTATGTTATACTATTTTTTGTTTCTAATTTACTGACTTATCACATCTGTAAAAACAGCTATGATAACATTCGCGCATTGACCTTTTTTTTAAATTGAACACAGGGACGTTGTATTGACAATGTTCAGAGTTAAAAAATGGCAAGGTATAAGAAACAAGTAAATGCATTAGTCAATAAGTACATGTTTAATAACACATTTTTAATGGCAGCAGAATATCAAAATATTGATATGATATTTATGTTTATAATTTAATAATACTTTATTTTTATCTACAATTTCGATAGAATATTATTGCGTGTAATATCAAACCAATAGTGTATTTTGCAACAAGATAACTGTCAGTGTCACAATACAAATTACTGTTTCTATAGAAATGAATGCATGCTTCCATTTAATTCCATTCCATTTTCATGTTTATTTCCGTCTTTAGATGTGAAACTATTTTCATCTCTAGAGTAAAAAAGTATCACTTTCATGTATAGTGACAAAATTGCTACTTTTACATATATATATATGAGTAGAAAAAATATAATTTTCACATTTGAGAGCTAATATTGCGTCGATTTAAAAAAAGCGATATAAATTTTATTATTATTGTACACCACACCTCCTACGATTTGCATTTCCATGTATTTCAATTACACCTACAAGTGTCCACACTACCGCCCGACCGTCGTTGGTTTATTGTAGTTCCATAAATTATGACCACAAACTAATAATAAAGGTGCTTCAATAAACTGCCCTACGAGGTCGAAAGCAGCTCCTCGTCGGCCGTATTGGTATCATATCATCCTTTTTCGAATATAGCCGTTCTTACCAACACCTCTGCCGACATGAATCGCTATATTTCTTCTAAGAGTAACATAGATCTAAATAAATGTGTTCTAAAGCGGTTTAAGCCAGCCGCCACTGCGACTGGCCGAAAACAGCGAATTAATTACGTGAAATGTAAGATTTCTCATCGCTGGATAACATCTATTCGATAATTGCTACAAAATCACCCATAACTTATTACGAAATTACTAGAGAACCTATTAATCTGTCGCCTAGATCGAACTAGCGACTTATGGAACTCTTTTCAGTTTCGTATGACCCTAACCTAATAAACGAAAACATATGGTTTCAGCAGGATGGTGCTTCTTCGCACTATGGACTTTTGGTTCGTAGCTACTTGAAGCAAAGTTTTCTGAAACGTTGGATCGGAAGAATAGGAGCAATTTAATGGCCAGCTTATTCTCCAGACTTGACTCCTCTGGACTTTTTCTTATGGGGTCCTCTAAAAAGTCGTGTTCATGTTAACAGGCCATATAATTTGGAAGATTTGAAACTTTGTATTCGCGTTGAAGTAGCTGCCATTCAAGAAAACTGATTGCATAATGTGATTGAATCTTTTAAAAATTGTTTATTTAATTCCGCTTTGAAAAGTCAAATGTTACATCAAGTTTTGTCATTATGAAACGTTGAATTTTTCACAACTGTCACGCACAAAGTTATGTAAGGTAGTTATGTAAAGACATTACATAGCTGCAGTTCCCACCAAGCTTCAAACTTTTTGTAGGCTACAGCGTATCTATTTCTGGATTTTTCTGATAGTAAACTATGGACATTAGCAGAGTCTTCATGCACAGTGCAATCATGTTTCCGTAGAAACAATAGATTCTGTGATGCAGTAAGGAACGTTCTTATTCAAAGAGTAGATTAAATAATTCTGACGGAATTAAATTATAAAATTAAAAACAACCTAACAAATACGAACACGACACTAACAAATAATAAACAATTCCATTAACACAATACAAGAAGAAAGTCAGATCTGAGAAGAGAAAAATTTACAACAACAAAACATACACAAAACTTAACGAAAACAATAAATAAATATAACAACCTGAACGAACATATAAGAAAACTAAAATACATACCATTTAAACTAAAAATAAAAAAGCTAATTTTAAATAACAAGATCTAAACAAGAGGAATGAAGAAGACCGACAACATCCTTCAATACCATTAACCCAGGAGGGGAGAGAAATCCCACAACTCCCGAGGTGAAGACAGAAGGAAGAAAACATGCAATATTTTAAACAGTATTATTAATTATATTAAATAGAATGTTATTTATATGAGCTATTTATTGTACTGGTATAAAATTTTAAATAAATTATTATTATTAAATAAAGTTTTCTACGTAACATGTTATGAAATATGCGAAATTGTTTGACTCGTGTAATTTGCAAAACTCGCTTGGCTCGTTTTGGCAAATATTACACGCGTCAAACAATATCGCACTTTTCATAACTGGTTACGTAAATAACTATTAAATTATTGCCAAGAAGTAATGGGACAGCAGTTCGAACATTAAATTTAACATGAATATTTGATTCAGTTGCTTTGGTTGTTTTTCTACAAAATATTAATTTTCTTGTTTGTTTCTTCTGAATTTTAAACCAAAAATAAACACATTTTTTCTAGATAGTAAAACTAATGAAACATTGCTAATAAAAATTCCACTTTTTAAAGGAAATTTCCTTTTATAAATTATAAGTATCAGGGTTGGTGTGATTTAAATCAACTGTTTTTTTTTTTAAATAAATGATTGATTTTTTTATTACATCATTTTGCACTATTTGTGCATTACAATAGGTGAACAATTAAAAACATAATGTAACTATAGAGTTAGCATGCTTTAAAGTAGATAATTGTAAGAAAGTAAAATATTTTCTTTTCTTCCATTGTGTTGTCCATCACATGGTATAGATACACAGAAATCTATTTTAATCATCAATTCTTGTTCAAATTCAAGAAGTTATTAAAAATAATAATCATATGATTTAAATCGTGATGTAAATCAATTGATATAAATCACATCAACCATGGCAAAACGGATCGGAAATATAAAAAAAATCAAAAAAATCAAGATTTTTATGATTTCTTTAAAAAATCATTGTTTTTTGTTTTTTTTTTAATCATGAGTTATTCCAACCCTGATAAGTACTAAGGCAGGAGCGCTTTGATTCCATATTTAAAGAAGACCCTGTATATTTAATCATATTATTCAAGGTCCAAATCACGGTTAGCAAAAATATTTTTTTAATAGGGTCTTCCGCGATTTTTCAAAAACCTTGAAACTGAAATCAAGACACATTAAAAAAATCATTGGCACTAATTTTTGTGTTATACAAGTCGTTGTGATTAGCAAACACGATTTTAAAATTAACGGCGTTTGAAAAGGACCTGAAAACCGCCATGTTGCTGTGACGTCACTACGCACATTGGCGCTCAGCTTCGCTTTTGCAAAAAAAAAGCGGTGAATAAGTATTGCATTGTGCCTGGGTGTGATAGCAGCAGTAAATGTGAACGAAATAAATTGTTTAAAAACGTCCCAACAGGGGATATGCGGGGTTACAACAAGTCCGAAGTAATTTCGCGAGTATAACTTTGACGTCCCACTTATATTTGTGTGAAGACCATTTTAATGTAAGTACATAATTTTCATAAATTCTCGACGAAATTCGATAAATATATATAATTAGCTATCATCATTAGTAATGGGTATTCAAGGGGATTTCCGATTATATATATACATTAGTAATAACATAACCTCAGAATAGTTTTGTGGGTTTCATTCTAAAACAATACCTTCCATATAATTATTACATTTTAAAAATACTGTGAGATTTTGTACAATATGTTTTTACAAAAACGTCCTCATTATGAATAGATATTCTTTTTAAATTTTAAACAAAAATAAAGATGATGGTAATTGAAATCAAGTCCAAATTTTGAACACTTTCATTTTAGTTAAAACTAAAAAACACGTTTAAACTGTATTTGTAGCAACTGTTGATTTTAGAATTTTTTTTAGATATTAATTATTGCAAATTTTGATATCAGCATTCCCAATTCGTATGAGATGTAGCATATATTGCAAAGTTTATACAGTATTGTATTTGTTCTTACAGCTGGTAGACGATTTGAAAAATTATACGCGACTCCACGCGTTTCGGCTACGTTGAAGAATTCACTTTTTGAGAAAAAGTCCGCAACCATTAACACGTGAACTTCTGGCAGATTATCTGACTGTCCCTTTACGAACTCATCACAACTTATTTTATGTCAGATTGGATTCTAAGTCGAATTAATCCACTACTCCTATCCCTTATGCACTGATTCCCGATCGCCAACATGCGTAATGACGTCACAGTGCTGCTCGGCCAATAACGGCGTTTCGTTATACGTTAAGACACAAAAAGGTTATATTATTTTTTTTCAGACTCTATTCTTGTTGAAAGGCTAAAATTAATTCAAAATACTGAAATATGAATAATAGATTTAAAAAGACTCTATCATATCAAAATGTAGCTGACGCTACTAGAAACTTTTAAGACGTTCTCTATAATTTCACATATATTTTGACATATTACCAGAGTTCAAAATACTTCTCGCTGAAGCACCATTTGGTCCCACTTTTTTCAATTGTTGGACTCATTGGTACCACATCCGATTAACTTTCATCATAGTTCAGTGTCTACGAATACCATCGTCAGTAACCGATAATGATCAAAGTTAACCTGATATTAAAGTTATTGGGTAACAAAAAAGTTAATAGCAACGTCTACGTTACTTTATGTCAATAATGCATATAACATTCGAATGTGGCGCTGTGAAATAACGTACACGTTACTGTTTACGTTTTTTGATACGCAATAAACGTATAAAAAATGATTATATTACATTATAATGATTTATAATACGTACAATGATTATTGTACATTCCCCGTTATAACCCGTTGTACAATCTCAAATTACCTTTGATCATTGTTCAGTTGCCTAGGATACCATTGTATTAACAATTGTATGCTAGGTAACTGAACAATGGTTAAAGATGATCTACGATAGTACAACCTATGAGACCTATGTCAGTCAATATGTCAATAAAATTTGAGCCGCTTTTTATGCTGGACTAAAATATGAACAATAAATTCATTTAATGTCATTTACACGAAGCTATTATGGAGAGGGCAATATTACCAAGTTATGGAAAAAGTGTCACGGATAAAAAATGTTTGAGAACGTCTAATTTAATCGACAGTAGTCGATAAGTATACTTCGCGCAACGATAGTTTGTTTTTATGACATTGACTTGCAATAAAAATTATAAGGGTGGGATTGTTAAACGACTTCAAGTTAGGTATCATAAAAGTCCAGGTATCGGCCGGCCCTTTGTCACTGGCAACTCTTTGGTGCATAAAACCAAGTGCTTTGGTTATAAAATCATAAAAATAACTACTTACGTTAAGTAAGTGTCTACTTTCATAGTTGCCAGATGTGTTCCTGCCTTAATCAAAATTAGAAAATATTCATTATTTACTCATAATTTGTCTTAAAATATTGATTTCGACAATTTTTTCATCAACTTTGGACCGTTTAAAATATAAAATGACACCGACATTTTTGGAAATATATTATAAAGAGAGAATCTGCAGACTTCATACGCTTCATACGATTCATACGCTAACTTCATACGCTTATAACTTCAAAAATAACCGTCACAGGATTTTTTTTTGTTGATTTAGAGTCATATTCGTTGGTAGTATATGACGTATAAAGGATGGACACCATTTTAGAGACACCCTGTACATACGTATGCCCAATTAGACAAACATTGCAAACGTTTAACATAACAGCAAACGCTTACAACTTCAAAAATAACCATCACAGGAATTTTTGTTGTTGTGGATTTAGAGTCATATTGGTTGGTAGTATGTGAAGTATAAAGGATGGAAACCTTTTTGAGAGTACATATGTATGTCCATTCAGGCAAACATTGAGTAATTGTAGCACTAGTTACGCAATTTAATCATACCAAACATGATCCCACCAAAGTGCATACATATTGTGCAATCAGTAACACGACACCAACGTCCGTGTGAACTTGATAAACCTGCAGGAACTCCACAACGCGAGAAACCCAACCAATTAAAAAAGTTCTTTGACCTGCTTTGGGGGAGGAATTAATTCGCATTGAGTTCGCTTACAAAATGGGCCACGACAACATCCGCACAATAGTAAATCTATTAACTGCCTACCTACATCCCAATTTGCAAATACTATCATTGCATATTGATTTAACTATACAACGACGTATTAGTTATAAGTACGCAGTTATTAAAGTTTATGGGATAAATGTGAGATGCTGTTTAGGTAACACGAAAGTTATTAAAAGTTATAATTGAACATAAACACTTCATTGACCTATATAATTCCATGGTCAAATTAAATTAAATTGACCGCACTACGTTTCCCTTTTCTAATGTATTATTTTGGATATATGGTATAGCGACAATACACAGAGACAGTTTAAATTATAACTATAGCGAATGCAAGGGCGAAATAACGTAAGGATGTAAGGCGAATGTAACTAGTTTTGAAACAAAATAAATGGAAGTTTTTTTGAGGACAGGAATACATACATGCCTAAATGAACATATATCTTCCACAATTATCGTCTGTTAATGTTGACAATTACAAATAGTAATATCTGATGAACATTAACACAAATTATTTCAATTAAAATGCGGTAACAATAATATATCACTCATGGCCATGCATTTACATATATTTACTATAAACATTCATGGAACTGTATATAAAAAGTTAGTATTATAAACAGCAAGACGATTTAATTCGTAGTAACTTCTAATCAACCGCTAAATCGACCACGTCCCTGGTTGATTACCGTGTGTATCCGTTGCACATTTTTAGTCAACTTCTTGTTATAAGAAAGTAGTTTTATACCCAAAATTAGATTAATTACATAAAATCAATTAGCATTCCCGCTTCGATGTCGGGTCGCATATTTGAAATATGCAGGAGCCTCGCCCGAAAGGTTTCGAGCCTCAGCTACATTACGAGTTGAGAAGGAGCTCGGTCAGGGACAGAAAAAAGTACAGAAAATGCTGACGAAAGTCTCAGCTTCCATATATGGAAATCTCTGTCAAGAACGAACCGCAAGTTCTACTAGCGACAACTGTAATTTAGTCGGAGCCTTTGGCAGTTAATTACGCTGAAAGGTAACGTTAACAAATATATTGGATGACACTACACGTCTAAATGTAACTGCAAGTCAATACATTGTTTGTATGTTTATTTATCGACGACGAATTTCTGCTTATATGGTTAATTAACGTCACCAGAAAATATTCTACACCTTGATTTTTTCTGCGTGGATTTTGCAACAACTATGTTAAGTTCTTTAAAGTGAAATCGTACTTTAACAGTTATAAAATAAACTAAACGATTTCTTATTTGTTAAAAATGTGCTTATATTATACTATACAGGGTTTTTCAAATTAAACCATCCAAATGGCCATTTTCAGCCACATTAACACTAATTATTTCAATTAAACTACAGTAACAAAAATATATCACTCATGGCCATGCATTTACATATATTTACTATAAACATTCATGGAACTGTATATAAAAAGTTAGTTAGCTAAAAGTTAAACACCAAGACGATTTAATTCGTAGTAACTTCTAATCAATCGACCACGTAGCTGGTCCTTGATTACCGTGTACTTCTTGTTATAAGAAAGTAGTTTTATACCCAAAATTAGATTAATTACATAAAATCAATTAGCATTCCCGCTTCGATATCGGGTCGAAAAAAAATTAAAACCATCCAAATGGCCATTTTCAGCCACCTAATGGCAGTTATTTTTCTGTATAAAAAAGTAAAAAAACAGAAGTTTGGGTAAATATTTAATGATTTCAAAAGTTCCCAGCTAGCACTGTCAATGTAAAACTCTTTCATGTATCTATTAAATATGTCTAGAATTAATTTAAAAAAAACGAGTTTTAATTATGAAATGGTTGCATCAATTCCTAATAGGATATACAAATAACTTTGATTTATTGTATATATTAAAACTTCATTTTTTATTGTTTTCTTCCTTCTTTGGATAAAACTGTAACAAAATTAAATCTTCAACTGATGACATTGACAGTAATGACATGACAATAAACAGATATTACAGATATCTGTATAAAATTTTGGCTAAGTTGCCAGATTTACTTCTATTTTACCCCAAATAAGGACCGCCTGGTTGATGGAAATTGCACTTTTGGTAGTTTAATTTGAAATACCTTGTATAATATTTTTAAAATGGTATTAAGCGCAATTACAATCAAATATGCCTAGAATTAATTTACAAAAACGGGTTTTAATTATGAAATGGTTGCATCAATTCCAAATATGATATACAAATAACATTGATTTATTGTAAACATCAAAACTTCATTTTTTATTGTTTTCTTCCTTCTTTGGATAAAACTGTAACAAAATTAAATCTTCAACTGATGACATTGACAGTAATGACATGACAATAAACATATATTACAGATTTTGTCCACTTTAATATAAAAACAGTTGAAGATAGGTATAGGACATTGTACATGAAATATGTCTAGAATTTTCTGAAGAATCCAAAAATTGAATAATATACCAGGTGTTGTATTTAAAATAAGAAAGTTGGTATTGGCCACGGTCACATGACACACCCTGTATAAAAAGTTTTTGTTGAAAAAAGTGCGCAACTAAAAATAACAATCGACGTGTCCGGGCGTTTTTTCGAACACGCCCCCATTTATTTATTATCGAATTTATTCCATTTGGCTGATACACAGTGTATATATATATATATATATATATATATATATATATATATATATATATATATATATATATATATATATATATATATATATATATATATATTCTAGATATTATTATATATATATATATATATATCTTTTTTGTAAATGCCGATCATTCTTAAATACGCAAAACGGCGTATGTTGCTTGTTTATAACAGAAAAGAAAATTTAACAGTAAATCCGTTTGTTGGACGGTTTATCGCTTGCACATAAATGTCAAGTTGTGTAACCGCTTGCACAGTATTATAGTGAGTTTTCTAATAATTTTCAACAACCACTAACCTAATGTATGTTGCTAGACGGGTTTCGCGTACAGAGAATAATAGTGTTTTATAACTGAATTCCGTTAAATCATAAATTATTTACCCGCTTAACTGTAGTGTATGAAAATGCCGCTTGCATAGGCATTTTAATATCTGCCGTACTATAAAAATGTTATCCCAAACATTTCAATTTTTCAGTAAATGTTTTTAATGTTAAACAACGAGAAATGTAGTGTGTACCAGTCGAGTTACCATGACATACTCCACGAGAAAAAATAACAAATATTAAAACTTTCAATTTTCTCCCCACACTTCGTAGTTAAAATCATAATAACTTTTTATTACACTTATCTGAAAACACCTTGTTTCCATCCCTTTTGACACTGACGGAAAGGTGTTATTTTCAGAACAGCGCACGGTACACTTTTCCCGATCTACGATGTTTTTCCGAGTGTTAAATAATTTGAGAACAGCGCATGGAAAACTTTTCACGATCTCCGAGTTTTTCCATGCGCTAAATAAAGTAATACCTAATAAATTAAAATTAAAATAATAAAATATAATAAAAAGTATAGTTCATTACACGTCCAGAAATGGATTTTTCCGTGCTTGCATGACTTCCTGTGCTCGGGTTCGCCTCACGCGGGAATTGTCACGTGCGCCCGGAAAAATCCTTATTTTTTGACAAATAAGGCCGTTCTATGCCATTTCAAAATTTCAAATGGCACATTCGTTTCTCAAAGCATATGTAAAAGAAACGCGCCAATAAAAAAGTTTCCCATATATTGCAGATTTTATGTCGGCTATATACTGTATACAGGATGATCATTCTCAAACGGGTCATAGGGAAACAGCACGGTAAATGGGATATCTTTAGTTTTCTGCTACCCAACTGCACCTACAGAAATTCTAAGGATATCAATCTCAAGAGAAAGAATTTAAGAGAAAGAAGCACTCGATTAATTGAGTTATTAGTTTATTTTATAAAGTTTAAATATATTCATGAATCGAAAACAAGACGCCAAACATCAGATTTTTAATTGTCAATTTACTTTCAAAACTATTCATGCATTGCATTTGCTAGCTATCGTTTTAGTGTTTTACAATCAAAGACACCATCAGGATGTAGAAAAAAACCTATGATACTTATCAGTTCATTTAATAAGCGAAAATAACATATAAAGATATGCCTTCTTCACTATCAATTGCTCATTCGGCATTATGCATAGAGGATCAAAGTGGCTACTGGGTTTTGACTTGTTTGTTTATGATTAACTGTCATTTTCATTATTAATCTCTGTTAAGTTTATTTTGCAAAAATGCATTTTCTTTCGTGTATACGTAGATTATCGTTTTCGCTTATTAATGTTCATTAAATAAATAATAAGTACCATATGTTGCTTCTTTCCACATCCTGACGGTCTCTTTGATTGTAAAATACTAAAAATTTTATTCTAAGAACTATACCAACACCAAAATTTAAAAAAAAAGGTTCTCTTGCAAACAATGACCCAATGACCCGTTTTTTTTCCATCTGAGTGTATAAACCAAAAACCCTAAACCAGTTCCAGGGGGCGTCAACTTCAATTTTCGCAAAAACGCTATATTAAGGACCACCGTCGTATATATTACAGGAGGGAGGGTGACATAAATTCGCAAAATTTTAACCGGAGGTTCTTTGAACATTGACAATAAAAGGGTACCATTTTTGTACCTTAGCTGCTGATTTAAGTTGTCAAAAATAAACGACCTTCAAAAAGGGTCAATGTACTTTTTTGTAGTTTTTACAAAAACTCAGGGTTTTCTTACTTTAGTTATAAGAAACAAGTTCCACTGTGTCTCGTTGCTTTAACCAAAATTTCCCAACGTCGCCGAAAATTTTCGAAGATTGACTCCACTAATGTTCAAGATACAAATTTTACGAAATTCAGTACTAATCATAGGACGGGGAGTTGGAGCTTGTGAAAGTATGTTTAGAAATAAAACGTAGCACCTTTTTCACAAAAAACATTTATTTTCACTAAATGTACATTTCAGTCGCCAAGCGACCATCTTCAGTAGTAGATACGTACTGATCGGAACAATTTTAATGCATATTCTTATATAGGATTACAAAATTACAACTAATATTTATTTACAATACACAATGGGCAAAATATTACAATACATGGGGAAATTAAATTTTAATCTGTGCACAATAATGAGATATACTACGAAGTCGTACTTTCTTAAAGGGTGGGACATTAAGAGTAAATCTTTCCTGGAAGAGGTTTAGGAACTGTAAGAGTGTTAATGAATTCCAACAACGGATTGCTTAGCGCTGATTGATCTAAGTTCAATAACGATGATTTGTACTTTTTCATGTAAATCGCTTCGTAAGTGTTTAAGTTGTTGCCCTTCACGTTTTTTTAGTAATTTTACATCTTCTAAGTTAAACGTATGTCCCGTATTAAAATGGTGTGCAGCCACTGCCGACTTATCCACGCAATGTGTTTTCGCGTGATGCATATGTTCTTTATACCTTGTGAGTACATTGCGTTTGGTCTGCCCGATATAGCAATCTTTACAGTCTCGACATTTAATTTGATATATGCCTGCTTTCTGTAAATTCGGTTCTTTATCTAATACATTAGGAAGCATCATTCTTAATGTATTGTTATTTGAGAAAGCGGGAGTTAAATTGATTTTTTTGAATAAATTTGCGAATTGGTTCGAGCAATTAGGGCTAAAGGTTATTTTCGCGTACCGTTTGGTAGGTTCAATTGTCCTGCCTGTTAAACTAGTCATTTTTTGTAAATACTCTTTGGATTTATATTTGTTATAGAGTTTTGTAATAACATCATCCTTATAGCCATTTATATGCCCAACTTTGCGTATATATTCCAATTCTTTTTTGAAGTTTGCTGTGGACAAGGTAATTTTGAATAATCTATGAATTAAACTATTTAGGGCGGACATTTTGTATTTATTGTGAGTTACCGAATTTGCATGTATGTAGTTATTTGTGTGGGTCTCTTTTCTGTATACGTCGAACTCAAATTTATTGTTAATGATTGATATTTTTAAATCCAAAAAGGGCAGGTAATTATTTGTTTCTGTTTCGTGTGTAAATTTAATTGTTTCATATTTCGAGTTTAGTATGGTGATGAAATTGGTAACATCGAAATTGGGGCCATTAACAGCAAATATGTCGTCCACATATCTATACCAAACCTTGGGGAAATGTGCACACTCTAACTTGACTTCGTTTTCAAACTTATTCAAAAACAAATTGGCCAAAAACGGGGACAATGGATTACCCATGGCTGTGCCAAAAGTTTGTTTATAATAAACATTATTAAACGAGAAACCGTTTTGATCCATGCAGGGTGTGGTTAATTTCAAATATTCAGCAATTTTTTGTGGTTCCACTAAATTATATTTCAAAAATGAGGATAATGTTTTGATGGTTTCGTCGATTGGAACGTTGGGAAATAGTGCAGTAATATCAAACGAAATTAATTTATCTCCCGGTGTGAGTTGTGCATTTTTTAAATTCGAAATTAAACATAATGAATTTTGAACAGACATATCGTTTTTGAACTGAAATTTACCTAATTCGTTTGACAACCATTTGGCAATTTTGTAAGTGGCCGAATTTATGTTGGATACTATAGGTCTAAAAGTATTCCCAGGTTTATGTATTTTCGGTAGACCATACAATTTTGGAATTTGCGGATTGGGATTCCTTAATTTAAAATTTAATTGTTTTGTATGAATTAATAATGGGCAGTTGTTTAAAGTTTGAATCACCTTTTTTGAGTAAGCTAAAATAGGGTTTCTTTGTAATTTTTCGTAAGGACCTGATTTTATCAGACCTTCTATTGAGTCAGTATAAACATTTTTATCTAAAATCACGAGGGCATTCCCTTTGTCTGCCTTTAAATATACACAATTTAGCTTATTTAGCTCTTTTATTGTTTTAATATCACTCGAGTTCGCTTTATGGGGTTTATTTAAAGTTCTTGATAAAATCCTCTTCGCTCCACACTTGAAATGCAGGGAATCTTCAAAGTTGAGGAACCTCGACGCATGCTCGATATCGTTGATTAAATCCTCAGTAGGTAGCTTCTCGTAGGGGGATCCGTGTTTTAAACCTTTATTCAGCAGTTTTAGTTGTTCGGGAGTGAATTTGATGTTGGATTTGTTGTAAACGAACTTTAATTCCGATTGATCTGATGTAACTATACCTGGCTTATGTTTCAGTAGGTTTTGGTATTTTTTATTAACCAACGCAGTTTTGTTCTGCGCTTTCTTGCAGACTACACCATCGAACATCACTACATCACTACATCGAAAACTGTAGGGTGGGCTGTCTTAGACAGTTTTAAATGTAAGTCATAGTTCTCCAAATTGAGTTGGTCGAGTTTGTGGTATAGTTTGCCAATCTCAAATTGTAGCCAATTCACTTTTGTTTTTTGCAGTATCTTATCTAGGTCTCTTCTTGAAGAAGGCATTTTCACTTGAATAAATTTGGGGAAAACTTCACTTAATTTGCACTGTTTTAAAAACTTAATGTCTAGCATTATGCATTCAATTTTTGTCCGCAGTCTGATGAATTTGTTGTGCTCACTTGTCCAGGAAGACATCTTATATAACGGGGCGTTGGAGCTTGTGAAAGTATGTTTAGAAATAAAAAGTAGCACCTTTTTCACAAAAAACATTTATTTTCACTAAATGTACATTTCAGTCTGAATATGCATTAAAATTGTTCCGATCAGTACGTATCTACTACTGAAGACTGAAGACTGAAGACGCTTGGCGACTGAAATGTACATTTAGTGAAAATAAATGTTTTTTGTGAAAAAGGTGCTACGTTTTATTTCTAATCATAGGAGTTTTTGGCATAGATGTCTTTGACACGACAATAATATGTATAACTGTAAAAATTAGTAAGATACACATACTTCACTTGCGAAAGGGTGATCAACATTGTTTGGCGATTGTTGTCCGGTCTAGGATCCCAAACAACAATTCCTAATTTAAAAATATATATATACAGTGTGTCTACGCTAAACGGTTCGTTAATAGTTTACGGGGTTACTGTTGTACTAAAAATTTCAAAAAAATCCGCGTCACACGGTTTGCACTGCAGAAATAGGACGAAAAAATAATCTTCGAAATAATTAAAAAAATACTTGCTTTAGGAGTATGTTTGTAAAATACTTTTTTGTAGTATATTTTTCTCCCAATCGTGTTAAAAATGTGATGTGATTAATGTGATAAAAAATGGGTCATTCCATTTAAAAAAAATGAATTACGAGATATTTAAGAGGGCACTTAGATATTGACATTTTATGAACACTTATTATCAAAACTGACAGTTTCCAATTATTTTACTCATAGAGGCATCCTCTAGGTACAATTAGAGATGTAACTCATAATTTTATCTTATTCCTAAGAGAAGTTATAGACATATTTCAAGCTACCTTTTAAAGGTCAAAATTTTAGAAAACATTTTTTTTTCTTAAAAACTAGAAGAGATAAGTTCTTACAAAATATACGTTCTTACAAAATATACGTTCTTACAAAATATGTTCTAATTTAAGCGAGGAATTAAAAAATATTATAATATATGGGGTTTCCATTTAAAATAAGAAAGTTGGTGCTACTTCCGGTGGAACCGGAAGTGATAGAAAGTTGAAAATATTTCACATGAGGATAACTGATTCAACCGTGTGACGAGATTTTTTTTGAAATTTTTAGTACAACGGCAACCCCGTAAACTTTTAACGAACGGTTTAGCGTAGACACCCTGTATATAATCACAAGTTACAAAACAGGAGCACTCCACTGTTACGCTTAACGTTTGAGTTGGTGAAAAAGCAACATGCCTAGTTTAAATAACCTAATTGAACGAGATGTTCGCGGAAAGCAGATTAAGGACAAATTATAAACAAATTGAAGGCCGTATAATTCTCTCGTGTGTATATTTCATCAGTACAAATAACGCTTACAGTACGTACGTATAGTACACTACAGCAGCGGTTCTCAAAGTGGGTGCCGCGGCACCCTGGGGTGCCGCGAGCGTATGCCAGGGGTGCCGCGGCAATAATCATGAGAAGTTGCCTTAAAATGGTGAAATTATTAAATAAAGAAGGCATAAAGATACCTAAAAGTTAAAATTTAAGTTGTCTTCCATCGCCACTGTCAAAAAGAGTTTATTTTGTGTTTCACCCTCAGTCATGTTTATATTGTATGAAATGCCAACCGCATTTCTTTAAAAACCGCATTTCTTTAAAACGGAAAGGTGGAGAACTCACTGAAGCTTCTTAAGCGACTGATTCAATGACAACCAGCATTATCGAAGGAGACGAAATGTGCCAGCAGACACATGCGAGCCTAAGACATCCAAGTTCCTCTGCCTCAGTTCGCGGAAAGGCACTCATGACCAAAATGAACAAAATAAGAAAATATGATCCTATCTACCTCACGTTGTTAGGCTTTGTTTAGGTTGGGAATGAACAGGCACCGGAAGGGCAATGCGCTAACTGTCTTAAAATTGTTGCTAATGGCTACATGGTTCCATCCAAATTAAAGAGTCATGTAGAATGCAATCATTCTGATTTAGTATATAAAGGTGAAGCAATCTTCAAACGCCACGCCTTATCTCTTCAGGCAGGGTCATCTATGATGGAGAAAATTTATAAAAATGAAAATAAAAACGCAACTGAAGCTTCATTTATTGTCAGTTTATATATTGCAAAAGCTGGGAAGCCCCATACTATTGCCGAGATACTGATTAAACCTTGCGTAAAAGATGTTATGTTGTAAGTTGCATGATACGTCCAGACATGGCCAAGAAGATTGATACTGTGCAGCAGTCAAATAGCACTATAAGCAAGTGAATTTATAAAATTTCCGAGTCTGTGGAGAACGAGCTAATAAGATTGAAAACTTATGAATTTTTGGTTTATAGCGTGATAAAAGTACGGACGTTGCAGCACTTGCTGTTATTCTTGTGTTTGTGAGAAATCCATTCGAAATGCAAATAGAAGACGAACTTTTGATGAGTGCAGTGCTTGAAACTTAGACGACTATCGACGAAATTTTCTTCAATGGTTGGAAAAGTGAAAGGAGCCGTGTCTAGGATGAAGAGAGTCGGAAGGAAATGCCACTAGCGGCCATTGTGTCATCCATCGTCATTCTTTGGCAACTTGAAGGATGCCGCAATATTTAAAAGTCGTATTGGATGGTGCTGTAAAGATAATCAATCATGTTAAGTGCCGCCCGCTTCAAGCACGCCATTTAAAACTTACCGCCGAAGATCTCAGTTAAGATCACTTCCATCTCTTGCTGCTCGCAGAAATTCGGTGGCTATCAAGGGGAAAAATTTTAGCCAGATTGTTTGAACTAAAAGATACACTGGTAGTGACATTTACACAGGAGCAATTTATCGAACAATTAACTACTGTCCATTGGATGCTTCAATTCGGATACCTTTCAGACATCTATGAAAAACTAAATGAAACCACCACATCTCTTCAAGGGAAAGGAGGAGCACAATTAGAGAAAATTGAAGCCTTGCGGAAAATAATTACATTTTTTTAAAGCGTGTGTTAAGAGCAGATACTCGTACATCTCCAACTTCTCTCTCGGATATAAAAATTTGTCAAAGCAAATCAGATCAACCTACAAACTAACTTCCTCGAAATTATTATTGCCCACTTGCAAGGTTTGGAAAGAAGCATATTTGATTATTTTCCCGACATTGACTCTGATGACATCTACAGCTGGACGATGAACCCGTTTTCTATTACCCGAAACATAAACCTGCTGAAATTTTTCAAAATCTGCTTGAGATCAGCAAAGACAACGGTTTAAAACAGAAATACCGTGAAGGAAGCCAAGAAGAGTTCTGGATGCAGGTATATTCAGAAAACAATGTTGTTGGCAAAGCTGCAGTGCAACGACTTGTGCGTTTCACCTCAAGTTATCTTTGTGAGCCTGCATTCTCAACATATGCTTACATAAACAACAGAAACAGGAACAACCTTTTTGGGTCAACGGATTTGAGGGTTAAATTAACTGAGCTACCCATAAAGATAAACAATATAATGGAAAATTCTTCAAAACAATTTCATTCATCACATTAAAGGCAACTGAGCATTAAATTTGCACTGATTTTTTTTATTCCTTTCCTAAATATTCAAACCGCTTTAAGGGTTGGTGTGCCGCGATTTTTTTTTTGCCCGACAAGGGTGCCGCGACGAAATAAGTTTGAGAACCGCTGCACTACAGTATGTAACAAGGTATAACAAAATAATCGAAATTGTATAATGAAATTTGTATACCCTATCTAGTTTATTCCACCCTATAGTATTTGATAGTTGTAACGCCAAGCAGGTAGTACAAAGAACATTCCAGCGTTGTCACCCAGTGGACGCTGTATTATAATTCCAATAAGATAATAATATAATTGTAAGGCAGATTATTATTTGTACTCGTCAATACCGAGAATGATCAGCTTGGCTAATTCTGTAGAAACCGATTTTTTTAAGATTTCCCTTTCTACATTTAAGTCAAAGTTAAAACTTAGATAAACTGCATTATTATATGTATGTATTGTATTGGCAGGGCTTGCACAAATAACAAATAGACAAATAAACAATGTGAGACTCAGTATGCAAGAATTGTAGCCCCGCCATGTTGAATTAGCTTTCCACAGCACATCCATCCAGAAACAGTAAATAAGAAAAAATGCCAAATGTAAATGCTATTGAAAATGAGTACTTGTGTTTTCATGGCGACTTCGTAGAGTGTAACTCAGTGTTGCGATTTTTCAAAACTTTTCTCCACGACCATTAGTGAATGTAATAATTCCGAAATCATTTTTAATAATAGAAAGTATAAATTCTCACTCTTGAGATAGAATATTTTTTCTGAAACACTTTTCTTATGAGTTTTGTGTGTATTTTCATTCTATTACAAGTGACAGGATTAATATTCCATAATTATGCTCACGAAATACATAGATTGCCATGAATTTCATAACTGTCACTGTCAAATGTAAATGCGCCGTCCTAGTTGTTTTGAGATAAGTATTAATATAAATTAAAAAAATAAGTGGTAAATCGAGTAAATCAGATATGGAATTTGATAATACTCCACTCCACTTGTTTTTCATTCATAGTTGGAGAGAAAATACAGTCTGTTAGTCGGTTAGAATGAAAATTCGGTCTACTCGTGGATCCTCACGCTCGCGTGAATCTTCCACTCGTATCGAATTTTTATTCTAACCTTGTTAAAGAATATACTATAGGCGATTTACATCAAGGCGGCAGCGCCACGGTGGCGCATTTACGTACTAGTCATGGGTATTTGACGCTTCCAGTCGAATGTGTTCCTATGTGTTTGTTGTGTTAAAGTGTGCGATTCGTATCAAATTCGTTGACTTCTGCCGTTTATCCTACAGTTATCAATCTTGTGGATATGGTTTAACATCAACAATGGCAAAATATAAAAAGGTTTGCACCGTATTCCTCCAACGCTGACAACAACAAAAATCTTGACGTCAGTTCGCATCGATCCCCGGCTGTAAGCAAAATGAACGTGAAATATGTAACGAAGCTGGCAAACACCGAGCTGATGGATATACAAAGAGCATGGAAGCTCAAATTAAGAATGGGCATGAAAAAGCATGTACAGTCGTGTTCATTAAAGTTTTTACATATGTATTCCAAGCATTTTCTTCCTGAAAACTATTTTCGAATGAGAGAAGGTTTGAATTTCCTCTTGAAAATACCAAGTTGTGTATCCATCGTATACATTGTAGTATTTATCGCACAGTTATAATGCGCGTATCAATCGACAAACTGGATATGAATCGCACACCTTCTACCTGCAGCCGGGAATCGGTGGAAACTGCGTACAACACGGTACAAACCCTTTTATATTTTGCCATTGTTGATGTTAAACCGTAACCACCATATTGATAACTGTACGATAAACGACAGAAGTCGAGGAATTTGATACGAATCGCACACTTTAGCACAACAAACACATAGGAACACATTTGACTGGAAGCGTCAAATACCCATGGCTAGTACGTAAATGCGCCACCGGGACGCTGCCACCTTGATGTAAATCGCCTATTTATAGTTCTAGTTTGTTTTATTCTGTTATATTTGGGCCATCCAAAGAAGTCTAAATCATTGGCAATTAGGGCTTCAAAGTATAGCACGAAGTCGCAAAGAGAGGTGGGCCACCCTGTATATTTTTAAACTAGGTATTAGACGCGACGTGCAGGTTGATGCAACGAGATATATACAAGAAATATACATTTAGGCGGACTTGCAATTTGCCACCTAATGAATGCATTTTCCTAGCAAGCCCTACAAATACAAACCCTAAGTTATTTCGTTCATTTTTATCAGCGCATTGTATCCGGCAGACATTGATTTGCACTGTTTATATTGAGCCTATCTAAATTACTCGTCAGCTTTGTTTTACTTTTCAGTGAATTGGTTAATAGTCCTTGCCTGTACGCAAAATATTCTTGATTCATGCAGTTATAATTAATATTGCACATACGACACTTATTTATTATTGTTTAAAAATAAAAATTATAGCGGACGCGATTGAACTCACACCTGCACATTAATTGTAACAATCGCTACCTCAGGAAAATATTAAAACGCATAATCAGAATATAATAATTTGACTTGTATGTTTCTTACTCGTTATTTTGGTGCAAAGGCATAAACATGTTTCCATTAGAGCACCTGACAGTACAATTTTACGCCCAATATATTGGCGTGTGAATATTCAATTGGCCGCACCCATCGTTCATCATAAATTCGCTACATATCACTTCGCGCTATTGTGAGTACTATGGGGTAAAGTTAAATGTACAGGGTGCGTATAAAAAGTATCGGGAATAAATTCAACAGTAATATTGACAGTAACTCGCAGAGCGTTCGCACCAGCGGGCTCGTTGGTGGGGGGCAAGGCGCGGATCATTTATTATAATACCCTTATAATAAGGGTATTATAATCAATGGTATTATGCTATACCAGTTTTATATATCAGTTTTAATAGCAGACCAAAATGACCTCGAATCTATACGAATTTCAGCAAATGAAGTAACGTGACATATTTGTGTTTTGTTCTTTTATGCATATTTTCAGTTTTTAAGCTTATAATTACTTTAATGCATTTTTCGTGCATATTTCCTTATTTTTTGGGTTTATTTTCTTATTTCTCATTTTTATGGCATATTATTTATATTAGTTAGGAATATATTTTGTTGCACATTATTGTAATGAGAATTCAGTATTAATATTATTCCGTTACGTCTAGAGTGCTTGGTTATCACAAAATCTATCACAAAATCATCAACAAAGCGAGCGTGCGTACGTGATATTTGGTAAACAAAGCTTGATTATTTCGGGGATTACCCTATTTTTACGTGCACAGAACGCATCTGAGTGTGCTATCAATACAGTCCAATTTATCTCAATATTAATTGCGTTGTGCTTGTGCCTTGTTTGTATTACGTGTTTATAAGTTTTCTTGTATAAAATGCCGAAAGTAAAACCTTCCGTCGATGAATGGATACGTGGACATTCTGAATTAAAATATGAGAACGGCAAATTAATTTGCAGGGCTTGTATCAAACCGGTAAGTTTTCTTTTGTGTTGCTATAGGCCTAGGTACAAGCATGTATTATGTTGTAGATTAACTGCGAGAAAAATTTAACATAGCACAACATATAAAAACAACAGTTCACCTGGTAAATTTAAAAAAACACAAAACTGCAAGCAGTACGCTGAGTACCCAGCAAACTATTTCCGAGTCTTTTGCGAGTTCTTCTACACAGAATGAAAAGGAATTTTACTTTGATTTATACAATACGATGGTATCTTCTAACATTCCGTTAATAATAAAAAAAACTAGATAAAAGTATGTTTAAATCTTTTTTACAAAAATACACCGGTAGACATTTTCCTGCCGAATCAACCATTCGCTAAAACTATGTCGAGCAAGTATATAAACACACTATTGAGGAAATAAAAAAGATAATTTGCAACAATTACATATGGTTCTGTGTAGATGAAACTTCTGATTCATGTGGTCGGTACATCGCCCATTTAATGGTTGGAATATTAAACGAAGACTCCACCAATGCATTTTTAATTAGTTCCAAGCAGTTAGAAAAAACAAATGGGAATACCGTTGCCAAATTCGTTCACGATGGATTAACACATTTTTTTTGCGAAACCCCGTACCAAATGATAAATTATTATTGATGCTTTCTGATGCCGCTGCATATATGTTGAAGAAATATTTTAATTTAAAAGTATTTTATGAGCAATTAATGCATTGCACCTGTTTGGCACATGGTTTTAATCGAGTTGCTGAAACGATTAGACTGCAATTTCCCCTGATCAATGATTTAATAAAAACCGGGAAGAAAATTTTCCTAAAAGCTCCACTGAGGGTTGAAATGTTTAGGGAAAGAATGCCAAATGTACCTCTTCCTCCGGCACCGGTTATAACTAGATGGGGTACGTGGCTAGATGCTGCCTGCTATTATGCAGACCATTTAGATTCATTTAAGGAGCTTGTGTTGGAGTTTCCCGAAAATGTGTCCGAGGCAATTAAAGAATGCCACAAAGTTATTAAAGATAGGAGGGTTGTACAAAATTTAGCATTCCGAAAAATCAACTACAGTTTCGTAAGCAAAGCGATTGATAAACTCCAAGCAAAGGACACAACTTTGGTAAATATGGTTCAAATAGTTGAAGATTTTAGGAACGACCTCTCAAACGTACGGGGATCTATAGGAGCTATTATTAAAAAAAAATGTGATGCAGTTTTGACAAAAAATGAAGGGTTTGGCGAGTTACAAAAAATATCAACAGTTTTAAAACGAGATTTCGTGGAAGATTTGCTGATAAATATTACAATTGTTCCCAAATTTAAATATGCACCGATTACAAGTGTGGATGTGGAAACAAGCTCTTCACACTTAAAAAATGTGCTCAGTGATAGAATGGGATTTTACGTTGAAAATTTAGAAAAAAACATTTAATTATTAGTTCATTTAAAAATGAGCAGTATTTGTTACTAATTATTATTGTTATTAATATCAATCACCAAAACCTGTGTTATTAAAATATTACTTTTATCTCCCTATAGTGCGTTCTTGTTAATAAAATTATGTTTTGTTTTGTTTTTCTGTATTTTATAAAAAATAAAATATGCTTTTTCGTGCTTATCTAATCTTTATGCTATTTTATATGCTTATTTTCTAAGATTTTTATGCATTTTTAAGCGCTTATTTTGTAATTTTTTACACTTATAAATCCGCGCTTTGGTGGGGGGTCACAGCTTCAAAACGCACCAAGCTTCGATCAGTTGCAAGCTTCCGTGTGGGTTGTATGGTAGGTTTTGTTAACCTTTATCGAGGGACTCGGTGCAAACGAAAAATGCAACGAACTCTTGAACAGCTCTAGGGCAAGTTGCAGAAGACCCTCAGTTTTTGGGCAACGTGATAGATGTTCCGAATGGCACACTGTACCATCCCTTTGTCCAACAAGCTCGAATGAGCAAACCCAGAATTGAAGCCATGATCATTGTTTTATTTGACGATAAGTTCACCAAGAGATGGTACTTCTGGTAATGGTACTTTTTTCGTGAAAGTGCTGAAGAGGTTGAAAAAAAAAGTCAATCGAGTGAGGCTCGCTATTACGGCCAATTGGAAACTGCTTCACGACAATGCACCGAGCCACTACTGCTTCCTGGTTACCCACAGCTGACCAAGAACGGTATCACAACGGTTCCTCAGCCACCGTACACTCCTGGCGTCGCCCCTGCGGACTTTTTCCTGATCTCCAGAGTGAAAACCGCCCTCAAAGGACGCCACCATGGGACCCTAGATGCCGTCAAAGAGACTTGAACGCATGCTTTGAAAGACAATCTGGAATCTGAATCAGGGTATCAGTGAGCCTTCAAAGCGTGGACAATTCGTTGGCAGAAGTGTATCGATGCCCATGATCGTCCTTTGAAAAATTCAGATGTTTTGTAGCGAATCTTTAATAAATCTCTTTTTCCGAACTTATTCCCGATACTTTTTATACGCACCCTATATGTATCTAAAGACACTTTTTGTTGTATAGGTACCGGGTGGTCCATTTAAAAGAAGACATTGAAATATTTCGAAAAATAAGCATCGTACGAAAAAATAATCCACATGAAAGTTAATATAATTGAGGGCCCTTTCACTCGTACTAAAATTATTCCACCACCATTTTTGAGGAGGCGGGCAACTTTAAATTCTTAAATGGGAACCCTTTATTTTTTATAGCATATTTGGATTCTACGACAAAAACTATGAAGGTTTTAATCGATACATTTTTTTTAATAATCTGTAGACGGCGCTGCAATCGGCGAAAATTAGATATGTTCGTTACACCCTAATGGTAAGAGGCAAGGGCACTAAGAACAGGCACTCGGATGGCAAATAAAACTTTTATTTTTATTATTGCATCATTTTGTAATAAAATACGTGGATTTTGTTGGTGTGTGTGAAGCTGGCGTCACACTTCGCGGAAACTCAAGATCTATTCAGAGTTCTCGCTTACTTTTGAAGAGTTCTAGAGTCCCTTATAGTTTAAATTAAGAGTTCCGGCCGGTTAGGCCGGAATTTTTAAATTAAATAAAGTGAGACGCTAACTTCACGCAGCGTCTCACTTTTAAAGAAACGAGTTCTTAGACACATATCTTATAGGATTTTGCAATAGGAAGAGTTCTATAATAGTTTTGTAAAGAGTTCTGCAATAGAAATTCAAAACAAAGCAATTTTAATAACAAAAAGTGATGACGCGCCATAGTAAGAGGACTGGAAATGGGGAGTTCTGGCGAACCTAAATGCGTTTTCTTGTAGTATTTAATGTAAACAATTATAATCTGAAGAGTTCCGGGTGGTGGCATTACCGTGGAATGTTTAAATAAATAAATTCAGTCGAAAAACAATTTTGCATGATGGAAAGGTATGAGACGCCGTGTGATAACGTGGAGTTCTGGCAATTTTAAATGCATTTTCTTGTAGTATTTAACATAAACAATGATAATCCGAAGAGTTCCGGGCGGTGACATTACTGTGGAATGTTTAAATAAATAAATTCCGTCGAAAAACAATTTTGCAAGATGGAAACGTATGAGACGCTGTCTGATAACGAGGAGTTCTGACAAACCTATTTCCGTTTTCTTGTAGTATTTAACATAAACAATTATAATCCGAAGAGTTCCGGGCGGTGACATTACTGCGGAATGTTTAAATAAATAAATTCCGTCGAAAAACAATTTTTCATGATGGAAACGTATGAGACGCCGTCTGATAACGAGGAGTTCTGGCAAACTTAAATGCGTTTTCTTGTAGTATTTAACATAAACAATGATAATTCGAAGAGTTCCGGGCGGTGACATTACTGTGGAATGTTTAAATAAATAAATTCCGTCGAAAAACAATTTTGCAAGATGGAAACGTATGAGACGCTGTCTGATAACGAGGAGTTCTGACAAACCTATTTCCGTTTTCTTGTAGTATTTAACATAAACAATGATAATCCGAAGAGTTCCGGGCGGTGACATTACTGTGGAATGTTTAAATAAATAAATTCCGTCGAAAAACAATTTTGCAAGGTGGAAACGTATGAGACGCTGTCTGATAACGAGGAGTTCTGACAGACGTATTTCCGTTTTCTTGTAGTATTTAACATAAACTATGATAATCCGAAGAGTTCCGGGCGGTGACATTACTGTGGAATGTTTAAATAAATAAATTCCGTCGAAAAACAATTTTGCATGATGGAAAGGTATGAGACGCCGTGTGATAACGTGGAGTTCTGGCAATTTTAAATGCATTTTCTTGTAGTATTTAACATAAACAATGATAATCCGAAGAGTTCCGGGCGGTGACATTACTGTGGAATGTTTAAATAAATAAACTCCGTCAAAAAACAAGTTTGCAAGGTGGAAACGTATGAGACGCTGTCTGATAACGAGGAGTTCTGACAAACCTATTTCCGTTTTCTTGTAGTATTTAACATAAACAATTATAATCCGAAGAGTTCCGGGCGGTGACATTACTGCGGAATGTTTAAATAAATAAATTCCGTCGAAAAACAATTTTTCATGATGGAAACGTATGAGACGCTGTCTGATAACGAGGAGTTCTGACAGACGTATTTCCGTTTTCTTGTAGTATTTAACATAAACTATGATAATCCGAAGAGTTCCGGGCGGTGACATTACTGTGGAATGTTTAAATAAATAAATTCCGTCGAAAAACAATTTTGCATGATGGAAAGGTATGAGACGCCGTGTGATAACGTGGAGTTCTGGCAATTTTAAATGCATTTTCTTGTAGTATTTAACATAAACAATGATAATCCGAAGAGTTCCGGGCGGTGACATTACTGTGGAATGTTTAAATAAATAAACTCCGTCAAAAAACAAGTTTGCAAGGTGGAAACGTATGAGACGCTGTCTGATAACGAGGAGTTCTGACAAACCTATTTCCGTTTTCTTGTAGTATTTAACATAAACAATTATAATCCGAAGAGTTCCGGGCGGTGACATTACTGCGGAATGTTTAAATAAATAAATTCCGTCGAAAAACAATTTTTCATGATGGAAACGTATGAGACGCTGTCTGATAACGAGGAGTTCTGGCAAACTTAAATGCGTTTTCTTGTAGTATTTAACATAAACAATGATAATCCGAAGAGTTCCGGGCGGTGACATTACTGTGGAATGTTTAAATAAATAAATTCCGTCGAAAAACAATTTTGCAAGATGGAAACGTATGAGACGCTGTCTGATAACGAGGAGTTCTGACAAACCTATTTGCGTTTTCTTGTAGTATTTAACATAAACAATGATAATCCGAAGAGTTCCGGGCGGTGACATTACTGTGGAAAGTTTAAATTAATAAACTCCGTCAAAAAACAAGTTTGCAAGATGGAAACGTATGAGACGCTGTCTGATAACGAGGAGTTCTGACAAACCTATTTCCGTTTTCTTGTAGTATTTAACATAAACAATGATAATCCGAAGAGTTCCGGGCGTTGACATTACTGTGGAATGTTTAAATAAATAAACTCCGTCAAAAAACAAGTTTGCAAGGTGGAAACGTATGAGACGCTGTCTGATAACGAGGAGTTCTGACAAACCTATTTCCGTTTTCTTGTAGTATTTAACATAAACAATTATAATCCGAAGAGTTCCGGGCGGTGACATTACTGTGGAATGTTTAAATAAATAAACTCCGTCAAAAAACAAGTTTGCAAGGTGGAAACGTATGAGACGCTGTCTGATAACGAGGAGTTCTGACAGACGTATTTCCGTTTTCTTGTAGTATTTAACATAAACTATGATAATCCGAAGAGTTCCGGGCGGTGACATTACTGTGGAATGTTTAAATAAATAAATTCCGTCGAAAAACAATTTTGCATGATGGAAAGGTATGAGACGCCGTGTGATAACGTGGAGTTCTGGCAATTTTAAATGCATTTTCTTGTAGTATTTAACATAAACAATGATAATCCGAAGAGTTCCGGGCGGTGACATTACTGTGGAATGTTTAAATAAATAAACTCCGTCAAAAAACAAGTTTGCAAGGTGGAAACGTATGAGACGCTGTCTGATAACGAGGAGTTCTGACAAACCTATTTCCGTTTTCTTGTAGTATTTAACATAAACAATTATAATCCGAAGAGTTCCGGGCGGTGACATTACTGCGGAATGTTTAAATAAATAAATTCCGTCGAAAAACAATTTTTCATGATGGAAACGTATGAGACGCTGTCTGATAACGAGGAGTTCTGGCAAACTTAAATGCGTTTTCTTGTAGTATTTAACATAAACAATGATAATCCGAAGAGTTCCGGGCGGTGACATTACTGTGGAATGTTTAAATAAATAAATTCCGTCGAAAAACAATTTTGCAAGATGGAAACGTATGAGACGCTGTCTGATAACGAGGAGTTCTGACAAACCTATTTGCGTTTTCTTGTAGTATTTAACATAAACAATGATAATCCGAAGAGTTCCGGGCGGTGACATTACTGTGGAAAGTTTAAATTAATAAACTCCGTCAAAAAACAAGTTTGCAAGATGGAAACGTATGAGACGCTGTCTGATAACGAGGAGTTCTGACAAACCTATTTCCGTTTTCTTGTAGTATTTAACATAAACAATGATAATCCGAAGAGTTCCGGGCGTTGACATTACTGTGGAATGTTTAAATAAATAAACTCCGTCAAAAAACAAGTTTGCAAGGTGGAAACGTATGAGACGCTGTCTGATAACGAGGAGTTCTGACAAACCTATTTCCGTTTTCTTGTAGTATTTAACATAAACAATTATAATCCGAAGAGTTCCGGGCGGTGACATTACTGTGAAATGTTTAAATAAATAAATTCCGTCGAAAAACAATTTTGCATGATGGAAACGTATGAGACGCTGTCTGATAACGAGGAGTTCTGGCAAACTTAAATGCGTTTTCTTGTAGTATTTAACATAAACAATGATAATCCGAAGAGTTCCGGGCGGTGACATTACTGTGGAATGTTTAAATAAATAAATTCCGTCGAAAAGCAATTTTGCATGATGGAAACGTGTGAGACGCTGTCTGATAACGATTTTTCTTAATTTAAACTATAAGGAACTCTAGAACTCTTCAAAAGGAAGCGAGAACTATTAATAGATCTTGAGTTTCCGCGAAGTGCGATGCCAGCTTCACACACACATTTTGTTGAAAAAACAACATAACTAATTTTCGCTGATTGCAGCGCCATCTACAAAGTTATAAAAAACTGATCCGATCAAATTTCATAGTTTTATCGTAGAAACAGAATCTACAATAAAATATGGGGGTTCCTATTTAAGATTGCAACGTTACTCCCCGTGCCCTCAAAATGGGAGGAGGGGGTGGTCTAATTTTAGCAGCAGTAAGTAACCCCCCAAAATTATATTAACTTTCATCTGGATCATTTTTTTTGTATAATGCTTATTTTTTTAGATATTTTGATGTCTTCAATTAAATGGACCACTTTACATATACAGGGTGTCTCCTAATCCACACCGCTGGCCATAACTCTTTTATTTATTGGCCGATTCAATCAAACAAAAAGAAAATTAATTGGCACCACATATTCTACAAAGGGGCCCAAATTTTCCCCTTCACCCTTCATTTCTATATTCATATATTGTCTTTTTTTTTTCTGGTAGAGATTATTTTTCTCAACCTAAAGATATATAACAAGTTGGCTTTGACGGAATATTCGTTACAGAAAAATAATGTTTGGTAACATAAAGTTGTTTTTTTTTTGTAAGTGTGCCATGGAAAACAAAGTGAACACAAAAACCGTAAAAGTCATCTAAATGATAGTGTGTCAAATAATTTTTTTTGTCGGTCCAATTTTTGTGAAATAACTCAAGTGATGGTTAACAATATTAACAATCGATTGACTGACATGTTACAAGTGTATTTCGAATGCAATAAAAATCGCTATCAAGCAGTGCTCCAGTACATGGACCGTTTTCCGAACAGGGAAGTCCCAGAGCCTAGAAAATTTTGAAGAAACATTTAAGAAAGTATGATGCTTTTAAGAAACGGGGAGAGGAACAAATATTTGGGGGAAATGTGGAATTACATATACTTCTTACGGCCACTTGCACCACAGTAAACAAGTAAGGCTTAAACACAACTTAAAATGTGAGCAACGCTTAAATCAGAAATTCGCTTGCACCCCATTTTATGCACGTCTCAAGTAAGGCTTAAGCCGTGGTTTCCTCGAAAACGGTGCCGTCTTTTTACGGCCGTAAAAGTACGGTAGGTGACGTCACAAAAACGGTGGCAAAGGTACGGCCGTCGAAGCGGTGGCAAATAGTGTAAACTCTGAAGTCGAAGCGGTAGCATGGATGAGATTGACGTCGTACCTGTAATTATTTCAGAGGAAGAAGAGTCGTCAGAAGATGAGGCTCAAAAAGAATGTGAATCTCAATTATTAAAAAATGTGTAGTGTGATTAATAAAAAACCCCAAAAAGAATGAAAATAACTGAAATATTTTACAATTACGTCCACCGCTCTGTACAAGCCACCGTCAAAAAACGTTGCACGACTGATTCCCACCGTTCAGGCCCACCGCTTCAAATGACACGGCACCGCTTTATTGCGAACGGTGGGCGCTACCGCTCTCTAGGAAAACAGTTCGCTTATAATACAGGGCAACGTTTTCGTGACGTCACCCACCGTACTTTTACGGCCGTCAAAAGACGGCACCGCTTTCGAGGAAACCACGGCTTTAATGTAAGTGGTCAAGAGCGGTCGCTTAAACCAATCTTAAAATTTACGACGCCGAACATAACCTTATAATTATTCCGTTAACTGTCACGGCATATGTTCATTTGAGAAACACATTTTTTGCAATGGCTCTTGAAAACGTAATTAATCGTGATGATGCGTGTGAGCTAATGTGGCTATCAGCTTGATTTCGATAAAAGATGGACTTGGTGGTTCTACCCCATAGCCCTTCAAATACATCGTAAATGCTGTGACAAATATTTAGCACGCATTTTAACTCCAAATCTGAGCTATAGCAGCGGATTTAATTTACCTTTTTGGAATTAACTCCGTGCACTGCAATAATCACAATATTCGTCTTAAGGCCTCGGCTAACGAAACGAGCGGTGAGCGGCTGCGGCGATCAGCGAGCGACACAATACGTTCTGTTTACGATTCCACCAGTGGTAGTGGACCAGATTTTATTGCAGCTTGCTGGAAAAACTTGACGCTTTGCACTTGCTGCTTACTGCTTCTCCTAGACAATTATATTCGCCGCCCACCGCACACCGGTCACCCCTCAAATAGTGCCCGAGGCCTAATAACGTAACAATTTTGTATATACGCACTGACAGATCGCCACTGAAAATCGCAATGTCACCAACATACCAAACGAATATTCTAACAGATTTCGCGACGTTGCCACACGAAGCAAGACTTGGGGCATGCTTAGTAAAGCAATCTGCGGTGCAAGTCCCTTCCCTTTAAGCATTAGTTAAAATATAAGCCCGGCTTTGTAAGGCCGGACCAATTTGGTGCAATTGGCCATTAGTGTTTAAGAAAATCCCAGAACATCTATTCGGGAAATTGCAAATAACATTGGCACATCAAAACGAACTGTAAATGCAATTCTCAAGAAACACAAATACAAACCATAGATACCCCAGAAAGTACATGGATTGGAGGAAAATTATCCGGGTCGAAGACAGCAATTTTGTTATTTTTATTTAAATATGATGTAAAAGAGATCACATTTGTTATAGAAAAACCGTCTGGACACACGAATGCACTTTTAGCAGTAATGACATTTATAATAGAAGCATCCATCGATATTGGGCACAGGAAAACCCAATTGTTTTCGTAGAAAATAATTTTCAACGAAGATTTAGTGTGAAAGTGTGGTGCGGTATTTTGTTGATCGATTGATTGGGCCATTTTTCATAGACGGCAACCAAAATCAAGATAAATACCATCAACTGTTGACTGTTGACTGAAGATGTTGAACAAGTTTTAGACTTTGCCTCTTGCAAAACTTAATCAACTTTATTTTCAACAAGATGGTGCAACACCGCATAATGCCAGAATAAATATTAACTGGTCAAACGAAAAATTTGGTGAAAAGTGTCTTGGAACGTTAGCGTCCAATTCGGTGGTCTGCTAATTTGCCCGATCTCACACCACTGGACTTTTGGCTTTGGGGCTATGTTCAAGATCATGTTTATCTAACACATCCAGCTAGTGAAGAAATTCTAAGGCAGGCAATTATAAACTGTTGTCGAGAAATATCTCCTAATTGTATATTAAATTCAACGTATGCAATAACGAGAAGGTTTCAGTTGTGTATTCAACTAGGTGACAAACGGTGGGGATATTCACCAAATTAGTGCGATTAAGTCGAAATAAAAATTTCAGGTAATTGAAAATTTTATCAATAGGGTTGGTATATGTATCCCCGTCTAATGGTATAAGTGACATAAACGTATCTGTATGACATTTGCCATTTATTCAGTTGAAAGTTACGCCCTGTGCTAGCCAGAAGCATCACAACAAACTCTGCCCTAAACAAACAGAGTTTTAAAAAGTGCACAACTTCTGTTGTGATTCTTGCATTTGAGTTTTGTGAAATGGATACTCTTCCTGGAGGTATGTACAATCATTAGATATAATTAATATAGGTTAGTGTTGATCCACGCCTTAGAACAGCCCGCATTTATAATGACTTAAACTTAGTGTATAATTTCTGAAGCATTTTTTTGTTCATGTGTGCTGAAAGTTGTGGGCTCTGCGAGATACCACGGAAATTTTCATGCAAGCTTTTACTTTAAACCTTTATTCATTCAAATTTAAAAAATCTCTTGCTAGTTTTTGCTAGCTTTGTTTTGCGATCATTTTCTAGAAGCGCGCTCCGATAATATACCGTTCATTTACGGTCGCTGGAGAACGTGCTATGTACTCGTATGATACTAGCAACAGAGTATAGTATATAAAATGAAACTTGCTTTTATAATTATGATAAAATGCGTATTTTAATCAAATGAAATTAATATAATTTAATGAATAATTGTAATTACCCGGGCAAATTTAACTAAATTACTCAATAAAAATTACTCAATATAAATTTATTTAAAGGTTCTGGAGATGAAGTAGCCACGGTAACGACTGGAAATTTTCAAGATGCTTACAGATTGTGTAAGCAAAGATTTTCAATGCAGAGTCGAATATCTGGAAACTAAAATTTCAGAGATTCAGAGATTCCATGTAATTTTGCAAAGTGTTGCAAGTGGACACGACATTGATGTTGGCAAGTTTGATGAATATGCAGTGGACACCGCGAGAAAGTTGGTCGATTTGTATCCATTGTACTGCATGTGGACCCCAATGTGGACCCCAAATATTAATACATGGGTCAAAGATTATTGCTCATGCACCTATACCAATCGGGCAACTATCTGAGGAGGCGCAAGAATCAAGAAATAAAGATATAAAGGAATATCGCAAGAAATTTTCAAGGAAGTGCGCAACGAATCAAAACCTGACAGATGTATTGAATTGGTTTCTGATATCATCACACGTACTCGTAAGCAGTATAAGAAAATTACCAACAAAACAATTACATAAATTATCCTCTGAAGCTGTACATCTTTTACGCTGTCCGCACATTCTATCGCAGCAAGATAATTCAACCAACGAATCATTGAGTGATACTGATGACACTAGTGAATCGGATTAAGGTATTCTATTCATTTTGAAATATATTGTATTAATAATTATTTAATAAAATATGTTCATAACTGTCTTTAAACATTTTTTAAAAATGCCTTCCATTAGAAAGTCCGTTTCATTACATATATAACATTTTGTTGCAATTTGTAGTAAATATTGAAATTCTCACCCGCAATTCGAAATTTGCACCCCAAAAACATTGGTATTCCAATTTTCATGTATACTTAGGTAAATGTTAATATCCTCACCCGCCATATTGAATCCGCCCTTTTGATTTTTATAATTTTGATGTCTGATTAGTATTTAGCGACCCCAAAAGCATATGTATACCAATTTTCACGCTAATTGAGATACATTTATTAGTTTATCGCGTTTTTTTGAATATTTTCCCCACTGTGTGACCGTCAGTTTGAACAACTTTTGTAGATACGTTTGTATTTTCTGATGCATATTTTGCATTATTCTAATAAAATATTTCATATTGTTTTCCACATTGTGTTCGCTTTGTTTTTCACGCCACACTTGAAAAACTATGTAAACATTTTTTTTTCTGTATCAAATAATATATCTTAAAACAAATAAGAAAATATATGTAACCATTTGAAAAAAAAAAGTTGACTATCGCTGAAATGAAAGTTGATATTGCAAAAAACAAAATTAGGGCCCCTTTGTAGAACATGTTACAAGGAGTTATTGTTAGTTGCGTTTTTTAGGACACACAGTGTATAAAAATACAAACATCCATAACATATTATTCGGGAAGTAATTAAGATACTGCCCGAAATAATTGAGGCTGATTAGATAGTTCTGGCACTAGTGACGTCACTGTTTTTATTATTTTCGAGAATTCAGTACATTACCGATTTTATACGCGCAAAAATTGTTTTCATCCAAGAGAAGCTCTACCGCTAAGCTGTATGGCCTTAGATGCAAAGCAAACGTTTTTAAAGCTCTCAATTTTATTAAAATTGGTACAAAATATTGTACAAATTTTAAGAATAAGATTATAGGATATTATTATTTTAAGATATTTTAAGATGTATCTAAATTCTAAATGAATAAACCAAAATTTCAATATTTACAAAATAAATAATAGATGAGAATCTCATCACGAGTAAACTAATGTGTTTCTTTACTGGATTTAATAAATATAAAACAAAATCTAGTAGGCTTGAAAACAACTGAAGGTGTTACATTTTTTATCTCATTTAAAGAACCCCGTATCTCTTACCGTTTTCGGGATCCCATTGATATTCAGGATACATTGCATACAAAGTATGCAGAGGCAATTAAACAAGAACTTAATAATAATTCGACCAACGGATAAATTAAGTAAGGTTTAATATGGCGGATAGACTTCACGCGTAAGAACGACGTGCATTATCATGGAATTCATGATGAAAACGCGGTAGTTACAGAAAAAAGTTAACGAAAAGAACGCGTCGTGTGTGGATGTTCACATTGTTCGTTCTTCCTCGCACAAAAAGAACGAAGTCTGTGAAAATTCTCGAAAATCACATAGTTAAGATGTATTTCGCTGTTTTATGTTAGCACATTCGCAGAATCACCGTGTATATATTATTTGAATACAGATGCACGTATTTGGTTCATTTGAGCCTATATTCATTTCCGCGTTATAGTTGTTAAGTATGTCCAAAGATGGACGACAGAAGGCTGAAAAGAAAAAGATGTTGCAATGATGGAACTTACATTAAATGTGTCAATTAGCAAATATTTTCCAAGGAAATAAACCTCCGATATCACTTGACTGTCGAAACTATCAGTCTCTCGCTTACATTACCTAGTAAGCAAAGTCACTACTGAAGAGAACTGACACATTGTTATTAATCTAATGTATACGGGAGTTAATGGTTTTAATTAATATTGTTTACTACTACATAAGGCATTATTAATAACATGCTCAAAATCAATTTTACGCGATTTTATTATGATGCTTAAGAATTGGATGCTTTAACATGTAAACTTAGAAATCAGTTGTATTCCGCAATGTAGAATAAGACACAGTTGTGCCGGACACCGAACACTTGGAAAAAAACCATACATGCTGTTCCGAAAGATATCTCGTGCGCCGACGATTGACTTAAAGACTTAATAATACTTTATTTGCGTGAAACAAATATACAAAAATGGTACAATCTAGTGGGGGAAAGCGTGAAATTTGTAGGCGAAGAACATTAGTCAAAAAATGTTGTCTTGAGTCTTAATGAAAACATATTTTATCAATAGAAAGTGTATTTAAAATCTGAATTATTGACAATAATTTATTTTAACTATTCGTATTTCGTTTGTGAAATGGTGTAAAAAGATAAGAAATTTGTTAAACTTAAACATGACAACAATGCATCAAATGCAGCAATATTCTTACATCAGATTTTGACTGTTAGTTGTGGCATGATTTATTCCAATAAATCATGGCTTCCAAAAGGCCGTCTTGTTGTGTACATTCAATTAACAAACCTAACAGTATTGTCAGATTTAATTTTCTTTTAATGCTTCGTATGAGGAAACTATACACCTTATGGGAGTATGAAATGATACTTTTAGATTTCATATACGTTACCGAACCTGCCACCTGAAGCTCTGGCAGAAGTTATGGGGCACCCTGTATATATCGGCTGATCTATTTGGTCGTGATCAGATATACGCGGGGTTGATTGAGAAAAAATATACGAAAAAAAAACCTTTTATTAATTAATACATTATAATTTAGTTTGGTATTAAGATGAGACACTTAAATAACCTCAGGACCCACTTAATCATTAGGGACTAATTATACAGGGTGTCCCATGAAAACCGTCCGTTAAGAGTTCATGGGGAAACACAATCCCAAATGTCGCATCTTAATATCAAACTAGTTTTAGCTGGTGTATGTCGTTGGTGTGTATATTAAATAGTATTGGAAGGATTATCTATTTGATATATCTATCGCTATTTGAGTCCTATATGGTTGTAGTTTCCTTCAAGTTATGATTGTGTTATTTTTCGTAATATTGTTTTTGTAGTTTGTTCAATATTGTTTGTAGGTATTTTTTACATTTTTGTTTGAATGCAGTGTGGTAGAGATTTGTATTGGATAATGGTCGGAAATATTGGTTAGTAGTATATCAATTTTTGTTTTATATCGGGTCATGTTTGTGATTCCGTGGTCTATTATTGTGTTTTCTCCTTTATTGTTGGTGTGAGTGTAATGTTGTGTTCCGGTTTTGTTTATTATTTTGTACCGTTTCTCAGCTAAAGTGTTATAGGTATACCAAATGATTTTATAAAATTTGAAATATGTTGAGCTGATAGAAATGGACAAAAAATCATTTAATAACGTGCAAAATGCATTTTAGGTTATGTTATTCCTCTAACAATAACATGACCGAAATTGTAGAAAAACTACTGCACATGTTGTATTCCAGATATTTACATTTTTTAACAGTTATCTCTAATCTCTAAAGTATCTCTAATGAGTATATAAAATTGTAACCAATTGTAATTGTATCCACAAATATTGTAAATTGTAATTTATTTTAATATTACCAGTATTACCAGGAGATTCGGTTAATAGGTTGTTTACATTTTCTAATGTATAGGTATGTCCACATAGAGAGTTTAACGTGAGCATTAGAGTATGTTCGTGTGTGCGCATATGAATAGTTTATTTCAGAAACTGGTCAAGTGCACCTTTTTAAATTGTTGGGAAACAAAGAAAAACATGATATCCTTGATATTTAAGCAGATTTTGCCTGAACAAATGTCTAGTATTAATTAATATCTTCCCCGAGTTGATGCTGAATTAAATTATAATATTTCTCCTTTAATAGTAAAAAATATTGAAAATATTGTAGATGACTCGTTTCTGCAATAAAATAAAAATGTTTAATGTAGAAACATATATTTTTAATGGTAATTTCCTAATTTTTTGTGGTATGATTTTTAACAAACAAGACACTATTATAAACTATATATTTTTTATTTGAACACAGAACAAAACACAAAATTTTCCGTGTTTTCATTAAAATACAAATAATAAATAAATTTAAACTAATTTTCTGATTTGTTAAATATACCAAACTACTAACCAATGGTAAGTAATGGCAAACCAATGGTAATTGTTACCATGGTATTAGTATTATACAAAATACCACAGGACTTTTTATGCATAAATTTAGATTTACTTCAGAAACACGCTATGCGAACCTGTCGCTTGACAGTTTTCTGCACTAAATACGATATTAATTGTAAATTATATCCTATAAAACGGAATGGCAGTTGAAGTTATATTGCAGAAAAATATGCCCTGACAATAGGATATACTGATTCCGCAAAAAAGAAAAATTCACAAAAATGTCTGTTGACCAGTTTCTGAAATAAACGATTCATATGTGGACGGTTAGTAGTTATACTAGGACAGTTCCAGATCGCCCCCCGCGAAGATTTCGATTAATTTAATCCGCGGTTTTTATTGGCGGATTAATCAATTACCGCGGGCAGTAACAATGGGTTGATTGCGGAAATCGCGAGTAATTTAATCACAATTGCAGGATAACAATGGAATAATTGCAGATGCATTACATTAATTACAGGTGCATTACTGCAATTACAGGTACTTTAATTGCAGGTTAATTGACGATCCGCGAATTTAATTGGCAGTCTAATCACCGCGAGCAGTAACAATAGATTGATTGCGAGTAATTTAATCACAATTGCAGGATAACAATGGAATAATTACATCAATTGTAGGTACTTTAACTACAGGTTAATTGACGATCTGCGAATTTAATTGGCAGTCTAATCACCGCGGATCAAATTGATATCATAGTTCGCAGGACTGAGGATCGCCACACAGTCGCCGCCCCTCGATCCCGCCGCCCCCCCGCCGCCCCCGGACCACCCACGAGGCCAGAGGCCGCCGCCCCCGCGCCGCCCCCCGCGCCGCCACCACCCGCCCCCCGGGCCCCGTGGTCCACTGTCACACCGCCCCCGATGAGGCCGTGCGGCGAGTTGAACCAGCGATAAGGCCGGGGTCAGCCGAAGGGTCGCCCCACCCGCGGTATGTAATGCGATACGGCAGGAAGTAATCACTCAAACCTCCATAAGTATGATAAACTTAAGTTAATGAGCGTCAAAGGTCGCATTCCCCCGTTATCGTACGAGCCAGTTACCAGCCAGGACATCTTCGCGCGAGACTGGCCATAAAAACATTTCCCCCGATTTTAAGGGCCGATAGAAAAAAGTCGTATTTAATATAGGCGAGATTAGATATTTAACTGCGGAGATCAACGGATGTCAATTATATCAATAGCGTAATTAGACAGGATGTATTTACCTTAAATTAATTAACTACAAAAAGCTACAGGTACACAAACAGCCTTTCTGTGCTGGGAGGTAAAAAACAACATATTTATCCGCCAATAATTAGGTTTTATACGTATGCAATATAGATAAGGAATATGCAAGACAGGGGACAGACACATTGTAGGATTTATGTGTATACACTAGTAGTTGACCTGAGCCCTGAGGCTTGCAGAACGTAACTCCACGGTTTCAAAGTAACAATTGCAAGAAATTACCCAGAGTCTAAGTAAATGCATATACACTTTAAATAAACGCCGATACAATCAAATCAACTTCGAACTACTTAGCAATTCGTTGTTTTATTAATCAGCCGAGCATAAACTAAATTGATTACACCTGTTCATAGACAATAAATTATACTATCGCAACATAAATTTATTTACAATTAATTAAAACGAATTAAAAGGACAGCGATGGCAACATACTAATAGACAAAAACGCAATAAAGAACACATGGAAGCCGTATATCGAACAACTATTCCAAGACGAAAGACCAGAAATTCAGCATATACAGCCAGAAACAGGCCCAAGCATTCTGAAAGACGAAGTACGAAATGCCATAAAACAAGTTAAGACGGTAAAAGTCCAGGACCAGACGGATTCCACGCGGAATTTCTAAAACTACTAGACGACGAAGGAATTAAATGGCTAACCGACATCCTTAATAATATCTATAACACAGGTGTAATACCACAACAGTGCTTGGAATCAGAATTCGTAACACTCCCAAAAAGGCAGCGGCAAAAAGATGCGATGAATATAGAACAATAAGCCTAATGAGCCACCTATTGAAAGTGTTTCTAAAAATAATACATAAAAGAATATACAATAAAGTGGAAGGACAACTGGGACCCACACAATTTGGATTTAGAGCCGCATTCGGGACAAGGGAAGCTCTCTTTAGTGTTCAAGTATTGGTACAGAGATGCAGAGACATGAATTGTGATGTATACGCGTGTTTCGTTGATTACAAAAGGTCTTTGACAGAGTCCAACACCAAAAACTGATACAAATTCTGGAAAATACAGGAATAGACGACAAAGACCTCAGAATAATTACAAATCTATACTGGAACCAAACGGCAAGCGTAAGAATCGGAGACGATAGCACAGAAAGAATAAAAAAATTACGCGGTGGGAGGCAGGGATGTGTACTGTCTCCTCGGCTATTTAACATCTATTCTGAAGTCATATTTCGGGAAGCCCTAGTAAATACACAAGAAGGAATTTGTTTAAACGGGAAACGTATAAACAACATCAGATACGCAGATGATCATGGCCGACAACATAGAAGACTTACAACTAATAATGAATAGCTTAATAAGCACTAGCCACTGACATGGGCCAGATATCAACATAGACAAGACCAAATTCATGATTATAAGTAAGAACAACCCACAACACCACCAACAGCAACTGGAGCTGGAGCAGGGGAACATCGAACGAGTTAAAAAATATGTATATCTAGGCACCGTTATTAATGAGCAATGGGGCCAGACACAGGAAATAAAAAAGCAGGATTGAAAACAGCGAAAATATATTCATTAAAATGACCACAGCCTTTAAAAGTCGTGATGTAACTATTGATACCAAAATGAGACTCTTACGCTGCGCCGTATTCTCTGTGTTATTTTATGGAATGGAAGCTTGGACGCTCACGGTTGCTAACACAAAATGCTAACGACACCCCTCAGCCAACAGAGCAAAAGAATAGAAATAAACTCAATAAAATTCAAATAAAAATATTAAATTAAATCAATATAAACACAATAAACAATCCTACTTTTTCACCAAAAATAAAATTAAATCACAATTACCTAGCGCTAAAGATAAACTGCAGCGTCTATACAAAACGGACTAACTGCAAATATTGTGAAGCAAAATATTGTGGGGAAGAATATATATATATATATATATATATATATATATATATATATATATATATATAGAAGAAACCTGCCGAGCCATAAAAATTAGAATAAAAGAACACCTATGCTTCTAAAACAGCTCAAATTTTGGTCGCCACTTACCACAACCACATTTTCGACCACAACGCAGATATAAAACTCTTACATAACATACACTATTAGAAGCGTGCACAAAATTGATAAAATGCTAAATATAGATCTTAATGGCTAAACGAACAAACATAATTAAATTCCAGCTGATAACACGGGAGTAATATGATACGCATTGTGAGCGCAAACTATAAACATGACAATTTTCATCATTATGAATATAAGAAACTGCCTGGAAATTAAGCCAGACATGATAAATATGGCGATTTTATCATTGCGAGGGTCATAAATTCAATACTAATAGGCAGATGCAGCCGAAAATTGAGGATTAGGTATCGGGAAAATATGTCAGGCGGTAAACGGAGCAGAGCGATTTATGGATGGCAGATGCTAACCAGACATGGCCGCGGTAATTTAATTGGAGTGGAAACCATCCATCACCTGACACATATGGGCAATAAAAACTGTACCCTTCACTGATAATTTAATCAGCCCAGGAAGATATAAATACGACAAAAAGCCATTAACATGTCATTTGCCCATAGTGTAATTCGAGCAGCCATAACGACGCATAAAAACTATACCCTTAGCCGGTAAAATAATCGGCCCAGGAAGCTATAACTTAGATAAGACATCGTAAAAATATGAATTCCACCTCGTTCACTGACATATTTATGTCCGTTATATATGGGCACCTGACATGCTCCCAGACAGGCTCAGCAAGTCGAGACGTGTTTACCCCCACCACCACCACCGAAGCTTACTTAAACGCGAGGATTCTAGACACCGCTCCATTTCCAACGACACAGTTTCGGCGAGTAGAGTTATCTCACAGTCTGCGAGTGTGCTACAACAAAGTGTTCCTTAATTTAAGCTTACCGTCCAACATACAGTGCCCGACCAGTTTCGAATAGGTAAGTGCTTATTTATATTAAATTAAATATCCGCGGGCCCCAATTTAAATAAAAATTATTAGTGCAGCGGTATAAACTTAATCGATTTAAATGCATTTTCCTGGATATATAGCAGATGCCTCACATCGTAATTTAATGTAGCGTTTGAATCAGCATGAATTAATAGTTTGTATTTTATTGTTCGCAGATATGGACTTCATAAGCAAGCTGAATAAGATTGGGATGGTAAAAGCTATCATCAAAATCGGCGAACTGGAGCAGGACGTTCAACACCGCATCATCGAAGGCAGGAAAATCACCACCATATTTGGCGAGAAGCAAACGCTCGAGCTGGAGCAGGGGATCCTATTCCTACCGAAGCGTTTCAACAGCATCAGTAGCGATGAGTTTGGGGAGGCAGTCGCACGCGGTCTGTACATCAGCAGGAGATCGGACAATGGACTGTCGTTTGAGAGTGATGAAGAGAGATCTGCGAACTAGGACGCTGTTGCTAAAGCATAAAATCGAGGAGGTTAAAAGGATGGTCGAGATGCGCGAACTCACGAAACAAATGGCAACGCTAAAATTTTGTGATTAAAATAAAATATTTCTGTATATATCTAACTAACCAACACAATAAATAAAGAAATAATAAGAATAATATATACTTATTTCAACACTAAATTATCTATCCTATATTGCAAGAGAGAGAGAGAGAGAGAGAGAGAGCGCGAGAGAGCTAGGAGGTTAAGAGGAAAACACATGACAACACAGTAAAAGTATTAAAAAATAAGTACTGCATTTATCGAATGCGTTAGCCTATTAGCGGCAGTGTAAAGACAGGGGCTATTATAATGATGTGAAAAATGAGCACGCCCGATGTGATGGATAATAGGTTCGCATAAACAAGCACTTCGAGTACAAATAATGTTAGAGGGCATTTACATGTATAGTGATGCTGTATTGTCAACATTTGAATGTTTCAAACAAATGACTCTAATGAAGTGTTTTATCAACCTACAATAAATAGAGAAATAATACGATTTATTACTCATGCATATCCTCGAGTAGCTAGGAAACTGGATCTGTAATTCGAGCCTGCTTAATTACAGTATTAACTCTAATCGCCCGCTAGGTCATAGGTGCATTGATTTGTACACCTGTCAGAACTTGTAGCTGGCAGGGCGCTCCTCCCCACCACATGAGTTTCGGGGGGCTATCTTTAAGCTTGATTTCTGCATACATTAGGGTAGTTCTCAGACAGCAACGACGAAGCATGCATCCACCCAAGAGCACTAACACTCGCAGTCCTCCGCATATTAAGAGAAGTAAGTACACCGCTTCTAGCCAAATAATTATGAATAATTCATATATTTTATTGCTCCCAGATATGGACTGCGTAAGTAGCCTGAATAAGATTGGGATGGTAAAAGCTTTAATCAAAATCAGCGAGCTGCAGCAGGATTTATTATTAAAAATAGTATTGTATATGTTTGCATGATTTTTCTTTATTTAATATGTTCTGTTCTCTCTATACACTATGGAGGGGTGAATAAAAATAAAGTTTTACATTGTATTATTATTTTTTATTACCATATAAAATATCAACTACATACTCGTGACGGAGTGGCGGAGGGGCTTCGGGAGGAGCGGAGGGGCGGAAGGGCTGGTTGTGTTGGTTGAGGAGCGGAGGGGCTTCGGGAGAAGCGGAGGGGCGGAAGGGCTGGTTGTGTTGGCGGAGGGGCTTCGGGAGAAGGGGAGGGGCGGAAGGGCTGGTTGTGTTGGTGGAGGAGCGGAGGAGCTTCGGGACGGTACGGAGGATATATATACCACCACCAACAGGTGTATCACGGGTATCTCACAGGTGTCTCACAGCTGTCTCACAGGTGTCTCACAGGTGTCTCACAGCTGTCTCAGAGGTGTCTTACAGCTGTCTCACAGCGTCTCACATGTGAATCACAGCGTCTCACATGTGAATCACAGCGTCTCACACGTTACTACATTTTAAGAATATAAAGGGCCGGGGTGCTTCGTGAGGGGCGGAGGGGCTGGTGTAGTGTACGGAGGGGCGGAGGGGCTGGTGATGTTGGTGGTAGCGGAGGGGCTTCAGGAGAAGCGGAGGGGCTTCGGGACGGTACGGAGGATATATATATATATATATATATATATATATATATATATAAGAGAGACTGGCACAGTGGCTGTCACAGAGATATCAGTTGCATTCGATCCATCAGCATGTATAAGTGTAATAGATGTGAGTCTTCTTTCCGGTGGCTGCGTGGATTGAAAAGACACAAGACTACTAATTCTGCCAGATTATTGAAGTGTTTGCACTGTGAGAGAACATTTACAAGAAGCGATAATCTCAAACGGTATGAAACTAAACATCAAACAAATGCCACGATGGGACAACCTACGACCGAAAAGGATGCTTTGAATGGATCAGGGAGAACCTGTAATGACCAGCAAACGTTAAAAGGAGGAGGTGAGCTAGAGTCTCATCCGCGGTGTGAGAGGTTTGGTACGATGAAGGTCGTCAAGCAGCAACAATCGCTCGAGGTGATCAATATGGATCAATGGACAGGGGTGCTGGATTCGAGCCGAGCTTCACTAGACACAGCAAATTGCTACCCAATACAATCAGTTCGCTAGTATGCGGACCCTCCTGAAGCCCCTCCGCTTCTCCTGAAGCCCCTCCGCTACCACCAACATCACCAGCCCCTCCGCCCCTCACGAAGCACCCCGGCCCTTTATATTCTTAAAATGTAGTAACGTGTGAGACGCTGTGATTCACATGTGAGACGCTGTGATTCACATGTGAGACGCTGTGAGACAGCTGTAAGACACCTCTGAGACAGCTGTGAGACACCTGTGAGACACCTGTGAGACAGCTGTGAGACACCTGTGAGATACCCGTGATACACCTGTTGGTGGTGGTATATATATCCTCCGTACCGTCCCGAAGCTCCTCCGCTCCTCCACCAACACAACCAGCCCTTCCGCCCCTCCCCTTCTCCCGAAGCCCCTCCGCCAACACAACCAGCCCTTCCGCCCCTCCGCTTCTCCCGAAGCCCCTCCGCTCCTCCACCAACACAACCAGCCCTTCCGCCCCTCCGCTCCTCCCGAAGCCCCTCCGCCACTCCGTCACGAGTATGTAGTTGATATTTTATATGGTAATAAAAAATAATAATACAATGTAAAACTTTATTTTTATTCACCCCTCCATAGTGTATAGAGAGAACAGAACATATTAAATAAAGAAAAATCATGCAAACATATACAATACTATTTTTAATAATAAATCCTGCTGCAGCTCGCTGATTTTGATTAAAGCTTTTACCATCCCAATCTTATTCAGGCTACTTACGCAGTCCATATCTGGGAGCAATAAAATATATGAATTATTCATAATTATTTGGCTAGAAGCGGTGTACTTACTTCTCTTAATATGCGGAGGACTGCGAGTGTTAGTGCTCTTGGGTGGATGCATGCTTCGTCGTTGCTGTCTGAGAACTACCCTAATGTATGCAGAAATCAAGCTTAAAGATAGCCCCCCGAAACTCATGTGGTGGGGAGGAGCGCCCTGCCAGCTACAAGTTCTGACAGGTGTACAAATCAATGCACCTATGACCTAGCGGGCGATTAGAGTTAATACTGTAATTAAGCAGGCTCGAATTACAGATCCAGTTTCCTAGCTACTCGAGGATATGCATGAGTAATAAATCGTATTATTTCTCTATTTATTGTAGGTTGATAAAACACTTCATTAGAGTCATTTGTTTGAAACATTCAAATGTTGACAATACAGCATCACTATACATGTAAATGCCCTCTAACATTATTTGTACTCGAAGTGCTTGTTTATGCGAACCTATTATCCATCACATCGGGCGTGCTCATTTTTCACATCATTATAATAGCCCCTGTCTTTACACTGCCGCTAATAGGCTAACGCATTCGATAAATGCAGTACTTATTTTTTAATACTTTTACTGTGTTGTCATGTGTTTTCCTCTTAACCTCCTAGCTCTCTCGCGCTCTCTCTCTCTCTCTCTCTCTCTCTCTTGCAATATAGGATAGATAATTTAGTGTTGAAATAAGTATATATTATTCTTATTATTTCTTTATTTATTGTGTTGGTTAGTTAGATATATACAGAAATATTTTATTTTAATCACAAAATTTTAGCGTTGCCATTTGTTTCGTGAGTTCGCGCATCTCGACCATCCTTTTAACCTCCTCGATTTTATGCTTTAGCAACAGCGTCCTAGTTCGCAGATCTCTCTTCATCACTCTCAAACGACAGTCCATTGTCCGATCTCCTGCTGATGTACAGACCGCGTGCGACTGCCTCCCCAAACTCATCGCTACTGATGCTGTTGAAACGCTTCGGTAGGAATAGGATCCCCTGCTCCAGCTCGAGCGTTTGCTTCTCGCCAAATTTGGTGGTGATTTTCCTGCCTTCGATGATGCGGTGTTGAACGTCCTGCTCCAGTTCGCCGATTTTGATGATAGCTTTTACCATCCCAATCTTATTCAGCTTGCTTATGAAGTCCATATCTGCGAACAATAAAATACAAACTATTAATTCATGCTGATTCAAACGCTACATTAAATTACGATGTGAGGCATCTGCTATATATCCAGGAAAATGCATTTAAATCGATTAAGTTTATACCGCTGCACTAATAATTTTTATTTAAATTGGGGCCCGCGGATATTTAATTTAATATAAATAAGCACTTACCTATTCGAAACTGGTCGGGCACTGTATGTTGGACGGTAAGCTTAAATTAAGGAACACTTTGTTGTAGCACACTCGCAGACTGTGAGATAACTCTACTCGCCGAAACTGTGTCGTTGGAAATGGAGCGGTGTCTAGAATCCTCGCGTTTAAGTAAGCTTCGGTGGTGGTGGTGGGGGTAAACACGTCTCGACTTGCTGAGCCTGTCTGGGAGCATGTCAGGTGCCCATATATAACGGACATAAATATGTCAGTGAACGAGGTGGAATTCATATTTTTACGATGTCTTATCTAAGTTATAGCTTCCTGGGCCGATTATTTTACCGGCTAAGGGTATAGTTTTTATGCGTCGTTATGGCTGCTCGAATTACACTATGGGCAAATGACATGTTAATGGCTTTTTGTCGTATTTATATCTTCCTGGGCTGATTAAATTATCAGTGAAGGGTACAGTTTTTATTGCCCATATGTGTCAGGTGATGGATGGTTTCCACTCCAATTAAATTACCGCGGCCATGTCTGGTTAGCATCTGCCATCCATAAATCGCTCTGCTCCGTTTACCGCCTGACATATTTTCCCGATACCTAATCCTCAATTTTCGGCTGCATCTGCCTATTAGTATTGAATTTATGACCCTCGCAATGATAAAATCGCCATATTTATCATGTCTGGCTTAATTTCCAGGCAGTTTCTTATATTCATAATGATGAAAATTGTCATGTTTATAGTTTGCGCTCACAATGCGTATCATATTACTCCCGTGTTATCAGCTGGAATTTAATTATGTTTGTTCGTTTAGCCATTAAGATCTATATTTAGCATTTTATCAATTTTGTGCACGCTTCTAATAGTGTATGTTATGTAAGAGTTTTATATCTGCGTTGTGGTCGAAAATGTGGTTGTGGTAAGTGGCGACCAAAATTTGAGCTGTTTTAGAAGCATAGGTGTTCTTTTATTCTAATTTTTATGGCTCGGCAGGTTTCTTCTATATATATATATATATATATATATATATATATATATATATATATATATATATTTCTTCCCCACAATATTTTGCTTCACAATATTTGCAGTTAGTCCGTTTTGTATAGACGCTGCAGTTTATCTTTAGCGCTAGGTAATTGTGATTTAATTTTATTTTTGGTGAAAAAGTAGGATTGTTTATTGTGTTTATATTGATTTAATTTAATATTTTTATTTGAATTTTATTGAGTTTATTTCTATTCTTTTGCTCTGTTGGCTGAGGGGTGTCGTTAGCATTTTGTGTTAGCAACCGTGAGCGTCCAAGCTTCCATTCCATAAAATAACACAGAGAATACGGCGCAGCGTAAGAGTCTCATTTTGGTATCAATAGTTACATCACGACTTTTAAAGGCTGTGGTCATTTTAATGAATATATTTTCGCTGTTTTCAATCCTGCTTTTTTATTTCCTGTGTCTGGCCCCATTGCTCATTAATAACGGTGCCTAGATATACATATTTTTTAACTCGTTCGATGTTCCCCTGCTCCAGCTCCAGTTGCTGTTGGTGGTGTTGTGGGTTGTTCTTACTTATAATCATGAATTTGGTCTTGTCTATGTTGATATCTGGCCCATGTCAGTGGCTAGTGCTTATTAAGCTATTCATTATTAGTTGTAAGTCTTCTATGTTGTCGGCCATGATCATCTGCGTATCTGATGTTGTTTATACGTTTCCCGTTTAAACAAATTCCTTCTTGTGTATTTACTAGGGCTTCCCGAAATATGACTTCAGAATAGATGTTAAATAGCCGAGGAGACAGTACACATCCCTGCCTCCCACCGCGTAATTTTTTTATTCTTTCTGTGCTATCGTCTCCGATTCTTACGCTTGCCGTTTGGTTCCAGTATAGATTTGTAATTATTCTGAGGTCTTTGTCGTCTATTCCTGTATTTTCCAGAATTTGTATCAGTTTTTGGTGTTGGACTCTGTCAAAGACCTTTTGTAATCAACGAAACACGCGTATACATCACAATTCATGTCTCTGCATCTCTGTACCAATACTTGAACACTAAAGAGAGCTTCCCTTGTCCCGAATGCGGCTCTAAATCCAAATTGTGTGGGTCCCAGTTGTCCTTCCACTTTATTGTATATTCTTTTATGTATTATTTTTAGAAACACTTTCAATAGGTGGCTCATTAGGCTTATTGTTCTATATTCATCGCATCTTTTTGCCGCTGCCTTTTTGGGAGTGTTACGAATTCTGATTCCAAGCACTGTTGTGGTATTACACCTGTGTTATAGATATTATTAAGGATGTCGGTTAGCCATTTAATTCCTTCGTCGTCTAGTAGTTTTAGAAATTCCGCGTGGAATCCGTCTGGTCCTGGACTTTTACCGTCTTAACTTGTTTTATGGCATTTCGTACTTCGTCTTTCAGAATGCTTGGGCCTGTTTCTGGCTGTATATGCTGAATTTCTGGTCTTTCGTCTTGGAATAGTTGTTCGATATACGGCTTCCATGTGTTCTTTATTGCGTTTTTGTCTATTAGTATGTTGCCATCGCTGTCCTTTTAATTCGTTTTAATTAATTGTAAATAAATTTATGTTGCGATAGTATAATTTATTGTCTATGAACAGGTGTAATCAATTTAGTTTATGCTCGGCTGATTAATAAAACAACGAATTGCTAAGTAGTTCGAAGTTGATTTGATTGTATCGGCGTTTATTTAAAGTGTATATGCATTTACTTAGACTCTGGGTAATTTCTTGCAATTGTTACTTTGAAACCGTGGAGTTACGTTCTGCAAGCCTCAGGGCTCAGGTCAACTACTAGTGTATACACATAAATCCTACAATGTGTCTGTCCCCTGTCTTGCATATTCCTTATCTATATTGCATACGTATAAAACCTAATTATTGGCGGATAAATATGTTGTTTTTTACCTCCCAGCACAGAAAGGCTGTTTGTGTACCTGTAGCTTTTTGTAGTTAATTAATTTAAGGTAAATACATCCTGTCTAATTACGCTATTGATATAATTGACATCCGTTGATCTCCGCAGTTAAATATCTAATCTCGCCTATATTAAATACGACTTTTTTCTATCGGCCCTTAAAATCGGGGGAAATGTTTTTATGGCCAGTCTCGCGCGAAGATGTCCTGGCTGGTAACTGGCTCGTACGATAACGGGGGAATGCGACCTTTGACGCTCATTAACTTAAGTTTATCATACTTATGGAGGTTTGAGTGATTACTTCCTGCCGTATCGCATTACATACCGCGGGTGGGGCGACCCTTCGGCTGACCCCGGCCTTATCGCTGGTTCAACTCGCCGCACGGCCTCATCGGGGGCGGTGTGACAGTGGACCACGGGGCCCGGGGGGCGGGTGGTGGCGGCGCGGGGGGCGGCGCGGGGGCGGCGGCCTCTGGCCTCGTGGGTGGTCCGGGGGCGGCGGGGGGGCGGCGGGATCGAGGGGCGGCGACTGTGTGGCGATCCTCAGTCCTGCGAACTATGATATCAATTTGATCCGCGGTGATTAGACTGCCAATTAAATTCGCAGATCGTCAATTAACCTGTAGTTAAAGTACCTACAATTGATGTAATTATTCCATTGTTATCCTGCAATTGTGATTAAATTACTCGCAATCAATCTATTGTTACTGCTCGCGGTGATTAGACTGCCAATTAAATTCGCGGATCGTCAATTAACCTGCAATTAAAGTACCTGTAATTGCAGTAATGCACCTGTAATTAATGTAATGCATCTGCAATTATTCCATTGTTATCCTGCAATTGTGATTAAATTACTCGCGATTTCCGCAATCAACCCATTGTTACTGCCCGCGGTAATTGATTAATCCGCCAATAAAAACCGCGGATTAAATTAATCGAAATCTTCGCGGGGGGCGATCTGGAACTGTCCTAGTATAACTACTACGGTTGCATTTTTAGGGTATTTATTCATGTGTGGCGGATATATTACGGCTAACACCTAGCACAAAATTCGTTAGGGATATAAAATTTGATTTTTTTGGAGTTAGTGGATAAAAATAGATTCATAAAAGGCTAAACCGTGCTATATTTTTTGTGTACATACTTAATACAAATTGATAATTAGTCAATTTTAAATTAGATACAAATCAATGTAAGGGAGAGGTGGCATGAAAGGGACTTTTTTTTTTAAAGAGTCTAGTAAATAAATGAGTAAATAATTTGAACAGTTACGAATAGAATTGAAAACTAGTTCACTACTGATGGAAAATATAATAATGAACATTTTTTTATTCTTAGTTGTATATTTTTTCATTTAAAAAAGTGCATTTTGTCCCTTTCATCACTAGACTGTATTGAAAGGGACACAATAATTTATGAAAGGGACATTTCGTAATAACAAGGAAAATCATCTTGTATCTACAGGTATTTTATATTACCCATACTAAATAAATAGTATACGTACACGTTACACGATAAGTATGTGTACTATTAAGTATATATACTTTAAAATCACATTTGTAAAACTAATTATAAATCAGTCCTATATTTCTTTTTTTAAAGATAATTCAATAAAATTAACACATCCACATATATTGTATGTGTAAGAGATTCAGTAGGAAATTCAGTAGGAAATTCAGGAGTTTTTATCATTTATCAAATCAAAATCCGTATTTGATATAACCGTCCCTTTCATAACCATTTATTGTGTCCCTTTCATAACTAACATGCACAAATTAAAAACATAACTTCTAAAGCTGTAATTTTATCTAAACGGTACCAACTTTTCGTTCTTCAATAATTGAATATGCGACTAATTATATACAAAGATAAACCGTTCAATAAACCATTTACAACATTTCAAGAAACGTTTGGAAAGAATTACAATAAATTTACTTTGGAGCACGAATAAAATCACAAGCATAATTCCTTTGAAATATCGGAAGCTTGTAATTAGGTGCGAATGGGTATGAATTGGTGTAGCTACACAACATAAATACTTATGTTTCGGGGATATTTTTAATTGTCGCGTAATTTACCCCTAACTGGTAAAATTTGTGTCGTTATATGGTAACCCAACTTGACGATAAAAAATATATATTAATCGATGCTTGACCTTGTAGAGCTAAAAAAGTGGCAATGAGAAAGTGCCTTTTGTTTTTTTATACATTTTCTAATAACTTAGAAAAACATAAAAACGATATCGCAATATTTCGGATAGTGTCGAATATCTCCGGAAGTAGCGGAATATTCTGGTTTTCTCAATAGAATAATACTGACCACTAAATTGCGCAACTTTTTTGTAATTTAACCGTCTTTGTAAGTGTTACGGTTTCCGAGATCCCTACGCTGTTGATCCTTATCTTGGACCCCCTGTATAATAATGACTGTCACAGTTATTTACGTTATAAGGGCGGGAAGTTATGTATTAAAGTACGTACGAATACTGTACGAACGTACAAGAATACGTACGTACGAACAGAATATTGCGCAACTTTTTTGTAATTTAACCGCCTTTGTAACTTTCACGGTTTCCGAGATTTCGAGTATACCTACTCTTGAGTACTCTAGAATCGAATATCCGCCGAGTTTCCCCTTCCCTGGTGAGGGCTTCACCCCCTAATATTTAAAAACAGCCTCCAAACGCCTTAATTTTTTTCGACTAATTATCTTGTAATCGGTACACCGACTGAAACTTTTTAAATCGGGTAAAGTTGATGGAAACAAAATTTTGAACAAACATTGTACTACTCGGTTTGCCACTAAACCTATAGTTCGCGCGGTATAGATATCTACTGGATTTGTTAATTTAATTGTTGGCACATAATGACACAGAATGAATTGGATAAAATCCCAATCTTATTAGAATAAAGAGCTTTGTATAATTAGCTCAATAATGATTTTTTTTTAAATTTTTATTATAGATTTCATTCTCTGTTGCACGCTTTATTTTCACCATGAGTTATTAGTGTATATCAATTTTATTTATAACAATTAAGTAATAATGTTTTTTAAGAGTTCGGTGCACCCGACTAAAGAGTATACAAATTGTATATATTTTTAATTAAATATGTACAGTATGCGAACATTGTATGAAGAAAGCAGACACCGTCAGATTTCCCGCCCTTAGAGGCCTCTTTACACAAACGCGGTATTGGGAATTGCAAGTAAACGACAGCCAAGATAATTCATGAACGGGTCAACATAATTACAATCGGAAAGATTGTAATTGTGATATAAGATTTTTTTAAGAAATAATAAAATATTGATTAATTATATTGATTAAAATAATGGCATCTTTAGCCGATTTGTGAAATTTTCTTCTGTATTTATTTAATTAAGACAGGGTGCATATAATGGAAATTCCCTCAGGGTATTTGGAGCTAATGTTGTTGCAAACCACCTACTTTTTTTTTTTGTTCCAATATCATGAATTATAATGGAGTATTCTTGTCTGCACATAAATCCGATTAGGTGATTAGAAATAAGTCACCTTGATTTATTTCTTAAAATTACTTTGCCTAATTGTAGATAAATGTCTAAACTTTCTATATTAGTTCTCCGATTGTAATTATGTTAACCCGTTCATGAATTATTTGGCTATCGCTTATTAATAATGCCGTATACTAGCTGGGGTAAAGAGGCCTCTTAAATTATGTTATAATATGGATGTCACGTTAGATTAGGTTTTGTTCAACTATTAGATCGGGATAAGTTACAATAGTTTTAGCTTGGGTCAAGTTAATTTATCCAAAGTGTTATCTAATGTTCGCTTCAATATAAATATAAGCCATGTTCACAGTTTATTTTGAACACCGTCCGACTTTTCTCTGTGAGATACCCAAAGGCAAGTTGTCAGAATTAAATAGAGCGAGTAGTGAATCCTGGGGTCGGGCAATTTATTTTTAACCATAGGTGTTTTCCAAGTACTTACAGAGTACACCAGAGATACGAAAGAATTAGTTCGGACACAAATATACCTCCTAAATCTATAATTGTATTTGGGAAACCATATTGAACTTTTGAAGGACTGAAACTTTGACTTTTTGTGTTATATGGGTTAAGAAAGTGCATGGCAATCAGAGATCAGCAGTTACAAAACGATTTAATACTGTTCCAATTGGTTTCCCAAGCGAGGCCTGAAAGATATACTATCGCCTCGGCTGGCAGGTTGTGCAAACAAGACGTCGCCAGGGGGTGTCGACCATTCGACGGCTTAAGTGTGCCGTTATCGCTTCGAAAGTGTTAAAGTAAACAATCGAGTGGAAACTGTCGGCCAGTGATAAAGAGTGACGTTGAAAAAAGAGACAATCGCACAATTGAATTCCAAATGAGGCACGCAGCCACACAATCGGCAAGTGGGACGCCTTTTGGCATTTAGCGAAAGTGATTGTGTTACCAGTGGAGTCCAACATATTGGACATTGTTTTGGTAGGTCATTTTTTTAAATTTTGGTCATCGACTCGCAGCGTGCGCAACTTGTTTACGCGAGTACGTTGGACGAGTCGATGCGGTGTTTACCCGAGCCACCGCCGATCCCACGTGCGTTTGGGTGTGCGCTAAGTGGAGCAGAGCTGAAAACAAAGCTGCTCTTCGTGGAACACATGCTCGCGACCTGCGGAATTCTGTTTACGTCCGGGGCGGTCGGTGTCATTGTTCGCGACCACGCTCCGGGGGGGAACTCGGAACTCACCGTTGTGGGTGTGAGGAGGACGCCGTTGCCCATCGACGTCATAAAGTCGGCAGTGGACATCTGGGAGTTGTGACTGTCGTTGGAGAAGTCCGAGTTGTTGGACATGCCGTCACTCAGTTCCAGCTTCATCGCGTCCGAACGGTGAGCGCGAGTCTCAACTGGCGCGCACAAACACGCACTCACAAGCCACAACAACCTTGTAATAATTATCAATTCCGCACAGCTGGTCGGTCGAGGTGTCCCGTCCGCGGTGTATGTGGCCGAGGGGTTCTGCACACGCTATTCGGACGCCGAGTTTTCGTCCGAAGAAGCCGCCGCGGACACGGTAGAAAAATAACAATAAAACACGACTAGATGAGTCACTCCGGCAGGGATGCCCTCCTTCTGAGAACCACCGACTGGGTATGATGTCATGGCTAAAAATATCCGTGTGGAGTGGTGGCGGATAGGCCAATGGGCGAGAGCAACGGTCCGAGGGGCCACGACCAGAACCGCACTAACACGAGCCAGGCACGTTTCTCGGAAACGATGAGTCATGGGCGCGTGGGCCTCCGCCGGTCGTTTCGAAAAACCGGCGAGATCGCGATCCGCACTCCGGAAGTCGAGGAATTCGCGACCCCACCGAGCAAAAAAAATAATAACAACACGCGGTGACTCACCACACGTTTCAACAAAATTGCTACAGAGAGCATCAAATGTGTAACACCGACACTAACTCTAGCTAACAAACAAATTGTACAGTTTTGCCTAAATTAAAGTCCGGTGTGTACGATTTCGATTCCAAATTATTTGCAGCGGCGAATTTATACTTCTGCCGCAACTTGCCGCCCTGGACGACGACCCCCACTTGAAATCGAGGATACGGTTCAATACGTAATGATTATTGTAGTAATTTTTGTTTTGACCAACATAAAGCAACAGGTGGTGGAACTAAAAAAAACCTACCATACTAAAATTAAATATTTAAAAGAACTTCTTTCATGAACTAGAGAAAACGTATGAATAATCAGTTTTACTATCACAAGAGCATAGAAAATAATCGATTATTTTACTAGTAACGAGACGTAATCTGCGAAATATCCTTTTTGAGGATTATGTCGAGTTACGAGTGAAAAATAATCATTATTTGCGATAGATCGAGTGGTATTATACAGTGGTATTACGATTATACAGGGTCCGTCATTTCACCTCCCGTCTTCTACTGCTCAGTTACTAATTGAGTTAGGATTTTGATATTTTTCAGACTTTACTTGCATTCTGGGGCGTATTTCAGGAAAATATTTTTGATTATACAGGGTGTCCCAAAAAAGTGTGACGTCATCATGATGTATATTTTGAGATTGCATGGTATATTTTTTTGTAGCTTATTTGGATACCCTTTATATATGCCTACATACCCATAAAATTTTATTGAAATCGGTTCAGTGATAATAGCACAAAAAAATCAAAACTGAAAAAAATCAGTTTTGCACCATTGGTTAAGAAAATTAATAAGGGATAAAAATAGTGCCTCGTTAATAAAACCATACAAGGTACTCATTAAATAACCTCTGACAGTTGCGTTAACAAAGTTTTATTGATATGCATTATACAGTGCCCAAAATTTAGTGTCAAAACTTTTCAAACTTAAAAGCACTTTATTTTTCTTATTTTGAATTGGAGCCCCTGTATATTTTTATGTCATTACATGTGGAATTAAAAGACACACATTTTTCCTAATTTCAACTCTATCGCAATTCCTACCACATTAAAAGTTATGTGCAGAATACTCGATTTATCAACTATTCAAATAGCCATTTTAATGAATAAAACCCGAAGGTGATGTTTTGTAGTTACAATTAATATCTCGAAAGTATTAAAGCTTTCACAGATCTACGTCTAAACCTATTACACATCGTAAAAGTTTTGTATAAAAAATAGTTTTAGTAATAACATTTCATAAAAACATAACATAACTGTGCATTTCTAAAATTGATTAATTGCTAGAACTTATGTTCGATATGTCTTCCGCCCTCTTGAAGGCACAAACGAAGACGAGTATGAAATGACATTGCCAATCTTCGTAACAGGTTGGGTGTAATATTTTGAAATGCGTTTAAGATTCTTTGCTGTTTTCTGGAGTGGTTGGACGTTCTTGATAAACGATTATTTCCTTCACGTAGCCCCACAAAAAGAAATCTAATTTAGCGTTGCGCCCACTCGAATAAATGTATTCGCTCATCTCGAGTTATACATGTATTCGAATAACTCGAGATATTAATAGCGTCAACTCGAGTTGGCTTTTATAATAGAAGCATAATGTAGTGGACTCAAATTAAAAACGGCATTTGTTAATTCTAACCAAAATTTAATAGTATTATTCATAACATAATATATTAGACAACGTTTAAGGCAATAATATAAAAAATATATAACACAAATATAAAAACTCTATAATAATGAATGGTCTACATATCTATATAAGGAAACCAAAATACAATTTCTTATAACATAAAAGTAATAATTAAAAGTTAATCAAAACAATTCAAAATAAATATAACAATAAATAAGAATTCTTAGTTTTCGCTACCACTATTTAGGAAATAACTGTATTAGAATCATGCAATCGACTATTAAGGAACATTATTTGGTCAAGTTTCTTCGGGTGAAGTCTATTTCTGTCTTGATTTGTTAATTGTCCGGTTTTGAGAAAACTCTCTCAGACGGAACTGAAGTACCAGGAATGCATAAGTATATGATGGCCATTTTATATAAATCTAGAAAGAAATTTTGATTCAGTTTCCAAAAATCTAACGGATTATGTTTTCTGTCCAGTAGCGGAAGGTTTAAGTATTGTTTCACGGCTACCACAGATTCATTCCGAAACTGGAGCAGTTGAACAAACATTCTCACCCATTGCCATATTGAAGTTTTCCCATAATTCATCATAGGATTCAACATTTTCAGAATTCGGGGGAGAAGGAGCCAGATTTTTGATCTCACAAATTGGTTCAGTTTCACTCATTTGAATTAACTCATCTATAATCGACTGCATAGCACTTTCTGCGTTACCTTCAATGCTAAATCCCAATTTTTTGAATCACAGATCAAGGAAACGAGTTTTTGCTACAATACTATTCGTTTCCAAATGTCCTAACCGCCTGTCAAGTACGTCTAACAATTTTGATTGTAGACTATTGCAGTTTTTAAACCTCTAACGAATAGAATGACACGGGACAACGTAGTATACATTTCTCCTAACAGTTCGTTCGTCATTTTTTCCAAAGGTTTAAAAAGACTAATGCAATCTGTTATAATTGTCCACTCATAAGTTTTGAGGTGGCGATTCTAATAAACCCAATGTAGCCGATAATGGTGATCGAGTATCCATTAATATTTGAATCACGATTAATGCAGACTTCCATCTTGTTGGAACATCTTGCTTCAATTTTAACTGTGGAAGACCCATTTGTTGTTGCATTTCATTTAATTAATAACTGGCTACGTTATTTATTTAAAAATGCATAACTATACGTCTGATTTTTTTTAGAGTTCAGAAAATTCTGAGTTATTTTTTATGCAGTATTGGACTGCCAAATTCAAAGTATGCGCCACGCAATAGTGATTTTGTTGGCGTAAATATTCAGCTACTGCTTTTTTTTAATATTGGCGGCATTGTTAGTAACAATTGTTGGCTCAGACACGTCGGCACGTCAGGAGTACACGACTGCAACGGCACAAGTCCCCTGAACGAATGAATAGCTGAATAGCTGCTGCCAGCTGGGGCACGCGACTTGCAAATCAAGTAAATAAATAGAGGTGCTGACTCGGGTTGGCCAACTCGAATAATCATTCGACTTGAATCGAATAATCATTCGAGTTGGAATATTTACGAGTCGTAATTTCTCGAGTCATAGGATTATTCGACTCGGCACAACGCTAATCTAATTTAGCGTCCACTTACTTGGCCCTCCTCTTCCAATCCACCGATTGGGGAAGGTACTGTTGAGATATTCCCTGACTTGTAGTGAATAAAGTTGCTGTAGCTCCATCATGTTTCAGCACCTTGCATCCCTCACAGCTATTGGTAATTTTTCACATAAATTTGGCAATTGATTTTGCTAAATCCAAAAACGTTGGGCAATTCAAATGTTCGTTAAAAAAGTGAGGGCGATCGCACAAACTTACGAATCAAGTCAAAACAAAAGTCAAGATGGCGGTTTCCGAGATATTAATAGCAACTTTCATATTTTAAATGGCCGGAGTTTTTAGAAAATCACGACTTTTAGTTTCTTTAGAATAACTTCAAAACTGCTCGGATTTTTGAAAAAAAATCAACATTATCTGAACCATCACATAAAACTGCACAATATTACCCATTTAACCAGATCTGTAGCTTTAGGTATAAGAAAGAGACCTATGCAATCCCACTCTATTTGGGACACCCTCTATTGGTAGTGCACGGCAAGCTTGTCTTTATCATTTTTTCATCGATGGTAAGATGATGTTCGTTGCTTAGCTTTAGGCAGTGTTGTAACAGATACATTTTTTTTTGGTATCTAGATACAGATACAGATACTTTAGAAAAAATGTATCTAGATACATATTTACATACAAATTTCAAAATGTATCTAGCTACTTCTAGATACATTTCAGATACATAGAAAACCAAACCAAATATTGTTTTCTTTTTACAAACGCATTTTACATGCAAAAGAAAATCCTCATAAATATTTAATAAAATGTGCATAACTAAATTTATTTTTTATCGTCTGCTTATAGTTATAGGTATACTCGTCCCGTCCTGACAATGACTCATCGATTCATATTGCATGAATCGTACATACGTTTCTAATGACATTTAATTCTATGACATTTAGCTTAAGCACACGAACCAGCATTAAAAACGCGATTGTTTATTCGAAAAACACGCGTCATTATCAGCTTTCGGGCTACTATAGGTTCGTAATATATACAAGAATAATACACAATGAAATAGCAAATGACTGACTCAAACTTATAATAAATACGAGAAAATTAATCGAAGTCCCTAGGTAAAAATAACAAAAAGAAAATAATAATGCTCTCAATAATGAATAATTACATACCGCTAATTGTATGTAATTAACGTTAAATGCAGTGTTGTAACAGATACATTTTTTTCATCTAGATACAAACACAGATACTTAAAAAAAATGTATCTAGATACAACTTTTGGTACTCAAGCAAGAATGTATCTAGATACTTGAAATGTATCTAGATACATTACAACACTGGCTTTAGGTATGGCTTGAGAGACTCATTAAATTCTGAAGAGACTGAAGAATTCTCAGTAATTTGAATAACTTCTTGTAAATTGGCTACAGATTTTGTCAGATTGCTTACTATTTATTCCAATACTTTGCGCGCCTAGACATTTTTGTACCAAATTCATGTCTTCTTCCAATCCGGTTTTAGGGTTAAGAACAATCGATTCGTTTTGATATTTGGTGTTCTTTTGCTTAACATCTTCTGTAGTAGAAGCATTGGACACTTGTCTTGACATTATTTGTTCGATGTTAACCATTTCGATGCAGCGGTATGTTTGTCTTCGCCCTGTGTAGTTTTGGAGAATATGGTATTGTATTCAACACGGCCTGTAAGTTCACCATACATGTCGACTTCGTTCTTGAAAAGCTCTACTATGCAGAAGGTAAGACCTTTTTTTTGTAAGCCATAACTCCGGGGAGTTTTCGTCATAGTTTTCCACAATCTTGCGAATCTCTTCGGTTGTCAGAGCTGCAGAACTGGATTTTCTTTTCTCTGGTAGCTCTTATAGCTGTCTTCTTTTGGCCTTCCTGGCATCTTCAAAAACTATGTCTTTGAATGGGTCTATTTTCCGATTAAAATCTTTAAAGTACTTTTTCTGGAGATGTTTTGCGGAAATATTCCAAATCGTCTATACAACTCCCTCCTTATAATCGGTTCCATCAGCTCGCTTCGCGTCGAAAGCCCTGCCTTTTAGAATACCTGCCAAGTGTTCGTTCGAAGTCTGCTCAAGAAGTTCATATTTTCGCTGTTCACAAAATGCTAAAAACTGATTCAAAATGCATTTGTGCGTTTTCGCCGTGTTTGCAGGTGTTAAAGACTTATTTGCTACAATTATTTCTAAACCTGAAACTTTTCCGAAGCGATTCATTGCGATTTTATTTGACGTTTGTTAATAAATACAAAACTTTGTTGTCATGACAGTTATTAAATCATGGCTCTAGATTTAAATTATTATCCATTATATTTGCTTTGTTGGACCCACCGAAAAACAGAAGTGATTAAACCACGTCGTCAAGGGTATATCCGTTTATCAAAACATGGTAACTCTATAAAATTTGTGATTGCTATTGGCCAAATTTATGATGAATTATATAATCACCGGCAAAGGCTCATTATTTCTTACATTTACATTTAATTGAATATAAATTTTAAATCGTCTACTTGAACAGATTTTTTATCTCTGCCAATACGAACTTCTAACAACTTGGGGCTACTCTCAGTAAAGTTACAATTGGGCAAAAATGTAATGCAAAAATGTGTTTATTGGTTTGTTAAAGTAGATATACATGGTCTTTTTGAAATATGGAACCAAAGCCAGTGGGGGATCTAGGGGGGGTGGGGGGTGAGGGCTATAGTCCAGGGCGAGAAAATCCAGGGGCGACAAATTGTTGGAAAAATACCAAAGGAACAAGTCACAATAAAAAATAAATATACAAATAAATAAATAAATGACGAAGGTAAAAGGGCAAATACAAGAAGTGAAGCATCTCCTTCAACTTTTTAGATTAGATACGACTTTTTTTGTCAATTTTATGCTGAGATATGTTTTCTCGATTTAACGTATAAAGCACTGCTGTCTTATAGCACAAAGGTCAAAGGTCGGTAAACCAGTGTACATTATCAAGTTTAGAAAGTTGGTTCGTAACAGTTTTGGTTGGGAATAATGCTACAATAGTATGAGATCGATCTATCAACCGTATCAGTATGCAATGTATAAGAACAAAATTTAACATTTATGAAAATTGAGCGCTAATGAAAGCGACAGTAACTAAGTATGAAGATGAAACGAACAGAAAAAAAAGAAAAATCCAGTCAGATGAAACCTGAGCAGCAGATGTAGAATTGATTGATTGAGAAAATTTCAGAATCAATCAAGAGTACTAAAATTCTTTAAAATTTCCACGTCCAAGAAGCACTTTGACATTGTGTACAAAGCTTCAGTTAGTACTCTTGATTGATTCTGAGATTTTTTCTACCAATTAATTCTACATCGCCTGCTCTGCTTTCATCTGACTGGATTTTTCGTTTTTTTTTCTTTTGGTTTCATCTTCATACTCAGTTACTTTCGCTTTAATTAGTGCTTATGATAACCTCTCCGGGTGTCTCACGATTGAAGGTGGCGGGTTCCAGGAGTGTTCCCTTCACGCCCGGTGATTGATAAATTACCGGAATGGATGGTTGCTAATTAACGTATGCGCGGCTAGTCGTATCGTTCGGTTGAGTGGGTCGTGATGATTCGGTACCCCTTACACTATGCTGTTATGAAGGACCAAAATGTTGCGACTTGCTACTATTTTTGTCAGTTTAGGCGCCAATTAATAAAATAGACTATTGTGTTACACTATATTTATTACAATATCGAGGTCAATATCCTTCAAGTAGTCTTCGATCAGTACATGGCGACGAACTGCAAACCACCCCAGCAGGACGGGCCCAGAGCTCATACGGCTCGTGAAACCATTGAATTTATTCACTCGATAATCGGGTTATTAACCTGAACTGCAAACTCCGAAATCCCCGGATTTGACGCCACTCAACGGCGGTTTTTTTTCTCAGCTGAAAAATAATATTCAAGTCCTCGATCACAACATTGAACATCTGTGGTAACGTACCACTGAAGAATGTGGCAACATCACTTTTAAAATTCTCTAGAACACGTTTGAAAACATGAAATGACGAGTTCAACTTGGTTTACGCGAAAATGAAGGTTATTTTCAAACCATTAGCCATTTTATTTGTGAGTCTGAATTAAGTCACGGCTACGAACGTACGTTTTTGTTTCCATAGCCACATTCGATGGTGATTTTTAATGAATATATAGTACAAGCTATTTATGAACGAAATTAGAGTCTTATTGCGATTACTGTAAGTTTATTAGCCAAAACAGGTCCATGAAACATTTCTTATATTATAACATTACTTTTTTTGAAAATAAATACACGTCCGACACGGTCAATTCCATTTCTTTTAACATCGGATAATTACATATTTTCATTCGCTGCGCTACAAAAAAATTTGCAAAAGCAATAAATTAAGACGAATAACCTCAAAATCGAAGATTTAATGAAAATTCGTAGAAAAACGTAAATAATAGAAAAAATAACTATATTGTAACACGTAGTATTTATTTTGATAATTTATGGTACAGAAAATATAACGTTTAAGTGATTATTAACAACATTTAAGACTAAATACACTTTTACGCCCGAAAACCGCGAAAACCGCCATTACGCGCTATGCCTTTCCCAAATTTGCAGCGTAAGCTGCAATGACGAGAGGTTCACAGGTTGTGGTCAACCTGACTTTCATCCTTTAGGCTTCTCATATATCATCGTCTCCTCCTAAATATAAAAATATAAATATACATTGCTTTTGTTTATATTTTCTTATATTTTTTTTAATAATTTGTTTTATTTGAAAGTAGTATAAGTCCATTTAAGTCCATTTGTAGCTAAAATATCGTTTATTTTATTTAACAATTTTTTAACTCATTATTGTAAATATAATAAAATTTAACAGGTTTATAGTGTTAAAAATATCACCTGAATTGATTAACGGTTGCCATTATTTTTAAATTCATTCAAAGGCAAACCCAAATATATCTCAATATATGAAAAAATGGACTTACACCACTTAAAAAAAAACTATTCAGGGAATGAGATAATTTACCACGTTAAAAGTGTTACAGTTATTCACATTCTTATTAAAATATTGGTTCACTTTCATAGCTATCATCAGTGCCTTGACCACACCTTCTTTTTTAATTTAGTTCGCTTCAGTACGAAGGTTTTGCAATTTACTCTGAATTTCAGCCTAGGTTGTATCGATTTTTTCGGCTATTAGTGGAGTCAATCTGGGCTAAAGTAGGTAATTTTTTGTAAAAGCACCTAAGGTTATTTAAGCATTAAGGGAGGTAAGTATTGTTTACCAGACGAGGTCGAGTTTGCGCCCGAGCGATAGCGAGGGCTAGCAATAAAGTCCGAGACTGGTCACAACTTACCTCGAATTGTTTATAAATGTTTTTCCACTCCTGCAGTAGGTTTCATTGTTTGTGTTTCATTAATTTATGTTCGCAACTTGAACAAAATATCCGTACGGCTTTGCTTGCTAAGACTCTTTTTCATACAAAGTGTGAGTGTCAGAAATTGCATTCGTTCAGTTGTAAAATGAATTCCAATGAAAATAAACACGAAATGGCAATTGAAGAGGCTGCAGATGCTGGCTGTTCCTTCTTACTGCCGGAGAAGTCGAATTGGCGTTATCAAAATGCGTATAAGTATTTTAATGTTTTAATGTTATAAGTGGTGCCAGAGAAAGAACGCTACAGAAAACTTTTTACTTATTTCCCTGAGGGAGGTGAGTTTTTACTTACCTCCCGTTGTTCATAGTAACCAAAGCTTTATCGGTAAATGGGACTTACTTCCATCAAATCAATGTCACAACAGTGTTGTTACCATGTAAGCGTGGAAAAATGATGTTTATATAGGGTAGGTCACAGAAACCGAATGTTTTTTAAAATTACCACCAAATCATTAGTTTTTGCTTAAAAAGTTTGTTTTTCACAGGAAACATTTTTGGAAACATAGCATTTCATGATATTAATTTGTGGAAATTCACCAGTTACAAATTTTGTCCATTTTTGTTGACGCAAAGTTCAATCGTTATTTTCGTTCATTCACCATTCATAGTATCTATAATTTTCTGCTTTAATATAAACCGACACTTTTGATGTCGTGACTTCTTTGTCCCACCCCACATGGCCTGTTAAAATGGACAACAATCGTCCTGTCAACACGCCAACAATAACAAACAAGTACCTGGCTTCGGTCACCTGATTACAGCACGCTTTTCATATTTTTCCCATGTGGAAATCGTGCGTTTTCCTTTTCAGGCATCCGCCGTTTCGCGAACACCTGCAGACTGGCCAATTTGTAACTATCCTCATGCACAGGAGCAAAAAGAAACCACTGCCTATATTTAGCCGGACCGTGTGCGAACACACAAAGACATTGTGCTTTGCGTATTATATATCTGGCACGTGCATTTTAATTACGCAAATAAAGTACGCGGCGAATTGCGAAACACCAACGGAGGAATTGAAAGGGAACAAAAAGAGCCGAGGAGAAATGAACTTTAATCGTCTTTGTTCGACAAAATAACCACCGGACAAAGAGGCGGCAATGCACCGATTATGGTGCAATTTCACCCAAAAAGTATATATGCACATTTACTTATAGTGGACCAAGTGGAACCTTACTGATATAGCACCTTGAAAAAATATGTTATATCTACTCGTATCGTACTGGTAATAAAATTATACTAATCTTTGTTATTCTATTACCATATATGGTTATATATATATATATATATATATATACAGGGTGTCCGGAAAATACGTGTACAACGTTTGACGACAGACTCCTGACGTCAAAATAGGTCGATCTAAGCCGACTTAGTTATATCCAAAATTGTCTCGTTTAGCCGGTAGAGGGCGTCAAAAATTAATATCAATGACGTTTAATAATTTGACAATTAATCAAGTATAATATTTACTCAAGTATACGATCAACATTATTGAATTACAAGTTCATTTTACCATTAAAAATGGAAAATTATACAAACTCTCAGAAAGTTGACATGCTCCTGGTATACGGGTTTTGTCGAGGAAATGGGCGTCAGAGTGTTAGGGTTTACATGGAGAGGTTTCCTAACCGTCGAATACCAAACCACCAAACATTTGCCAATATTGAGCGTCATCTTCGGGAAACGGGCAGTTTTGAGAAAAAGTTTGAAGGCAGGGGTCGTATGCGAACAACTCGAACTGTGGAAACAGAAGAGATGATTCTGGAAAGAGTTGAAGAAGAACCAAGTACCAGTACCCGTCTCTTAGAACGTGAGTTAAATGTTCCTAAAACGATTGTCAATGAGGTTTTAAGAGAACAGTTGTTACATCCTTACCACATACAAAAAGTCCAGGAACTTTTACCGACTGATCCCCCCATGCGGCTTACATTTTGTCAATTTATTAGAAACAAAAGAATCCTTGTTCCAAATTTTTGTAGAAAAATTATGTTTACTGACGAGGCATGCTTTACAAGATCTGGGGTAACCAATCTGCACAACGAACATATTTATTCCGATGAAAATCCACATGCCATTAAAGTTGCACATCATCAGCATCAATTTAAAATTAATATTTGGGCAGGTATTATTGATCACTACCTTATTGGTCCCATTGTTATTCCAGACAGGTTAGATGGAAATATTTATTTAAATTTTTTGCAAGACACATTACCAATTCTTCTGGAGAATTTGCCCATTTTACTTCGGAGGGAAATGTGGTATATGCATGATGGTGCCCCGCCCCATTTTTCCGTTGCCGTTCGGCAATACTTACATCATCAGTATCCCAACCGATGGATTGGAAGAGGCAATGATGCACCAGTAAAATGGCCACCACGTTCTCCTGAGTTAAATATGTGTGACTTCTTTTTGTGGGGCGCTATTAAAACAGAAGTTTACAAGACTCCGGTAAACACACGCGATGATTTATTGCAGCGGATTTTAAATGCAGGCAACCATTTTAATAATCCCGAGACATTAGATAGGGTCCAATATAATTTTTTAAACAGTGTTAATAAGTGTATTCAGCAAGATGGCGGTCATTTTACACATTTGCTTAAGTAATGTTTTTGTTTTACTTAGTTTCTTACAATAGATACTTTCAACTTTGTTATACTTTTGTTTTTTTTGACGCCCTCTACCGGCTAAACGAGACAATTTTGGATATAACTAAGTCGGCTTAGATCGACCTATTTTGACGTCAGGAGTCTGTCGTCAAACGTTGTACACGTATTTTCCGGACACCCTGTATATATATATATATATATATATATATACAGGGTGACATAGAACAAACTGCAATGCATAGCACCGCGCGATAGAGGACCAACAAATAATTTTAAAAAATCCTATACACTAATGTCCGAGTGTGTTTTGTTTTCAAGTTACAGGCTTTCAAGTTTTTTTTTAAATAATTTTAATGAATTTAGAAGGCCGGCATTATTTCATGAAGCAAAACGTTGCTAAATGTCAAACTAATATTGCAATAATTTGTTCAAAGTTTGTCGTGCTCCTGATTTCCTAGTTCACTTACTTGTGAATTGTCATTTTTAACAGTTTCTTTCAAAAGTGGTTCGTTATACTTTTGCAGAATACAGGGACATGATTATGTGTTACGGCGAAGCTTCTTCAAATAGTTCCAAAGCTCAACGTATCTATCAACAGAGATATCCATTAAGGCAAGTTCCTAATGTTGGAACATTTATTGACGTGCATATGCGTTTGGGAGAAGATGGCTGCTTTAAAAAAGCAAACGTTGATACAGGGCCCCACATAACTCGTCGTACTGTTGCAAACGAAGAAGCTATATTGCAAATAGTAGAAAATAATCCGAGAACTAGCACCAGAAGAATGAGTGCAGCTGTACCGAATGTTAACCGTGAGTCAGTTAGGCAAGTCCTCAAAGAACAACTTCTTTTCCCATTTCATTTCCAAAAAAAGTCATCACTTATTGGTACTGGATTTTTTACCGCTGGTACAATTTTGCAAGTGGTTTCAAAATAAAGGGCAACATTTTCTGTCATTAATTTTGTTTACCGATGAAGCTGGTTTTAGTCGCGATGGTGTTCTCAACATACATAATATGGATTATTGGAGCGATGAAAACTCTCATCACACATGTACTAACGGGTTTTCCAATAAGAGGTGTTATTTTGAATAGCCCGCTATTTCGGTAGATGTCACTTTTGAAGCTGTCATTTCTTGGCATTTGACAAGTAGAAACTACGCCATTAATAAAAATGGTACGATACACGCTTCAACAACGCATTGAAATTATTAAAATTCACTATAAAAATGGTGAAAATTTGGCAGAGACGGTTCGTAAAACTCGAACATTTTTGGGTCGTCGTGAAGCACCTTGTCGGACCGCAATACAGAAATTGGTGGAAAAATTCGAGCTGTTGGGACAAGTTAGTGATGAGAAGAATAAAACCCGTGCACGTCGCTCAAGAACAGCCGAGAATATTGCTGCTGTAGCCGAAAGTGTTGAAGAAAACCCAGGTTTGTCCATTCCTCGTCGTTCTTTGGAATTAGGTATTCCACAAACGTCATTACACCGTATTTTGCATAAAGATTTGGGTCTTAAGGCTTATAAAGTCCAGTTAACACAAGAACTCAAGCCGGCCGATCATCAACAACGTCGTGACTTTGCTGATTGGGTCGTTGAAATGCATGAAAATGATCCGGAATTCCATCGAAAAATCATCTTCAGTGATGAGGCCCATTTCCACCTCGGTGGCTTCGTCAACAAGCAAAATTGTCGCATCTGGGGCTCAGAAAACCCAAGAGTTATTGTTGAAAAGCCTCTCTATCCTCAACGTGTGACTGTTTGGTGCGGTTTGTGGTCCGGCGGAGTCATTGGACCTTACTTTTTCGAAAATGAGGCTGGCGCAACAGTTACGGTGAATGGATTGCGCTATCAAGAGATGATTAACGATTTTTTATGGCCGGAATTTAATGGTATTGATCTGGACAACGTTCACTTTCAACAAGACGGCGCTACGTGCCACACAAGCAACGAAACCATTGATCTTTTAAGGGAAAAGTTTCCGGACCGTGTTATCTCTCGAAGAGGTGATCACAATTGGCCACCGAGATCTTGTGATTTAACACCTTGCGACTTCTTTCTTTGGGGCCACGTGAAGGAGAAGGTCTACGCCAACAGCCCAGTATCGATTCAAGACCTCAAAGATGGAATTCGTGAGGCTATCGAGGACATACAGCAGCCACTTTGCGATTTAGTTATGGAAAATTTCATGAAAAGGATTTTGTCCTGTAAGCGTGGCCGTGGTGGTCATTTGCTTGATGTTATTTTCCACTATTAACGGCATACCTTCCTCTTTGTAATGAAATAAACATCTGATGATTTATAATAAAAAATGGCATTTTTCTTTGAATATCAAAATAACACCTCTTATTGGAAAACCCTTTACATGCATGACGGCGCGCCAGCTCACTATCCTCGAACAGCAAGGGAATTTCTTCAAAGAAGATTTGGAAATAGGTTGATTGGTCATGGGGGATCTATACCATGGCTAGCCCGTTGTCCCGATCTTAATCCCCTCGATTTTTCATTTTGGGGGTTTATGAAAAATGAAGTGTATGCGGTAGAAATAAACACTGAAGAGCAATTATGGAACAGAATTGTAGAGTATGCTGATACATTTCGTAATAATCCGGACATTTTTCAAATATGCCATCAATCATTAATACGCAGATTGAAAATGTGCATGCACGAACAAGTTCACAAAATTGAACACCTTCTGTAGAGCTAAATACCTTACTTTTTTTAAATGTTGTTGTATTTAATAAGAGCATTCTTAATTTATTAAAATTTATTTTAAAAAAACTTAACAGTCTGTAACGTGCAAACAAAAAGCGATCGCACATGAGTGTATCGGATTTATTAAAATTATTTGTTTATCCTCTATCGCGTGGTGCTATGCATTGCAGTTTGTTCTATGTCACCGTGTATATATATATATACATATATACCGGGCTTTTTTTCTTTATTACACATAACATTGACAATGTATAACTGGTTGCCTGCACCTATCCGCAAGAAATATTCCTGTGTAATTCTTAAAAAAAACTGATTCGCGGCGTAGGTGTAGGCAACCAGTTATACACTGTCAATTTTGGCATATCACAGAAATCACAAAAAATCAGTTTTATATAAAGATATTAATTTATTCAAACAATTCTAGTCTAAAGACCCAGCAAGTTTTGGCAAAATGCCCTCCCAGTCGTTCAAGGCAATACGCGAGGCGGTCTTTGAAGCTGCGCAGAGTATTCCTAATGTATTGCGGATTGATGCCATTACATGCAGTACGTATACGGCCTTTCAATTCATCTACGTTATGTATTTGCACGTCATTATAAATTTTACTTTTCAGGTAACCGGAAAGAAAATAATCATTTGGTGACAAATCAGCTGATCTTGGGGGCCATACCATGGGGCCAAACCTGCCAATCCAACGTCTTCTAAATGTATTGTCAAATAAAATCCTGACGGCATTAGTAGAATGTGCGGGAGCTCCATCCATTTGGAACCAAGGTTCATCAACGTTCAGCGTCTCAATTGATGGAATTATGTGGTCTCGCAACAAGTCCAGAAATTTTTCTGCACTGAGATTTCCATCAATAAAAAATCGGCCAATAAGTCTCGTATTAATTATTCCAATCCATACATTTACTTTTTGAGGGTACTGTGTGCGGGTTAGATTTTGGGCATGAGGATTTGCACGGGACCAATATCTGAGGACAGGACGAAAACGAAAGGACAGCAGATCATCTTGGGACAGAGGAGCACGAAGCAGCGAGACGCGCAAACAAATTGATAGCGAGGTATAGTGATGCAACTCATATGTAAATTGCGCGATATAAATCGTTTAGTTAATTGTTTTGTTTAAGTTAGTTGTTTGTTAAATAGTCATTATTTCGTTACCGTTGGTTAGTTAGGGTTTAGATAGGTTAGGATTTAGTTATTAGGTTATTTCTTGTAAATCTACGTCAGCGGTTTGTTCTAATCTATTGTTTGATTCGTTAAATAAATCAATCATTCACATTAAACCTGAATATTATTAACAAAAGAGAGTATACGAGTAGTCCAGACAACGGAACCTGCGATCTATAGATCCTGAGAGAAAGAAGACCGAATAATAAGTAAATAATAATACCACATTTACAACAAAATCACACATACGACCATCTCAATATACACTCAGGTGCAAAGAAACCGGGTCATTGGGTTATTGTTTGCAAAAGAACCATATTAGTAGGTATTGGGACACTTGATCCAACTATTTCTTCCATAAGAATAACATTGGAGCTATCCCCTCCACTTTCCCTTTTAGGCCACGCCCCTTTGTCGACGTGCAGCCAATGGGAGCGCCCCATTCAGTCACGTGGTGCTGGGTGCGAGACATGAGTTGTTAAGGTTTGAGGTTATGTTTAAGGTTTGAGGTTATGTCGCCTTCGGTCCCCAGTCCCCAGACTTGAGGTTATATCTATGGTTTGAGGTTATGATTTGTACAACGGCGTGCCCCAGGGGTGAGGGGTTCGTATGTGGGACCCTGCTATCGCCAAGCACGGGGCACGCCCCCCGCAAGGCCTACATCCATACGCATGCACCCTGCGAACGCCGACTTGAGGTCGCGCGCTGGAGCGTGATGTGCCCATGGATATTCGTATGCCGAGCCCCACTGCTACCGGTAAGCACGGGGCGCCCCACCCCCCACATTACTCTCGGGCCGCGGAGAAAAACGTGTCGGCTGTTTCCAAAAGCCGCGTCGCCGCAAGGAAGGAACCCATCTAACGAGCGATAACCGAGAGATAACCGATGATAACCGAGAATACCAACTGTCATACCAACTTAAATCTTTCATAATTCCTGTGATTTGATAATATACGGGTACCGATTGAGAAATAAATTTCGTGTCAATATACGAGGCCGTAAAATATTAAATCGTATGCGAGTGTAAATTCAAGATGGAGTCCGGCGTAACATGTACAGGAGGATCGGGGTAACAACGTGTACCGAGAGATAAAAAATAAATTAAATTTTATATTAAGGTAAACGGGTAAAACGTACATAGTCTAATTGTTTTTCTCGATAAGTATGGAATAGATGTCGGGGGTGTGTAAGATAATAAAATAACATTAACTCTAGGTGACACTATAATGTTTAAAAATCCATTTAGTTATTAATTCATTTGTTAATGCCTGGCGAAAAGGTGTAGGCGTTTTTATCAACTAAAAATTGTAAGTCTGGCGATAAAACTTCTGCGGTTTTATTTAAACAAGGATGTGTATATTTTCACACACATAGGTAAATATCAGCATTAATTAACTACGAGCGATCACCGGCAGATGCCCAGTATGCATGACACACCCGACAAGCAAGCCATGATGAACCAAATAAGAAGAGGAAAGTGGAGGAACACCTAGCATCTATTTTAAAAACACATATTTGGCTTGGTACAGAGACATAGAGTAGATGTGACGATGATCTACAGATACCTGAAATTTCCGTATCAGTCGTGTGTCACAAAGGCTACAACAGATGTCGCTCCAAACGTCAAATTCAAACTTACGATAACGCCGTGAACCAAGGTGCGCACTCACGTCGCTACATCCCTAACAAAAGCCTCCGCAAGGTTCGGCTCCTCCTATCTCCGCAATCCCCTCCCCGCCAACGGCTCGCCATTATTATTAGTATGGCACGAATTAATTTTAATTACGAAATGTGTCAATTTAGCGCTAATTAATTTTAATTATCTGAATCATCGTATGTTGTCGGTGGTTGTCGTCATCGGTGTCGCGTGAGTTTTGAGTTATTTGATTATTATATATTAATTACATTCAATATTTTTACTGAATTAGAGTCCATTCATTTTCGGTGTGTTTACAAAGCGAGAGATTAGCGCAGTGCGTCAACTGACAAGAACCGTTTTAAGCGTTTGTGTTAAATATATATTCTTACAACGGAAGAGTGGAAGAGCAACGAATGGCACACAAATGTGCGTTTTTTATCAACTAAAAATTGTCATTTTTCAAACAAACAAAAATAATAAGAGGGAAAAATTTGATAACAGGTTCTACAAACGCAACAATTGGTCGCATCGCAAATGAGTATTGAGTAACCATAAACACACGACGCTATGTTCAGACTTTTGATTGACATTTGCCATACATAACCTCAAATTCGTTTTACATTAGTTTTCAACCAAATGATTTTCAGTGTTGCCATGTGTAAATTACAGTGTTGGCGATTCGTTATTTTATCAATCAACCGAGTATTAATTAAATTGATTACGCCTGTTCGTATCTAATTAATCAGACTATCGTAACATAACTTTATTTTAAATTAATTAACCCTGAGCCGTGCATCAAGTGTGAGTGCGATGGACACCCAGCCAATGTCAGCATCAAACGAGGACAGCGCACCTATAAACAGCAAGGAACCTAAGAAACGCCCCAGACGCCGACCGCGGAAAAACATCGAAACGAGTAAGAAATTAAAAACCACACCAAATCTAACAGACATAGGCATCTGAAATACCCACATACAAAATCGCACTCACGCATGCACACACACAGCCCTCTAAAGCATACACACAAGCGCACACGGAACACAGGCGAGATCACAGCCACCAAATGAATTCAACTCCTACAAACACAACTATGAAATAAGAACGAATGCCACCATCACACGCATACAACTTGCACGCTTATGGGAAACACACATGCCCAACAACAAGGACATTATCATACAACTGATAAACAACAACTTCACTCTTAAAACAAACAATAAAGAATCTAAAAATAGACTCCAGGAACTGATGGGCAAGCATCTCATCAAACCAGTCCGCACCCAACAACAGCTAACTACCACACCGAACACACAACGCACATACACCGAATCACACTACATAATCCTCTGGAGTTGAAAAGGAAACCCCAGACGACGAAGATATTGGCAAACAACTCACTAACAAGAAATACACTTATAGATACTGCAAACGCATCATAGCAAGAACAACAGACATACCAACTTCGTTGATAAGAATTATAACTGGAGACATCGACTCGTTCGAAAGAATGACACATGACGGAGGACTGTATTACCAAAATAGGTTCTACAGGTTCATACCAAGCTCCCCACCCAAACCAATACCACAAGCATGCAGCAAGTGCTCCGCATACGATCACACAACCGAGGAATGCAGGAAAGGAAAAACATTCACCAAGTATCAAGGGGTACATGACGCAACTAAATGCGATTCGCCACAGCCACCGAAATATGATGCCTGCAACGCAGAGGACCACGCAGCGCGGTCACCCAGATGCCCAAAGAAACCGACAACACTCATAGAAGGCAACCCCAACATAATTACCAAAAACGTAAATAAAAAATCTACAGAAATGCCAAAGTCAACCACTCATAACAATAGAATCCATAACCCATTGACTATACGCGACCATATTATTATCACATACACACATGACCCGCTCCTCCACCAACACAACCAGCCCCTCCGCTACCACCAACATCACCAGCCCCTCCGCCCCTCCCGAAGCCCCGCCAGCCCCTCCGCCCCTCCCGAAGCCCCGCCGCCCCGCCACCCCTCCGCTACCACCAACATCACCAGCCCCTCCACCCCCCTACAAAATATGTACAATAATATTTAAATATACATACAATATGTCAAAAATGCAAGATAATAAATAAAATCATAAAAATCATACAAGATAATAAATAAAAACACCTCCACACCAGCACCACCATCACTCCACACCAGCAACAGCACCACCACCATCTCCACACCAGCAACAGCACCACCACCACCTCCACACCAGCAACAGCACCACCAGCACCTCCACACCAGCAACAGCACCACCAGCACCAACAGGTGTCTCACGGGTATCTCACAGGTGTCTCACAGCTGTCTCAGAGGTGTCTTACAGCTGTCTCACAGCGTCTCACATGTGTATCACAGCGTCGCACCCGTGACTACATTTTAAGAATATATTAATCAGCTACTAGTATGATTTAAGTCTATTTAAATATTAAGCTATTTTATCATGAAATAATAGATATTATGTGTTTATGTATTTCGTATGATAGGCTTCGAAGAAGGTGTTTTGTGGTAAGATCTTGTCCGGGGCGGTGTTTTTACCTGTATCTAGTATGTCATAGTATTCGTCTTCTGTTATGTTTGGCGGTTCCTTATTGTCTATGTTTTGGTTAAAATGTCTGTCGTACTAGTCGTTCACGTTTGTGGAGTTATCGTTGTTATATGTAGGGTCGCCGATGGGGGTGAAAGCAGATGTGAAGTGGTTTGCGAAGGCGTATGCCATATGTACGTCTGTCGTATGTTTTTTTAATATCTTGTAGGAGTGTAGGTGTACGTGACGTCTTTTTGTATTTTGTCTGTCGTTTAATGTTAGTCCAATAAATTGTTCCTCGGTCTCTCTCAATTTCTTTGTATACTTCGAGCCATTTATGTGACTTTTATTGCCGTGTCATGTCTGTATGGTTTTGTTTAGTCTATTCATTATTGTTTTTGTGTTTCTGCCCCCTGTCAGAGTGTGTTCTCTGCACGTTTGTCACTTGTACTTGATTAGTATAAGTATGTACTTAGGTAGTCTGTGTTTGTAAAATGTTCCGTTTGTTTGGGGGCTATGTTTTATTATAGAGTTGGTGAGTTTTGTCTGAAATTCCGTTAGGTGATGTAGTTCTTTGTCTTCTCTTTCGATTTCGTTCAAGTATGTCAGCATGAATGTAGTTACTGCCTTCGTATTTGTGAGTTTGAGATTGAATTTTGTCTTGATTGTTTAGGCAGTTTGTGGTCGGTGTAGTTTAAATGTAAATTTAACAGCCAAGTGATCTGAGCAAAGGTCTGGTGTTACTTCGATGTATTTTATATTATTTGTTAGATTGTCAGTATGTATGTAGTATATCTGGGGTTGTGTCATTATTGTTGGGCATGATGAGTGTTGGTTGTGTGTGTGTATTGTCTTCTGAAGTCAGAGTTATTTATGAACGTTTGTAGTTGACGTCTCTTCTAGGGGTTTAGATTAAAGTCACCAATGATAATCGAATATCTATTCAGGGGTGCTTTTATGGCGATGATCTGCTCGATTGGTGAGTGTGGTTAAATGTATATCAGAAAGATGTTAAGTTTGTTATTCTCAAATGGGATCGTAAAGTAGAGGCAATCATTTTGTGGGGTTGTTCAGTACTGGCGGGTTGGCTCTACGTGTGGTGTGGAGGATACCTGTACCAGGGATCCTCCGCGTGCATTGATGTTGATGTGTCCTTATGTTTGTATGATTTCCCAGTTTTGGTCTTTGTTTCTACGAAAAAGCAACCTTGAATGTTGTTATTCTCTATGTAGTTATTTATTAGTGTCCGTTTCTTACTGTAGCAGTTGATGTTTGCGTATATGAAGGTCAGTCGGTCGTTCTGTGCATGCATAATGGCTTGTGTGGTATGATTTGAGGGTTCTGTCGGGGGTACGCTATCTGGTGCTTGTTTGTCGAACATGATTGTATACATTCTGTTACCGGGAAATACAGCCTGTGTGTCAATGTCATAGTCAATTATAAAGCGTTTGCGGAGCTTTTTGAGAATCTCTTCTCTGTTAGTGTTCTGTGTGTTGTTTATGTCATGTGTGTATGTGATAATGATATGGTCGTGTATAGTCAGTGGGTTATGGATTCTATTGTTATGAGTGGTTGACTTTGGCATTTCTGTAGATTTTTTATTTATGTTTTTGGTAATTATGTTGGGGTTGCCTTCTATGAGTGTTGTCGGTCTCTTCGGGCATCTGGGTGACCACGCTGCGTTGCAGGCATCATATTTCGGTGGCTGTGGCGAATCGCATCTAGTTGCGTCATGTACCCCTTGATACTTGGTGAATGTTTTTCCTTTCCTGCATTCCTCGGTTGTGTGATCGTATGCGGAGCACTTGCTGCATGCTTGTGGTATTGGTTTGGGTGGGGAGCTTGGTATGAACCTGTAGAACCTATTTTGGTAATACAGTCCTCCGTCATGTGTCATTCTTTCGAACGAGTCGATGTCTCCAGTTATAATTCTTATCAACGATGTTGGTATGTCTGTTGCTCTTGCTATGATGCGTTTGCAGTATCTATAAGTGTATTTCTTGTTAGTGAGTTGTTTGCCAATATCTTCGTCGTCTGGGGTTTCCTTTTCAACTCCAGAGGATTATGTAGTGTGATTCGGTGTATGTGCGTTGTGTGTTCGGTGTGGTAGTTAGCTGTTGTTGGGTTCGGACTGGTTTGATGAGTTGCTTGCCCATCAGTTCCTGGAGTCTATTTTTTGATTCTTTATTGTTTGTTTTAAGAGTGAAGTTGTTGTTTATCAGTTGTATGATAATGTCCTTGTTGTTGGGCATGTGTGTTTCCCATAAGCGTGCAAGTTGTATGCGTGTGATGGTGGCATTCGTTCTTATTTCATAGTTGTGTTTGTAGGAGTTGAATTCATTTGGTGGCTGTGATCTCGCCTGTGTTCTGTGTGCGCTTGTGTATTTGCTTTAGAGGGCTGTGTGTGTGCGTGCGTGAGTGCGGTTTTGTATGTGGGTATTTCAGATGCCTGTGTCTGTTAGATTTGGTGTGGTTTTTAATTTCTTACTCGTTTCGATGTTTTTCCGCGGTCGGCGTCTGGGGCGTTTTTTAGGTTCCTTGCTGTTTATAGGTGCGCTGTCCTCGTTTGATGCTGATATTGGCTGGGTGTCCATCGCACTCACACTTGATGCACGGCTCAGGGTTAATTAATTTAAAATAAAGTTATGTTACGATAGTCTAATTTATTAGATATGAACAGGCGTAATCAATTTAATTAATACTCGGTTGATTGATAAAATAACAAATCGCCAACGCTGTAATTTACACATGGCAACACTGAAAATCATTTGGTTGAAAACTAATGTAAAACGAATTTGAGGTTATGTATGGCAAATGTCAATCAAAAGTCTGAACATAGCGTCGTGTGTTTATGGTTACTCAATACTCATTTGTGATGCGACCAATTGTTGCGTTTGTAGAACCTGTTATAAAATTTTTCCCTCTTATTATTTTTGTTCGTTTGAAAAATTACAATTTTTAGTTGATAAAAAACGCACATTTGTGTGCCATTCGTTGCTCTTCCACTCTTCCGTTGTAAGAATATATATTTAACACAAACGTTTAAAACGGTTCTTATCAGTTGACGCACTGCGCTAATCTCTCGCTTTGTAAACACACCGAAAATGAATGGACTCTAATTCAGTAAAAATATTGAATGTAATTAATATATAATAATCAAATAACTCAAAACTCACGCGACACCGATGACGACAACCACCGACAACATACGATGATTCAGATAATTCAAATTAGTTAGCGCTAAATTGACACATTTCGTAATTAAAATTAAATCGTGCCATACTAATAATAATGGCGAGCCGTTGGCGGGGAGGGGATTGCGGAGATAGGAGGAGCCGAACCTTGCGGAGGCTTTTGTTAGGGATGTAGCGACGTGAGTGCGCACCTTGGTTCACGGCGTTATCGTAAGTTTGAATTTGACGTTTGGAGCGACATCTGTTGTAGCCTTTGTGACACACGACTGATACGGAAATTTCAGGTATCTGTAGATCATTCTCACATCTACTCTAAGTCTCTGTACCAAGCCAAATATGTGTTTTTAAAATAGGTGCTAGGTGTTCCTCCACTTTCCTCTTCTTATTTGGTTCATCATGGCTTGTTTGTCGGGTGTGTCATGCATACTGGGCATCTGCCGGTGATCGCTCGTAGTTAATTAATGCTGATATTTACCTATGTGTGTGAAAATATACACATCCTTGTTTAAATAAAACCGCAGAAGTTTTATCGCCAGACTTACAATTTTTAGTTGATAAAAACGCCTACACCCTTTCGCCAGGCATTAACAAATGAATTAATAACTAAATGGATTTTTAAACATTATAGTGTCACCTAGAGTTAATGTTATTTTATTATCTTACACACCCCCGACATCTACTCCATACTTATCGAGAAAAACAATTAGACTATGTACGTTTTACCCGTTTACCTTAATATAATATTTAATTTATTTTTGAACTCTCGGTACACGTTGTTACCCCGATCCTCCTGTACATGTTACGCCGGACTCCATCTTGAATTTACACTCGCATACGATTTAATATTTTACGGCCTCGTATATTGACACGAAATTTATTTCTCAATCGGTACCCGTATATTATCAAATCACAGGGATTATGAAAGATTTAAGTTGGTATGACAGTTGGTATTCTCGGTTATCATCGGTTATCTCTCGGTTATCGCTCGTTAGATGGGTTCCTTCCTTGCGGCGATGCGGCCTTTGGAAACAGCCGACACGTTTTTCTCCGCGGCCTGAGAGTAATGTGGGGGATGGGGCGCCCCGTGCTTACCGGTAGCAGTGGGGCTCCGCATACGAATATCCATGGGCACATCACGCTCCAGCGCGCGCCCTCTAGTCGGTGTTCGCAGGGTGCATGCGTATGGATGTAGGCCTTGCGGGGGGCGTGCCCCGTGCTTGGCGATAGCAGGGTCCCACATACGAACCCCTCACCCCTGGGGCACGCCGTTGTACAAATCATAACCTCAAACCATAGATATAACTTCAAGTCTGGGGACTGGGGACCGAAGGCGACATAACCTCAAACCTTAAACATAACCTCAAACCTTAACAACTCATGTCTCCCACCCAGCACCACGTGACTGAATGGGGCGCTCCCATTGGCTGCACGTCGACAAAGGGGCGTGGCCTAAAAGGGAAAGTGGAGGGGATAGCTCCAATGTTATTCTTATGGAAGAAATAGTTGGATCAAGTGTCCCAATACCTACTCATATTTTTTTTTAAATTTTTGATGTTGGTATAGTCCTTAGAATATTTTTTTTAGTGTTTTACAATCAAAGAGACCGTCAGGATGTAAAAATAAGCAACATATGGTACTTATTATTTATTTAATGAACATTAATAAGCGAAAACGATAATGTACGTATAGACGAAAAAAAAATGCATTTCTGCGAAATAAACTTAACAGAGAATAATAAATGAAAATGACAGTTAATCGAAAACAAACAAATCTAAACCCAGTAGCCACCTTGATCCTCTATGCATAACGCCGAATGAGTAATAGGTAGTGAAGAACGCATAGCTTTAAATGTTATTTTCGCTTATTAAATGAACTTATAAGTATCATATGTTGTTTTTTTCTACATCCTGATGGTCTCTTTGATTGTAAAACATTAAACGTTTCATTCTAAGGACTATACCAACATCAAAATTTAAAAAAAATGGGTTATTTGAAAACAACGACCCAATGACCCGGTTTCTTTGCACCTGAGTGTATATATATTTATTTCAAGAGATCATTACATGATAACAATAAAAACAAAAACTTGTAAAAACTTTAGTATTGTGGAAATCACGATAGCTGGTTTATGATGTGTTCTAAAGGAATATTTTTCGAAGAAATAAATGCAATACCGCTTTAGCTCTATCGCCCTAAAACGCTTAAATAAAATGAGATAGTAAATGTCTAATACATCTGCTGCACATTTGAAATGAAATCCGCCGAAACGTATGTCTACATTTATTCAATATTTTAATATCTGTCAGTGTCAAAGTTATACAGAGAGCGCATATAGTATATAACGCCATTAGGCCGATATGTAGCAAATAACAGGCGCGGGTTGAAGTTTGTAAACCGAGGCGAAGCGAAGCGGAGCGGAGCGGAGCGGAGCGCAGCCGAGGTTCGATACTTTTTGTAATACCTAAATTACAAAAACTGGTCAATTTATCAATATTAAATTTCAAAATTAATAAACTAGTTATCCAGGCGCAATTTGATACCATAGCAACATCAACGGTTCAAATACAAACAAACAAATCAAAGTGAAATTAGAAAAATAATGTCAGATGTGCAAAGTTCTTCGTTTTGTGGTATCCCCGAAGATGTACTAAATGAAGCAAATGCTGCCACAATCGATTTACTTCCCCAAAAAAGCAGCAGCAGGTATGAGAAAGAATATGAAGACTTTATTGCTCATAAATTTGCGTTGTCATTTAAATAACGTCCACGGCCGTTATTATAACGGCCAAGGCCTTTACGCCTGTCATATCGATCAAGCAGACAGTACTGATAAATGTCAATAACACAGAGGTATTACAAAAAAGTATTAAGACCTGGCTTTATTTTTTTCCCTGTATAAATTTTTGAAAAATGATTCAACAGGTCAAAATGATTTTTTTTTAAACAAATATTTTGAGACTATTTTCATGTATCCATCTCTTTCCGTTTTGAAGTCAGAGCCATTTTTTTAAAATGACAACCTATATTTTTTATTATTGATTTTGATAGTACTTTTTATTATGTTTTCAACAACATGACATTTTCAATATGTAACATTTGAAAAAAAAAATGAGAAAAAGTGCGTTAAAGTAAAACTATTAAATTATTATTTCCATGTGCAGAATGCATCTAGTTACCATTAAAAACAACGTCAGTTAAAACAAAATTAGGAAAACAGGCTTGGATTTTAAATACTGGAATAAAACAAAATTGATTAACCCTATACGGCCCGATTTAATAATACATGTAAAAAAATGCAGTTTATCATTTTAACAAAATTTAATACATAATAAGCAGTATGAAACATTAAGCAGCAGAGTTCACGCACCCCACTAGGTTTTAGAGGTGTGTACATCCTGGAATTTTACATCTTCCTCTTTTTTCCTGAAACATCGGCCAATGTCCTGTACCATCCCTTCTTGTGTCTAAAGTAAGCATTTCTGAAGGTTTGCCTCTCTTATGTTTTTTTTCAATTTCGCGTTGGACACATGCCGAACTGGGACGACCTCTTTTTTTTCATTTTGCTGATCATCCATGGCGCATAGGGTGGTAGCAAGATCAGCCTTGAATTACAGCAAGCTTAACTTTTTCTTTTTGATGTGCCACAGAAATTTCAATATCTTCTGTATAAGAGCCAGCTGTTCACTACACACAATCCATGAGTTGAAAATAGAGTTTGTGATACCATTTTTTACTCCGAATGGTAGTTCGATATAGTTCTACAAGAGAGTCAACCAAATCTACCCCTCCCATAAACTGATTGTAGATAGTTACAGCATTAGGGCAGTCTACATCAATTCTGCTCTTGGTCTTAGAATCCCAGCGTTTGACTTGTGTTGCAGGATACGCTCCAACGAAGGAACTTAGCAAATGCACTGGTTTATTGTCGAACCACTTTATTGCTCCTAG